>JAJHSJ010000011.1:41623848-41917021 GCA_021015155.1 Magnolia officinalis
AGTGAAGTGTGTACTGACGTGGGCTTGTACTAACAAGCTATCCCTTAAAATTTTAAAAAAAAAAAAAAAAAAAAAAAAAAAAAAAAAAAAAAAAAAAAACTTGCAAATTATCTCATTAAGACGATCCATTTTTTTAACTATGGTTCATATATTTACAATACGAATTCTCTTTGAAGCAAAAGTATTATCTATGAAAACAATATCATCGTTATCAGATGAAACTATCTCATCAAGATTAATGAGTGTCTTTAACGAATCCCTAACCAAATCAATATTCTAAAAAAAAAAAAAAAAAATGCTCCACTGGCACCACAAACCTTTTAATGGGTTAAATTATAAAATTGATATGTCTTACTTTGGAATAACTAATGAAATAACAATTCTAAATTCTAAAAAATAACTTTTCACAAGTGAAATGTCATCCTCATGTGCTTTACAACCCCATACGCATATAGTCGATGTTTGGTTTAAACTTGATCTAATGTTTGTATGGTGTTGTGTATACATCTTTTCAAATACTTTATTAAGGATATGCATTGTTATTTCAATGGTGTATGATCAAAATAAACAAGTTAACTACTTTCAACATAAATTTGACCATATTAAGTTCTCTTTTTCTTTTAACTACACTATTCTATTAAGTCATATAAAGAGTCATCCATAAAGAAACATTATATTCTCTCTAAGATAAACTTAAAACCGATATGATTTATATTCACTACCTCTATGGATATAAAAAAATTACAGATTTTTTCTCTTCTCCTATCTTGAATTTCTTAAACTTCTTTTAAGTTTCAAATTTGTGGTGAATTGAGTAGACATGGCAATATCTTCAATAATCATTAATAAAAATAATATAATAATATCCAACCTGTAAACAAACATTCATCTCACAAATGTCTCCATTAATTGAAGCAATTAGTTGCTTTGATAGCTTTTCCCTTAGGATTGGGTCATTTTGTCATTTTTTTTCTTGTAGATATGTTCATGGGTATTAACTAAATTAATTTGAACATCAACTAATGGGTCATACTTAACCAGCTTTTGAATCTTATCCACTTCGTTTGATCAAGTCTCTTATACCAAAGGAGACCAAAATCATTCTTATTAAGCATTTTTTTCACAAGTTAACATGTGTAACACATTCTTATTAGATATTTTTAAATTAAAAATTATATAAAATGCAAATCATCCGAAATAAAATCTTTTATAATAAAAATATCATTTAGATAAGCAAATAGTTTATTCTAAAATTAAAAATATAGCCATTTAAAATATTTTCAAAACAGAAAGCAAATTTTTACAACAATTAGATTTATTTTTTAAGATGAATTTTCTTAAAAGAAAATGATGTCCTTCAATGAGAGCCTATATGATTCAAATTTTTACACTTTGATCTGGACATTAGTTGGCAAGTGCAAATATTCATCTCCTTTATTCGACCTTCTCAGTTCCTTGAACACTTGCATTAGAATGCAAATATTGGTAGTGACTCTTAAGTCACACACCATATGCCTAGGAAATTATTCAAAAATAAACACTCAACCACCAAAACTTGAGAATAACCCATTTCTTTCTTATTTTGTTTGGTCAAGTATAATCTATAGTACATATTAATATAATCAAGTTTGTTGCAATGATAACATGGTCCCTATTGTTTTCACTTTTAAACTTCACCAGTCGACTTCGTGCTAAATGTTTTGAGGTTTGCTTAGGAAAGTTTGTTCCTCGTAGTTATCTTATTTGGACATCTCTTTTCTTTCTTAACATTTCTAAAAATCTAAGCTTTTTCCAAACTATGAGGCACTTGTGTTAGAATCATGAGGCCCACATATTGAAATTGCGGTAAAACCGCTACTACTGAAGTATGGATGTATGTCCAAGTGTCTTAGAGGGCGTGAATAGGACTTTTTAAATTTTATTTTCCTATAATGACAAACAATGCTGAACTTTAATCAAGATGAGTAAGGCAAAGTAACTCTATGGCTTCCAAGCCAATAGAGGGTCCAAACACATAGGCTTACACATGATTTATATGTAAAGCAACTAGCCTATGAAGATAGCGTATATGATAGTGTGTGGAATGTGATTCCTATCAATACGTAGACATTTACCAAATCATGCATCGTAATAATCATTGATAAACATAAGCAATAATTAGATCAATGCACAAAGAGCAATCCCAAACACAATCATATATAGTGGTTTAGCTACTTGCCTACTCCACTCCCGTGGACACACTCTCTCCTGAGTGTATCGGATTTCACTATCCAATGATTTTAAATTAGGTTAACCATCAACCTTCACAACTTACACAATGTTAACTAAGAAGCCTACACAAGGCAACCTTAGATGCCTACACAAGACGACAAGTCCTACACAAGGACACACTTAGGAGCCTACATAAGGCAACCTATGCCTACACAAGGTAATGAGTTCTACCCAAGAACACTCCTGGGAGCCTACACAAGGCAAACATGAGGACAACGTATTCTATCATCGGAGACCTTATAAAAGGTCTTGGGGAGTTTGTCACTCAAACTCTAAATCTCAATCCTACATAAGGAAAGGGCTTCAGACTCAATAGACTCCTTATACTTACAAATAAGTGAGTAAGATCATTTCTCGCACAATCTGAAGCTCTTCAATGTTAATGAAGAGTCTTTAACTCCCTTGAACCGCAACCGCTTCTAATGCTTCGATCAATGCTATGAGGTTGTGAGGTTTAGGGTTTAGAACTATCTTCTCTATTAAATGATGTCACGCCCTAAACTCAGAAACCGGGCTTACAAAATTCCCGATCGCCGAATTCGGCGCCGACACCTCTCTGTAGTACCCCATTCTTGGCTCGCGGCACCCCATATACCAGGTTCTGATCCTGGGATCCTACGAGGAGGATTTTCAACATGAATTTGTTTCATAATAAGTATAACCTACGAACAATAACGAGAACACCATCACAAAATCCACTATGATAAATAAATAAATAAATAACTTTTAAGTACAATGCATAAAGGGAATACAAGATAATATCGGAACTCCAAATGCTCAGCTGCACGCTCCTGCTCCTGCTCGACTATGTCCTATTGTCACCCTGCACGCATCTATTGTGCATAGCTTATCGAAAGCTTAGAGGTTGGTGTAGGTGGGTGCGCAATATAGGTGTCAGGCATATAATACAAGTCCATAAATCATATAATATCAGGAAAATGGAAATACTAACAAGTCCATGAATGGCATAAACTTTATTCCAAATGCGTAATCACAGTAAACCAAATACCATATGCAGGGGATACAATGTAATATGACGCCATATGCGGAGGATGTAAAGCAATAAGAAGCCATATGCGGAAGATGCAATGCAATAAGATGCTATATGCAGAAGATGCAATGCAATAAGATTTTACATGTGGAAGATGCAATGCAATAAGATGTCATATGCAGGGGATGAAATGTCGTATGCGGTGCTAGAGCATGAAGTCGGGATGATAGTGCGTAGTATCGCAAGCTGTGGGGTCCGCCATAAGGACTTATACTCAAACCAATCTCATACCTAAATTTGGATAGGTAGACTTAAATGTGGTAAACTCCTAATCTCAGGTTGGTTGCGTACCCAACTGAAATTGTAGTTATTACGAATGTACACATAATGGTATGATTGCGCACTACCAGCCCGAGTGGCTAGTGAATGGATGAATGAGTAAATGTTGAACGTGCAACCTCCACTCAGTAGATCCACATATCAGTACCGCACACATCTGGGATAACATATATCAGTACAGTTCCTCTCTGGACAAACACCGGGGTTTAATACACTCCACGCCAGCTTGCCGCCCCATCTAAGTGCACAACTGGGCGAGTGGAAGAGACATCACTATCCGCCTGCCAATATCGAGCCTGACTCATCGATAGCGGACCCATTCCTTAAGCTGGGTCAAACTCAACATAGTTATTGCCCCCTCACTCGGGCGGGTAAGGCCACACCCCCTTCCAACCGACCACGGCACAGTGGGAGACGCGGCCAACTGGTATTCAGCCCTCATGCCCACTAGATCTAGACATTGGAGCATCCCCTGGCCTCGGGGGTTTAGGAACTTTCACCCACGGACATTTAACGTGCCCATATGTTAAAACTAAATATTTTCGGTGTCCCATCTGACCATTCACGATATGCCTGTGGAGGCCGCAACTCTGATGTCGCTAGGGTGAATAGTGATTATACCACATAAAATGAGATGCATGAGTCATACCATCCAATCATCATCAAACCTACGCATAATGTGCAATCATGTAAGGAAACTCCGTCTCACAAGGAGTCCCATAATCAACCAGCCCAAAGACATATGCTATGGTCAATCACTCCTCACAACAAGCATACATATGATGCGTATGGGCATGTATCATGATGTAATAAAGTACATAAGCGTGATTATAAGGCAGACAACAATAATTTACAATCAACCTTCTTCGACATGTCACAGATGAAAAGTATACAAACCAAGCAACGTACTCCCTTACAACTATAGGAGTCCATGCGGCATGTCTAACATTAGCCTTCTAAGGCTCTGCATAATCCAAGACGAGGACAATGGGTCTAGCCCTATGTCGAGATAGGTTCTATATACACCTGATAACACATATTCTTCCCATCTATGGCAAGGAGGTGATGATGATGTACTAATGTCAAGGATGGGCCTTACACTCTTCTAAAGAAGGCGGACTATGTGGACGATATATACATAACACATGGTCCTAGAAATTGATCACAAGGTAGGATACATGCTACGGGGTAAGTCAAGCGGGTACACAACAAGTGGTCTTTCTCACTATCTTTAACGTACAACGACCGGACTTTTCTATGGGGCCCGATATGAATGCAGGCGGGCCTTGATATGATTCATATGTCTAAGACTGTGTGCCTTTTTCAAACGGATGGGGTAGCTCGCTCATCATCATCTCAGTGGGCCTCGGGTTTGGGTCACTAAACTCGGACAAACACATATATCTGGGTGGTCTACATTTACCATGGAATGTCCGATATGAACACAAGGAGGGCTCCAATACTTGGGTAGTCCTATAAGATGTGAGAGGCACCATTATCAATAGGGCCCAGTGGTTTGGGGTAGCCCAACAAGGGAAGGTGGGTATCATAGGGGCCCAACTGTTTGGGATAGCCTAATCATGGCAAGGTATATCTGCCACTCATGTAGGATTTGAGTGAAGGGAGGAAGAATGGGGAATAGGCTTAACAATGGGCCCTAGGGAGACTTAATAGCGCAATCCACTTGGGATTTCATCTGACTCATGATGGGACCCCTGGCCCTCAGGCAAGCTGGGAAGGTGGATGATTAGCCTATGTAGAACACGTATGTCAAGGTAGGCAGCCTAAAGCCTAGAAAATGGACAAATAGTGTGCATATACACACAATATGGTGGGCCGTACAGGGCATCCCCATGGTCTAAAATGGATGAGATACCCATTAAGGTTTGGTTCAATCCTTTTAGCATTAATGGGGGCCCAACGGTTTGCGAAGCCAAAAGGGATAAATTATGCTAATGTCAATGGGGCCCAAAGAATTGGGATAGCCCAGTAAGGTGAGATGGATCATACTAATAATTGTGGGGGCCCATCAATTTGGTTTCCCACTAAGGGGGGAATGAGAATGACCCTAATTAATGGGCTTTAGGGAGGATTATAAGGTGGACATTTAACCACCATTGCACTTACGATGTGGACATTTAACCATCATTACTCCCAAGGCATGGCTCGCTAAAATTTATCCTATGACGGGGACCCAATGAAAGTGCCCTGATTTGTCAATTAGCGTGAATGTTGAGTCAGCAAGACAAGTGAGCCCCATAGGAAGATTGTTCAAGCGTCTGCCTCAAAAGGATGTGTGCCCGAACTCGTCAAAGGTAAACCCTAGCCTCACATCCCATGTCCCAGAACACCATGTATATAAAACCCTTAAAAATGGATAGAATATCTTAGGGTTTAAGGTGAGAAAACTATTTTGCAAAATCAGAAAAATCTCTAAGTTTTCTGTCTTTGTCGATTTATCGATACGTGGTTCGATGAAATCGAGCCATGTTATCCATGTCCTCGAAACTCACTCGATAATATCGAATTGAGATGTCCAGCAACTACAAAGAATTCTGAACTGAATTATCGATGACATTGTATTTTTCTTTTTGTTAATGTTGCTTTGAAAGCGTTTGTGCACGAAGGAAGCGAAACAAATCAAATCGCATTTACTTTTAAGTGTGACTTAATATGAACTTAAAACAAAGCATACATTTTATGGAGAACAGAAGATGATCGACACTTGCTCTCTCTTTTTTCTTCTTCTTCTTAAACCGACCATCCTAAGGTTTGTACTCTCTTTTGTTAAGAAAACTTTCTTAAGGCGGAAAATTTTGTAGAGCTTCATAAGCTGCTCTCATGTATTATAGACTTGTAAGCCTTTGTCATCAGCTTTCCATGTTATATAGAGATCTCTCTACAACAATCCTTATAGGTTACTTAACCCGTAAACAACATTCATAATATACTTACCTAACTACACAAGAACTTTGAACAATTAAACCCATCCAAGTTTGGACGTTTCCACGTGTACATCACATAAATGTATGTGATCACCATCTATTATGCTATCGTATTCATATCCTTTTATGAACTGCCTTAAGGTCCACTGTCCTAGGCCTACCATATCCCACACCAACGATTGATCATCCAAAGTTTTGAACTGTCGATTTTACTATTAAAAATGCATATGATGATCTTGAAATCAATTGTTTAAGCAAAACGATTTGCACAACTGATTTAGCTAATCATGTTGATCAATCATTTTGATTCTTGATATAAGGATAATCCTATATTAGTTATTGATCCTTTATTGAGAATTCTAATTCTTATGAGGATATGATCAACCACGAAATTTACCATAATTTACCTAAGATGATCGCATATTGGCGAATCAAATTCTCACTAGGATCCTAAGTTCTCTCAAGTCTAAGGATAAGTGTACCAAGCATAAGAAGCACAAGCTAATACCAAACAATTAAGCCCAACTTCATAAATCAGTCATTATGTACACTGCACACACCCATATGTGTGAACAATGTCCCATGGTAGAGAATCACCATACGCAAAACACTCACACCATGTATGTGGCCCATAAATTAAGCTATTTCGACTTATTCGTTTGCCATAACAATATTTTAAGGGTATGAAAAACTATACAAGTTAGGCCTCATAATGCATTTTATATTAAACTTGTCGCACTTCATTTACTAAGGATACAGAGATCTTGATGAAGTCTCCAAACAAATTCATCACAATCATATCCATTCCATATATACACAATAATAATGAGCGATAAACAAAACATTAACGAAGAAAATGACATACATTACACAAAAAAAGGATTAAATGTGAGAGATGATTAAGGCCAGTGATCACCAGCTAAAGTCACCCACTTTGGAGTGAAGGCTAGAGGTGTACACGAGTCGAGCTTGGCACAGCTCGGCTCGGTCCTCGAGCTTGACCAGCCAGCTCGACTCGGTTCAATTAGCATCTTGGGCCAGTTCAATCCAAGATCGAGCCTATGCGGCATTTTCACAAACACATGGAGTGCACTTTCAATTTCTTACTGTATGTAAAACAACAGCAACTATTTACAGGTATTTCATCAAACACCTTGTAGGCAACATCAAAATCAAGAAAAAAAAAAATTGTTTCATATACATACCTTCCTTGCCACCAGCCGGCACTTCGTTGTGTCATTTCATCAAACACTTGGTGAGCAACATCAATATCAAAGTAATCGAGTCACCGAACTGGTTTGATCCAAGTTTGATTCGAGCTGGGTTTGATTCGAGTCGAGTCGAGTCGAGCTAGGGCCAGCTCGAACTTGGCTCGAACTGATTTTCAAGCTCAAAAAATCAACTCGAACTCAGCTTCGAATCGAGCTTTTTCGAGTCGAGTCGAGTCGAGCGAGCTAACTCGGTTCGTGTACAGCCCTAGTGAAGGCCATGGATCAAGTCCCACTATAGGGGTTTCATTAACGATTAAGAATTTGTTAAAGGCTAATCGATGATTATTGGGGTGCACTTTCAACCATGGGACAAAAAATTCTTTATCAAGACAATGGGAATGCCTCTATGAGTACAAGAAAAAATTAATAAGGCCAAAAATCACCTCTTGAAAATCTTTCGATCCACAATGATCACTAGCCCAATGGCACCAACCCTCAATGACCAAGGCTAATTTCTAATCAGATTCGTAGATGGATGTTCCAATGGTTAAAGTTTACAGTTGTTACCCATTTCTAACCATTCAATCTGTAGACCCTTCTTTTAGAGCTTGTGATGGATCGAATAGTTATAAATTCCCAATAGATGTCATTCTCAGGCTATGGTCTGAATACATTGCCAAATCGCACCATCAATAGTTTGTTGGGTTGGTACCAATTATTGAACGATATTTTTGACGACGTCTATTACTTTTTATTTTTTATTTTTGTGAATTTCAAACATTGATCTCATAAGCACCTACAAAATAATGTATTGGGTTTTGGGCTTTCAGGCAATTGGTCATGGAATTCCGAGTTCATTAATCGACGATGTGGGTAAAATAACAAGAGAATTCTTTCATCTTCCAACAGAGGAGAAAAGAAAGTACTCTAAAGCAGTTTGGCGTGAAGGAAATGAGACTCATGAAATTGCTTTAGGCCAAGTCATTGAATGGTGTGACCACCTTTACTTACAGTACTACCAGAAGATGAGAGGGATTTGTCATGTTGGCCTGAAAATCCAAGCTCTCTCAGGTATTTTTCTTACGTTTAGCCTTGAAAGATCAATGGAGAACGTACTAAGTATTAGAATCCTACTGTTGAAAGATTTCCAAGAAATAATAAGGCGATAAGTGCAAGGATAGATCGATGAGGCAATTTTTGTTGTGTTCTAACTTGGCACACATGTATTAGATTGGAGTTATTCATCGGGTGGAGATCCCATGGAAATGAACTGGCCCGAAACTCAGGCCAGTCCACTTATCAGATTGTGTGCATATGTACGAGAAATATGGACAGTTAGAAAGGATTATCAGAAATCTATATTTATTGTACAAGTGTGGACGGCTTGATTTTTTTGAATCAGGACATGTTCGTGGTGGGCCTCACCTTATGAGTGATCTGGATCTTGCACAAGCGTGTGAATCCGATGCTTGTGCTTCGGACTTCCTCTTCAATCTCTCCTTAACTTGTCTTATCATTTCACAACAAGTAATGTTTTACTAGAAGTATGATTAAGGTGGGATGATTAAATGGGCACAAATCAGAGATTTCATGGTGAGTGTACTCTAGAAGGACCCGTTCATCATGTCCACTCTTTCATCTTCATTTGGAGGGCCTCGCCGATGTGTGCCAATCGGACACGCTTCATTTCCATACAATGATATCATTCCTTGGCAAGGAACCATGCCTGGAGAAGTATGATAATCTATTCACATGCACACAGTCATTGTAGACATGGCACTCCCTCAATTCAAACCATCGAAATCATTGGACCATTATCAATCGAGCATAGCTTCAAAACTAGATTGATTAAATGAGCTTTTTTTATGTTTTCTTTTCCTTTTTTTTTTTCTTTTTTTTTTTTTTTTTGGTCGAACTTGGAATGTAGACTTCCATATGATTGCAAATCCCTTCACTTTACAAATTTCATGACCTTTCTCTTGCGGGTGCCTTGATTTTATGGTTTAGACTAAGTTATAAGCATGACACATGTACAAATGGTCATGTACAAAGTGCAGGGACGATCATACTCTGCTGCATCAAGAGTAGTTTAGCCACTGTGATAATTGTATTTGCATATACATAACCTTTTTCTCTCTTCAATGAAGTCAGAGAAAAGATTATTCTCTCAACCCTTATTGCAAGTTTCATGCATTCCATGCATTAAATAAAATGCAAGTTTGGTAAGCTATCTCAAGTGTTTTGTACCATTTATCCACAAAATGCACTCACCAAAAGTTCAAAGACAGTGGCCGGCCTTCTTCTTACCATTTGATCGTTGATTAAACAGTGATAGCACTTGACAAGCACCTACCTGTTGGCACCCAAGAGATTGGTTTCGCCTTACGCCTGATTCTCTTTCTTTGTTTTTGGCCTGCTCTCTGTAGACCTATCAAGAGTAGAGCTGTACACGAGCAGACTAAGGATTGAGTACTCGCTCGACTCGACTCAGAATACTCGACTAGTGTGATTTTGAGCCGAGAGTACGAGCGGGGGTTTATAAGGATCGTTTAGAAAACGAGTACAAGTTGAGAAGTACTCGACTCGGTACTCGACTCGTGTACCCGGGGGTTATATATAACTCGCTTCAAAAAAAAAAAAAAAAAAAAAAAAAAAAACCTAGGCGGGTGGGTAGTTTCAAAAACGCCGTTCAAAAACGAAAAAAGAACGGAGAGAGCAAGAAGAGGAGGAGAGAGAGGAGGAGAGGAGAGAGAGACGAGAGAGAGAGAGAGAGATCTCTCTCTCTCGCTCGTCGAGCTCAGATCTCTAGCTCTCTATCAGAGGATCTCTCCCAAGCCGGCTCTAGGGGAGTCACAGGGTCCCTGAGGAACTCCAATTAAAAACCCCCCCCTCTCCTCTCTCTCTCTCTCTCTCTCTCTCTCTCTCTTCTCTCTCTCTCTCTCTCTCTCTTCTCTCTCTCTCGTCCCTGTGGCCTATTCAATGCCTGCACCGCTGCACGCAAAGGGTGGAGATACTCGTCCGTCGTCCCTGCCCTGCACGCTCGTTCCTGCCCTACTCGTCCTTCGTCCCTGCCCTGCACGCTCGTCCCAAACCCTACTCGTCCGTCGTCCCTGCTCTGCACGCTCGTCCGGTGCCGTAAAGGGTCCCTGTCAGCCACTCGTCCGTCGTCCTTGCCCTACACGCTCATCCCTGCCCTACTCGTCCGCAAAGAGTAGGAGTCTCTAATCCCTATCCATACTTTCTTTTTCTTTTTATTATTGTATGTCTAATGTGATTCAAATCTGCCCAATTTTTTGCCATGAGAAAGGCCCACAATCTATCCATTTTCTGCTCGTACTCGAATTCGCCTCGAAAACTCGGACTCGATTCGACTCGTTATCTACTCATACTCGGGCGAGTAGAGTACGAGCAAGGAGTCCATGCTCATCGGCCGAGTAAAGTCGAGTACGAGCACGACTCGGGTGTTAAGAGCCAAGTACGAGTAGTGCAATACTCGACTCGACTCGACTCGTGTACAACTCTAATCAAGAGTTACCTTACTCAATTCTTTTGATGATTAATGCATTTTTACTTTCATTTACCAAACGAAAGAAATGTTTCAGGGAAATCTTGAATGAATATACAAAGAAGATAAAGGTGGTGATTGAGGTAACCCTTAAAGCCATGGCAAAGTTGTTGGATTTGGAAGAGGACTACTTTATAAAGCAGATTGGGGACAAGGCTACAACGTTCGCGAGGTTTAACTACTACCCACGTTGTTCGCGGCCTGATCTTGTTCTTGGTATCAAATCCCATTCAGATGGAAGCAGAATCACCATTCTTTTGCCGGATCAAATGGTGGACGGTCTTGAGGTCCTCAAAGATGGCCAGTGGGTCAACGTTCATGCCATTCCCTATGCTCTCATCATCAACGTAGGCGACCAAATGGAGGTACTCGCTTTTTTTGTGTACTAATGATCACCATATCACTCGCTGATGTGGAGGATGAGTCAGTTTGGTGGGCCCTATTGTCTGGTTGAAGGTTCATCATGATCAGAGTGATCATATTTTCTATATCCCTACGAAATAGCATCCTAGCCAATGATGCAATTATGTTTGCATTTTCTCAATATTAATTTAAGAAGGAAATAATCAGTGATGGGGTTGTTTGTCATGGTTTCTGTTTGCAGATAATGAGCAATGGAATTTTCAAGAGCCCGGTGCATCGAGTGGTGACGAATTCAGAGAAGGAGAGGATCTCTTTGGTCATGTTTTTAGTTGTTGATGGGGAAAAAGAGATCGGCCCTGCAGATGAATTGATTGATGAGGACAAGGGGCAGCCAAGATTGTACAAGAAGTTGAAGGTGAAAGAATATCTTGAAGTCTACTACCGAAACTCTTTGCAAGGAAAGAGATCAATCGATTGGGCCAAAGTTTGAAAAGTTTCAAAGTATGTAGTGTAATATATCGTAGAGATATGGTTGTTTCAGCAGTGAGTTGTGAGGTAGGATGGGTATTTTGAAGGGGAACAACAGATAATGGAATATGATCTGATAAAAACTAGTTGTATGTTGAATGGTCCAGTGGTTAATCTGGGTTGTCCATTAATCTGGCATCACAATAGACTGGATTATCATAACAGATAAGAGGACAAAATCAGATGTTAATATCATCTCATCAGTGTAATATTTTTTTTGCCAATGGGTCAGAGACATGCTGGATTGACATCCGACAAGCCCTTGCATAAGACTGAAGTGCCACCACCGTTCAAATGGTGGAGAACTATCATAGAAATCTAACAGCTCCATGTGTTTCAGTCATTCTAAAGTCCCCACTCTACTGTGGATGGAAGATCTGGCTTTCAACAATATTCTCAGATGCATCTCTTTGAGAACCGTCACCTAAAGGTGCCAGCAACACTATTTTGTGGGTGTTCTTTTCTGGCCACAATATGCATGAAGGCATTCTAATGGAAGGGGTTAGATTATTCCATTGAGGAGAGTCCCGGAACAAGATGAATCCATCACGGGCTCATCACATCAATGTCTAATCACCCAACCATGATGAGCCTAAGACATTCCAATGGAAGGGTTAGATTGTTACTTTGAGGAGAGTCCTTAAATAAGATGAAACCAGTGCGGGCTTATCACATCAATGTCTAATCACCCAACCATGATGAGCCTAAAAACATTCCAATAGAAGAAGGATTAGATTGTTCCTTTGAGGAGAGTCGATGAATCCAGTGCGGGCTCATCACATCAATATCTGGTTATACCCAACCATGATGAGCTGAGCCTCACCACCTCCAAACTACACGTCATCAGTTGGAGGATCCTGTAGCTCCTCTTACCCTCCTTAGAAATGACCAGGCTTCAAAGCCTTCTTGTCCTCACGGATCCTATGGAGGTAGAAGCAAATTCAAGACTTGCTTCAGGCACCAGAATAGTAAAAGCCGATAAAAGCCATGCATTTTCTCCATGGAGGTCATATAGCCGGAACAAATCTACAGTAAAAGTTGTGGTGGTGAGTCCAAATCAGGTTGTGCAGACTCATGACTGGCAAAGGAAAGGACTCTGCCGATGGCTTTTACTACAGCAAGGGGTGCCCTGTCTAGGTGTTCTTGGTAATTATTGCATTCTTTTTACTAGAAAGAGGAATAAGAACTCTAATTTCTCCTAGTTAGTAAAAGATGATTTTCTTTTTCTTTTTCCCATCACACATGATGCATGTCAGTAAAGTCAGGACTTCACGAATTCCTCTTTTAGTTATGATGGATACCCATCACTCATCACGCCACAAAAAAAGATAACTTACATGTTCCGTATGCTTTTGACCATGCACGGTTATCCTCCTGCCTTTTAACATGAAACACACTGGTAGATTGTCCAGTATCTGGCCCTTTTTCCGTTGATGGTGGACCATTAATTGTTTTGCTGGAGTTCCATATCCATCGTCAAGACACTTGGGCATGGTCCCCACAGATGTGGATTCAAGACAACAGATTCAACCATGCACTCAATTTCCCCAAACATCAACAACACTAGGGGCCCGTTTGTATACACCACCAAATAAGTTACTTTTTCTACTTAACAGAAGTAGTTAAGGGACTTAATTCAGATAAGTTTGGTTTATGATTAGTTATAACTTTCTTACTTAAAGTGCATAATCACTTCAGTTAATTTTTTTTTTTAGCTTTTCTACTTTTCATAAGTTGCTGAAGAGAGGCATCAGGAGAGACCAAAGGGAGGAGAAGCTGATAAGTAGAAACTAAGATAAGCTACTTGTGGAATAAGTAGCTTATCTTAAGCAACTTAAGATCCAAACGCGCCCTAAATGACAGATGGTAATAACTTTAATATCATGGGGCCCACCTTTTCATCCTCCATCATTTTAACGTCCCATCTGCATCACCACCAATCTAACAAATACAAAAAGAAAGAGGCATCATCAGATATTTTCTGACAAGTTTCTCCATTTTTCAAGGGATAGAGACTCACATAAACGGTTACAAAGAAAATGGACCCCATCCATTCTTTTAGAAAAAGACAGCCACTCATTCAAGAATAATCACACATCATCTCCATCTATCTATTAAATGGAAAAAGAGATAAGGGAGGAAAATTTTTCTTGCTAATCTCAAAAGCAAGAAAGACATCTTACACTGATGCTTGCAATTAGAGAACAAAATATCTAAATTATAAAGGATATAAAAGTGAAGACCTTGAGAGAGAAGTGCACATTTGTTGATAGGACAAAACTAAAAACTTGGTAGTCATTGTCTGCGTCACCTTGCTCTAGAAGATCTTGAAGAGCAAGCCTCCGTGCTTGGCAAAAAATGGAGCAAAAACAAGTGACTCCACTGCCATGAGCTTGATGAGGATGTTGAGGGATGGCCCGGAGGTGTCCTTGAGCGGGTCCCCAATGGTGTCACCAATAACGGCAGCTTTGTGTGGATCAGAACCTTTTGGGCCAAGGGTCCTAGCATGCTCTGAAGCACCAGCCTGACAGTGATTCCAAAATATCAGTAACAGGTTAAAAAAATTATAGAAGAAACCATGGATATAAACATATACACTTCTCCTTTAACTGAGAAGTCTTCTGGAAATACATAAAGAGTAACCTCACATGGAAAGCTTATTGCAGAGATACACACAAGATGTTAAAAGGAATGCCTTGATTGAACTGACACGGGAAGCCAAAACATGTTGGTTACAAACCAGTCATAACCAATGTCTAGCCATTCTAAAGTCAAGATTCAGAAACAGTTTTGTGACCTCACGATAGTCAACAGAAGTTGCTGCAATTAATGTTTTTTTTTTTTTTTAAATAATAATAAAATAAATAAATAAATAAACAGAAGTTGTTGCATAAAATGGAAAAACCAGGGTACCAACAAAAAGCATTATATTACACAATCCAACACTTTTGAATACCCTATGTAAAATAGGCTGGTATTTTGTTATAAGTCATTATGGAGCAAATTACAGTTGTTGTTTAACAGCACATTACAGCTGTTGTTTAACAGGCAATTACTGTGACATAACAGAGTGACAATCTGAGCATGAGGGCCCACCATGATGTAAAACATCCACTCCATTCATCAGTTGTCACACCTCATGTTAGGACCTAGGCCCAAAAAATTGGGGCCAATCCGAAACTCAAGTTTGCCACACCATAAGGTACAGTTGAGACAGGATAACCCACCCCAGAAACCTTCCTAGAGCCCACCATGTTGTTTGTATGCCATTCAAACATTTCATCTGGTGATCCCCAGGGTGTGCCGTAGTAGCCCTCTAATGTAAGGGGCCAATACAGGTTTTTTCAATTTTTTGTAAATAAAAAGAAAAACAATAATGGCCATTACTGCCCATATTGTAACAGTAACAGTGGTGGCCGTAATCGGCCACCATTACAGTTACAGAATACCATGGGTGATCCCAAAATCCCAGAAAACAGCCTGATCAAAGACTCAGTGAGGCTGCACTGCATGAATTAAGGTGTTAAATTGTTGTATAGTATACCATATCATTCACAACTGATACGGTCCTGTATCACCCTTATAGCCCCTGTATCAGGCTGTTTAAGGCCTGATATGAAAATATAGCCATATCGTCCATCACTGACGCAGCCCTGAATCGCCCTGTATCACCCCTGAATTGGGCTGTTTCAAGCCTGATACAGGCCAATACAGCCATATCATTCATTGGCGATACTGGTATGTATCAGGTACCAGTTTTGGATGATACTTTAAACTTTGGACTTGATAGGTGTTCGGTGTGATCTCACATTGTTCCTATGATGTGATGCAGCTGTGTTTTCGATCAGCCTGAAAACATACAAAAGCACCATTCATGTAGCCAACCGCATTTAGTTTGGATCATGCCAAGATAAGGATGATGATTTATTTTTTTTCTGAATGTCAAATTATGGCTAATATTACAGCTCAACAATAGACAACCACACCCTTATATGCTTAGGAAACAAAGAAGATATTCCCAGCTGATTTGCACCCATCATGGGACTTGTATGTAAGTGGGTGAGAACTGAGAAGAGAAATGAAGGCTTATTCTCTTACAATAGAATCAATGAAGATGACTCAAATAGCTGGTACAAGGATATGGTGTTTATAGAGAGAGGAACTCAATGAGAACAAACAATCTTCACAAGGAAACTCGAGTCTCCAAGAAAAAGAAAAAGACTGATTTGCACCCATTATGGGGCTTGCATGCAAGTGGGTGAGAACTGAGAAGAGAAATGAAGCCTTCTTCTCTTACAATAGAATCAATGAAGATGACTCGAATAGCCAGTACAAGGATTTGGTGTTTATAGAAAGAGGAACTCAATGAGAACAAACAATGTTCACAAGGAAACTCAAGTCTCCAAGAAAAAGAAAAAGCAAAGAAAGAAAGGAACTCAGAACATTAGCTTTCCAACGTATGGGAACTTGGACCAAGTTAGTTTTCTAACTACAGAGATCAAATTGGCAACACTCGACGTACTTCAATCACCAATTCCCATTTCCAACTTCGAATGCACCGGTCACACAAATAAATTGGGTTTTACTTTATTTCTTTTGGACGAGAAAAGGGGCTTTCAAATCTCAGAAGTACTGAGAAAGATGGCTCAAATGAGACACTTGGACCAGTTAGTTTTCTAATTGCAGAAAGATCAAATTGACAATACTCCACGTACTTCAATCACCAATTCCCATTTCTAGCTTCGAATGCACCCATCACACAAATAAATTGGGTTTTACTTTATTTCTTTTGGGAAGAGAAAAAAGGCTTTCCAATCTCAGTACTGAGAAAGATGGCTCAAATGAGACACTCGGACCAGTTAGTTTTCTAATTGCAGAAATATCAAATTGACAATACAAGCAATCACCAATTCCCATTTCCAACTTCGAATGCACCCATCTCACAAATAAATTGGGTTTTACTTTATTTCTTTTGAGAAAGAGAAAAAGGACCTTCCAATCACAGAATTACTGAGAATGATGGCTCAAAGGAGATGGTTACCAAGTAAGAAATAATGTTTTTTTTTGGAAGAGCAAATAGTAAATAATGATAAAGCAGGAATAAAAAATCCCATGCAACTTACTTCAATAGGATAAAACAGGAACACACACACACACACACACACACACACACACACACACACACACACACACACACACACATAAAGAAGAAATGCAACTTACCTCAATATATTTTTTAGCATTATCCCATGCACCGCCAGTGTTGGATGCAGAAATTGCAATCTGTCAAACAGAGTGAAAAGGGGAAGGGGAAAAAAAGAAAAAAGAAAATAGAAAAAAGGAAAAAGGAAAAAGGAAAATAACTACTGAGAAGAGAATCCAAGAACAAAATCACAGCAAAATGCGCAACACAAGATTGCAGGCACAATTTGTTCAATGGTTCTTACCTGTACGCCAGATACAAGGGAGCCTGCTAGGACACCAGACAGAGTTTCCACACCAAAAAACGTGCCAACAATGAGCGGTGTCAGCATAACCAGGGCACCAGGTGGGATCATTTCCTTGATCGATGCATCTGTGGAGATTTTGACGCATGTGGCATAGTCAGGTTTGGCAAGACCTTCCATAAGACCCGGTATAGTGTTGAACTGCCTGCGCACTTCCTCCACCATTTTCAGTGCGGCGCTACCCACACTCTTCATTGTCATGGCCGAGAACCAGTACGGAAGCATTGCACCCACAATCAACCCAATAAAGACTTTTGGGGTCAGAACATCTACTGTCGAAATTGCTGCACGACTCACAAAGGCACCGAAAAGTGCCAAAGACACCAAGGCTGCTGATCCAATAGCAAAGCCCTAGAAGAATCAGGAGGAAGTGAAACCAATTGTAGTTAATAGTCAGGAAATGATATGCAGGAGAATGAAACAGCAAAGAAATCCCAGCATTTATATCTGAGATAAAGATACTTCAAACTCAGCTTACCATTACTAAAAGCATGAAAGATTTGGAAAAATGACAAGGAAAATCAGCAAAACATCTTATGATATAATTATTTCAGTTTGTATGTGCTTTAGATTAATAGGATGAAAATATGTATAGGAAATAAGCAAACTTGAAGTCAATTTAAGGGGAGCTGTCTTGATTGCATGGAAAAGAAAGGAAAAATACATAAGCGTAACTTTTCCAGCACTACTCACCAGTGGATTCCAAAATGAGGGATATGTTTGATTTGAAAGTGGAAATCCTACATTCATTAGACAACAGCCAACTTGAATCTTGTGGTAAAGAATCGTCATTGATGCTATTACTGTGTGGATCCCATAGTTTTCCTTACATATCAAATAGAAGAAATGCACTATCAAGGAAAAAACGTTTTCTTTTTCAGCAGATTCCACATACTCAAATGAGCCCCAAAGTGCAAGGACTAAGAAAAACTGACAATCCACAGCACTGTGCTTTATGCAAGGGGATCCTTAATTGTGATACTGTCATTTTCCCTAAAAAACTGGGTGCTTGTGCACCAACTTGTTCATGGCATCATATGACACCACTCACAGTTGTAAATAATAATAATAATAATAATAATAAATCAGATATATTCTCATTTTTCAAGAATGATGAGTCACAATACCTTCACATTGGCAAACCCAATGGATGTCTATGTGCATGTCACACGCACAAACATTATGTAGCAACCACAACAATAAGATAATATAAAATTCCAACTACATCAATGATCAATGGCAAATTTGTCATAGAATAAATGATTCAATAGCTTTCAGGAAAATCAATCATTAAAGAGAAAGCAATACTTTAAATTTTCAGAGAATCAAAAAAAAAAAAAAAAAACAGATTACAGGCACATCACTACCAGAGTACACAAGTCACACTGCAAGTGGAAGATTAATAATTCAAGATTATAACATACTATACCTTTCCAATTGCAGCAGTAGTATTTCCTGCAGCATCGAGGGCATCAGTTCTCTCACGGATCCTGTGGCTCATGCCCGCCATCTCTGCAATACCTCCAGCATTGTCACTGATGGGACCATATGCATCAATGGCCAAACCAGTAGCAATGGTGCTAAGCATTCCAAGGGCAGCTACTGCAATACCATACATGGCAGCGAGGCTAAAGCTTACAAAAATGCTGACTGCGATGGCAAAAATGGGAATAATGACAGATTTGTATCCCAGAGCAAGCCCAAAGATAACATTAGTTGCCGCTCCAGTCCTGCAGGAATCAGCAACATCTTGCACAGGGCTGCAGAAAAAAAAAAAAAAAGGATCATTCAAATTACAAAAGGAAATATTGTGCAAAAATACATGAGAAGAATACAGAATCCTTTAGATAATTACCTGTATGCATTGCTAGTGTAATATTCAGTTACAAACCCAATAACCAATCCAGCCCACAAACCGATGGCAACACAGAAGAACAGCTCCCTGCAAAATTTAACTCAAGGGACATTAATATCTGATTATCTTGCATAAACAGAAAGGATTATGTAGATGGCTTACCAGTTCTTCACAGACTTCTGGACTCCAAAATTGAAGATTGTGAACTTAGACGGGAGGCCAATCCAACTAACTATCGCAATCCCTATGGTCATCAGAGCAGTGGAGATGATAAGCTGCTTCTTCAATGCTGGCTCAATTTCCTTCACTGCCTTGATTTCGAAGAAATCAGTCGCAAAAAGAGTTGTAATCAAGCAAACGATGATACCCATGGAGCTAATGAGCAAGGGATAGCACATTGCTGTAAATTCATGGTTGATTCCAAAAGAGGAAATAGATGCAACAACAAGGGCTGCACAAGAAGACTCAGCATACGAGCCAAAGAGATCAGATCCCATACCAGCAATATCCCCAACGTTATCACCAACATTGTCGGCAATCACCTGAAAGAAGATAAGAAGATTAGTGCGATTTCAAACACGACATTAACAGCTAACAAACACAAATGTTCAGAGAAGAACTAAAGTTTCTCACAGCTGGGTTTCTTGGATCATCCTCCGGAATGTTCCTCTCAACCTTACCCACAAGATCAGCACCAACATCTGCGGCTTTCGTGTAGATACCACCACCGACTCTCCCAAACAGAGCCATAGAAGACCCACCAAGGCCGTAACCAGTAATGGACTCAAAAAGGCCTTCCCAATCATCACCATAGTACAGCTTGAAGAGGTTGATGGTAATGTAAAGCACCAAAAGGCCACTGGCAGCAAGCAAAAAGCCCATAACCGCACCAGATCTGAAGGCAGTGATAAATGCTTTCCCAACACCCTTCCTTGCCTCCAGAGTCGTTCGAGCATTCGCATAGGTAGCAATTTTCATCCCAAGGAAACCAGAGACCACCGAAGTGATTGCACCAAGCAAGAAGGCTATGGTGCTGAAGATGGCATTGGCGAGAGCAGATTTGCACATCTTGTCCTTGCTATATGTGCATGGCTGGCTCTTCGTGCTGAAGCTCTCCACAGAGCCAAGGAATAGGAAGATCAGAATGGCAAAAGCAACCATGAAGACCCCAACATACTGATATTCAGTGAAAAGGAAGGAAGTCGCTCCTGTTACATCCATATTCCCATACACACAGAGATCAGAGAATCATACACTTCTGTTAATAACTTGCAAAAATTCATGCAGTGAGTATTAACTCACACATGAAATCCATAATCAGATAGCTATGAATTATTGAATGAGAAACATCAGCATAATCCACCAGAGGTGTGTGGTAATGATCACATGGTAATGCCAACACCACAATTGTGGCAGTAACGACCTGTGTGGACCACACCAAGATGTGTTCATTATGTTGACTCCGACCATCAGTTGCTCCCCCCCTGACGTTTGGCTAGGGGCACAAAAATCATCACAATGGCCACTATTCGTTGTGCTAGGCCCCATCTGAGTTTCCAAAATGGCCTGGCTTTCTTTTGAGGCATCCCTTCAACTAGGATGGATGCATCAGATGAATGGAATGGATGGAATATACACCACACACTAGTTGCTCTCCATGTGACCAGTGGTCAGTGTCCCCTTCCATCTGTTCCCCCTTCTATGGCCAACCTGAGCCGTGGATTGCCCTAATTTTAGTGCTCAAGGCCCAATAGGGGAGGGCATTGCTGATGGTTGGAATGGATGTCTATGAACACAGCATGATGGGGCCCACACATGTCACCTCACAATTATGGTGGTACCATTACCATGTGATTATTACCTGTGTGTGTATGCAGATGACCAAACTAAGGGAGAACTAATATAATCAGCTAATTCTGAACAATAGTTACAATAAAAACACATGTACAGTAAAAGTTGTTGAATAGTATAAAACTGGCTATGAGAAACCAATCTTTTGCAACTTAGAAAAGAAAAAAAGGTACAGATATGAGCTTAATGCATTCGTCGAAGTTAACAAGCACTCTTAACTCCATACATCTGGTATATGTACAAGATCATGAGAAACCAATCTTTTGCAACTTAGAAAAAAAGTTAACAAGCACTCTAGCTCCATACATCTGGCACATGTACAAGATCCACTGTTCATCCCTTTTTCAATAAATATTTGAACTAAAGAGAAAAGGGGATATGCAAAACGGTCAGCCTATCAGGCCTACCAAAGAAGAGCCATACCCCAAAGTCGCACCACTCAGTCAATCCTAGCAGCTGGCTGGAGGTCTTTGGCTGATTTAACATTGACATTTGCCAGACTCTCCTAACTATCCATTTGTAATCATCAAAAGTCTAACACAATCAGTGTGATTTTCATGGCACAACTCATCCATGGTAGGGTTGTGCAGATGAACAGTCAGTCCTATCCGCATAGCAACAACACAGATCTTGTACACGAATGCCATAAGCATGAATATACTGTTAATCACTTGATAAGAAATTTGGATACAAGATCACTTATCTAAAATAAAACATGGGTACATGATTCCACAACCAAACAGAGCGCTCAAAATAAAATAAAATAATCATTTAAACAATATTGAAGCTAACAGCTCAGTATGGTGGTGGCCCTTTTTTTTAAGTAACATGGTGACAGTGATCATTACAATTGCTAGTACTGCTACCATCCTTTAGGGATTCCCCAAAGACCAACAATCCACTGTTTGAAACTTGTGGCTCCACAGAGGCTGGGCTCAGCATCTAAAACAGTAATAATGATAACGGCAAGCAAAATACACAAAAGAGGACCCATTTTCTAACATGCCGTACAACCCAAAATGGTGGTTTGCACCTCCTCATGGTTCACTCAAAGGGCTACATAATGGACAGGCCAAGGCCTGAAAAACCCACCAACCTTCTGGAGGATCTTAACCATCAGATCAAAGGCCCACTACAGAACGTCGGACTAGCGACAGCCATCAGATCACATTCAGCAGCCAAAAGCCCTCAGACAGGAACAAATGTCCGATGAGTGGTCATGGGCCGCGGACCGTCACCTGTCCCAATGAACGGCTTCAGTAAGCATAAACAGGGCATATGTATGAGGAGTGTGGAGATTAGGACAGATCACCAATTCGCAAGAGCAGACTACCAATACTTTCCCCTAAAGTAGCTACAACAACAACAACCACAACAGTGAAATCACTTCTTATTTTTTTAGGATTTCAAATCCGCTAAAAAGCTTCTAACTCACTTAAGAGATGAAATTTCCTGTCCAAACAGCACCCGTAAGTGAATTACCTGTAATCCTTTACAACTTAATAAAACTCACAGACATCCAAATGCCCCCTCAATGCAGGAAACATGTCTACCACAACGAAGAACACCATACAGGAGAATATAAGTTAAAAAAAAAAAAAAAAAAAAAAAGACATATACAAGCAAGATCTACGATTAAAAAAACGATATCGAGCACTAACACTAGCAGATCTAGTAACAGTCAAAGAGAGATCTACAAAAACGACCACAACGAACCTTCGGAGATGGCATTCTGTATCTCGGCGCATTTAACCACAACGTTGTGGTCGTTGAGGCCTTCCTCCTCCTCGATGAGGTAGTCAGAGTAGCCGTTCTTGCTGTTGTTAGCGGGCGGTGGAGATTGACGCTCGGGCGAGACCTTGACGCGGGACACTATTAGCCATTGGATGAGAGAGAAGGCGATGCCGATAATGGCAGCGACTGGAATCAGTATCTCCGTTAAGAGATCTGAAAGAATCACCGCTCCCATGGTGGGTTAGGGAGAGAGGGAAGGGAAGGGAAACGAAATGGACGGAGTTTCTCCGTCAGATAACGGAACGGACGGCAGGGTTTGCGTTTTGGTGCTGCGCTTCCAATGCCTCGCTTCTTCTTATATACGCATACCAATCGCCGCGACTGGCTTAGAAGAGAAGAGACGTACGGGGATGAGTTGTTATTATTGAAGAAATTCGCGCGAGTGAAATAAGTAAGAGGACTCGCCTCGTACGTGCCAAAACGCCACAAAGCGTGCCAGATCAGATGACGTTCATTTTCTTGGCGACCATCCTGGAATAAGAATAGGTGCGTCTACTCGTCCATTTTAGCTTTAGAAAATTTGTGGATGGCCGACACGATGAGGGGGGAGAGGCGTTTGAGTTAGAGCGAGTCCCATTTTAGGTTTCTTTAGCATCAACACGGATACGGTGCCACCCAGTGTACCGAGCTCAGAGAGGCGAATTAGCTACCTTAGCCAATTTTGGCTACTGAAGTTAGCGCCAAGTACTGTCGGCCCGATCATGATGCATAATGTCACTGTTCATATATTTGCAGAGATCATTTTTGGATATTAGCAAAAAATAAAATAAAATAAGAGCGAATCCAAAGCTCAAGTGGAACCCATCACAAAAAAACCAATACGTACAATGACACCCACCATAAAACATTCTTGGGTTCATTATGATGTTCATTTGAAATCTAATTTGCTCATAAGTTAACACTAACATGATGAATTAAGAACACAAATATCAGCATGATGGAACAAATCTACTGCTCAGAAGAGATTTTAAATTGTGGGCATGTGACGCAGGGGAGGACGTGAGGTCGAGCCCTGTCTTCCTCAAGAGGATAACTATTCCGAATCCACGGAACTTCTCTAGACTCCTCACAGAGACTTTCTCGAATCCACGAGAAAAGAGAGCAGAAAATATAAATAAATTCTAAATAAATTCGAAATAAATTAATGAATGAATAAAAACGAGTTCACAACCCTTTAAATAAGGGTACTAAGCAATGGGAAAGAAATCAGAATCAAACTACAACTAGGACTCCTAGAATTTGCGACTTACTATAAATAGTAAACTTACTATTTATAGACGATCGTGATGTCTACTAGTGCGCAAGGTTTTCGGCCAAAAATAGTAAATGTCCTATTTGGCTTCACCAACCCGTTCTCCTAATTATTCTAAGCTCTTTTCATGTTGGGCACAACTCTTAAATCCCGACGGATGAAGAGTTATAAGCAAACTAAAACTTACTATTTATAGTAAAAACGAAATTGAAACAGGAAAACGACCGTCAAATCAGGGGTTTCTCGCAATTTCGAGCGTCACAACCCTGCATAGCTGGGTTGGTTGGCTAAAGTAGCTCGTTCTACCCCAAAATCATATATTTTTCGTCGGCTAACTCATCCCGAATTGCGGGATACGCTTGATTTAAGGTCTGATGGTCCAGATCACTTCTGTCGCCGACCGGGCCTTTTCTAATCCATCTTTGCCATGTAATTGTCCGCGACCCGCTCTACATCAGCATGCAATCTCCACTTGTCTCTTTTTTGTGATGGGTTTATATAAGCTTTGGACCAGTCTCATTCTACAAATCATGCCCTAAAATAACATTGGCAAATGCATGGACTGTGTAAATACAACACATACATTATAGTGGGGCCCATAAAACTTGATAAAATGAAGTAACAAATTTGGTACCGACAATGTCATTAGCGAATCCCTGCCGGCAAGGCAGAGCTTCCGAGGGCATGAGTTTTATTCACATTGTTCATCCATTTTTGCTATATTATTTTGGAGTATAAGCTCAAAAATAAATAGATCTAAAGCTCTAGTTAATCATCTAGTGTGAACTTATTGTTGAAAAGTTTTAAGAGTACCAAAGTTTTCAATTAAGTTGATATTTGTGTTTTTCTTCATTGAAGCCTTCGTGACTTTATTAACAAATTAGGTAGTAAATAAATATTATAGTAGGCCTCAAGAAGATTTCAATCATGAGTTTTAGCATCTCTGCTGATTCATATGGCGTAGTCCACTTTAGCTTTGAATTTTTTTTTTTTTTTTTTTTTTTTTTTTTTTTTTTTTTTTATATCATAAAATTACATGGTAAAATTGATGGGCATGTATATGGGCTTTATTTACGTGTTGATATATTTTGGCTTATTATTTTAAGGCTATGAACTTTAAAAAAAAAAAAAAAAAAAAAAAAAAAAAAAAAAAAAAAAAAAAACATCCAAAGCTCAATTGGACTCCTAATCATTAAGAACTTAGGAATAGTTGAACTGATATTTATATTCCCATGAATGGCAAATAAAATCGCCATGAGTTATATAATAGTTCAAATGTGCCCATCACTGTAACCACTGCTTGGTCCACTTGGGCCTTTGGATTTTTTTATTTTTTTTTCTTTTTTCCGCTAGACTTAAAATGATTTTTTTTCTATAAACTGAATGGTTAAAAGCCATACATCACGATGCACCCGTGAGAACCCCCACCTGCTTAAAACCCATACATCACGAGTTCGTCCAGTCAGGGGAGGACGCAATCCGCGAGGCTGCTTCTCGGGTCACTCGCGCGAGTCCTATCCCGAGGTTACGAGGAGTGAGATCCGTGTATGGGAAGAGGCTTGAAAAAGAAGATAGTCCGCTGGACCATTAAATCATTTGGACCTCCGGCCTCCAAACTATGGGGCCCACCCACTTGTAACTATGGTCCTGTGAAATGGCTGACTGCGGGTCTGCATCCCTCCACTTTTGATTGAATGGTAATATTTCCATCCGCCGTACATGTGGCATGGACCTATGCCAAATGATACACCATGGTCCACAGAACTGTACCTTTATAATCGCATCAGACCATCCACGTTTTAACCATCCATTTGAGGTCACCAGTTAGACAGTGACGATCAGCGGATTAGTAATAATTTCAACCTACAAAGAGGACAAGGGACTCTTGCATGCCATGTTGGGCCATGCGAGCGTAGGACACGGTACCTATGATGTCTACCAAATGACTGGCTGGCATGATGCCATCACCAAATAGTGCTACCGTGTCTTACATATCCATGTTTCATAGGGTCTCTGTCCTGACAAAAAATACAGCGGCCCACTCATTGAACGGTGATGATATGGCACCTACCTAACCGGTGGGCCACGTGACCGTATGACTGGGTAGGTAGGTGGACCACCAAAAGGAGGAGCGTGAAAAATACTCTCATCCGCTTTTTCCACCGGACGGGCATATTGGATAACCATGAGGCGTATTATAAACGCGATTTCGTGTCCGAATCGATCTTTTCATCTCCTCTCGTTTAAAAATTGCACTCGCGCACGTCTCTTATATGCGCTACCTAGCACACGCATAAAAGATCAGAACCGTTCATCACGTGTACTACAAAGTTTTATTTCTATCGATAAAATATTAGGCGGTTCGATTCATTTTATAAGACACAGTTAACAAATAATGAAGACTGATGGTTAAGATATTTCAACCATCCATTTATTTTCTAAATATATGGCCGATCTGATGATCCCAACCACCTGATTTTAGCATCAAAATATCTATAATGTGGGTCACACCTGATGAACGGCTTCTATCTTTAAATTCTACGGTCTACTATAGAGTCGAACGGTTCTATCTTCAATGGTTCGTCTCTTTCTTTTACTTCTATTACCGTCTTTTTCTAAAGAATTTAATCGATGGGCGTCGCGATCTGTACAAATGGAATCGCACGATCGAGCGTGTGTCTACGTGGCTTGTTGCCGGAGATCTGGTCCATTCTTTTGGAAAAAAAAATGGACGACTAAAAAATTCTAATGGCTCACGGACATAATATACTTGTCAACCTACTATATATCATCATCTTTTCGTTGTTATTTCTCCCATGATTCTGGGTGGAATGAGTGGGAGCTGATTGCCTGTGACGCCTGGCGCGCGCGCATATATATATATATATATATATATATATATATATATATATATATATATATATATATGTGGGAAAGGTACAATACGCTTCAGCTGATTTTAATGTCGCATGAGGTAGAGCTGTGTGGGCCCCACCGTGATGCGTGTCGACCATCAACACTGTGCATTTGATGGGCCCCCTTTAAATTATGGGATATCCCAAAAATCAGCCGTATACGGAACTCAAGTGAGCCATACCATCTAAAATCATGTAAAGACATGTCAAAAACATATAAAAGCACTTGGTGGGGCCCACCTGAGTTTTGAATGCTGCTGAAACTTGGTCTGAACCCTCATCCAAGTGGGACACACATAATGGATGGGCTGGATTTGTAAACCACATCTCGGTGGGCCCAAAATACGTTCCATGAATGTTTTAATGGTGCACCGCCCCTCTCCACTTCTGTATGTGGTGTGGCCCACACAAGTCACAAATTATCTTGATTTTTGAGATCTAGGCCCACGATGGAATGGTGCATCTGACTGATGGGGTAGATCTTCGAAACGCATCATGGTAGGGCTATATATATATATAATATATATATATATATATATATATATATATGAAAAAGGTCCTATGCGCTTGAGCTGATTTTAACTTCCCATGAGGTCGAGCTCTATGGGCCCCACCGTGATGCGTTTCGAACATCTACCCCGTCAGTCAGATGCACCATTCCATCGTGGGCCTATGTCTCAAAAATTAAGTCAATTCGTGACTTTTGTGGGCCACACCACATACAGAAGTAGGGAGGGGCCGTGCACCATTAAAACATTCATAACCATTTTTGAGGGCCCACCGAAATGTGGTTTACAAATCCAGCCCATCCATTATGTGTGTCCCACTTGAATGAGGGTTCAGACCAAGTTTTAGGCACATGCAAAACTCAAGTGGGCCCCACCAAGTGCTTTTATATGTTTTAACGGTGTTTTTACATATTTTAGATGGTATGGTCCACCTGAGTTCTATATATGGCTGATTTTTGGGATATCCCATAATTTAAAGGGTACCCATCAAATGCACGATGGTGATGATCGAAACGTATTACAGTGGGGCCCACATAGCTCAACCTCACGGACCCTTATAGTGAGGTCGAGCGCACAGTAACTAAACCCATATATATATATATATATATATATATATATATATATATATATATATATATATATATATATATATTTCTCAGTGCCCGGTTTTGTGTGGGGCTACATAGATGTTTGTGACGAATCCACTTCATTCATCTGTTTTAAAAGATTAAAATAGAACAAAAAGCTTAAAATTCAGACGGATTCAAAACTCAAGTGGGCCATACCACAAAAGAAAAAAGTGGGAAGGGAAAAATACACTGTTGAACCTTTATAGAACTGACCATAATGTTTATTTTCCATCCAAACCGATCATGGGGTTATTACCACTCAGATAAACTGTAAGCATAAATATTATCCTGATAGAAAACTTCTATCACTGTCAGACGTTCAACTCTACTGTTTATCGTTGTATGGCTCACCTGAGTTTTGCATCAGCCTGATTTTTACGTTCCTATCCTATTGCGATCTTTTAAAATAGATGGATGGAGTGGATTTTGTCAACAACATCTCTTTTGCCCTACACAGCCCCTGGCAGAGATATATGACCCTTAATTACCGTGAATTGTGGAAGAGTTTCAAAATGTGAGTTCTGTGTGAGCGATTGAACCTCCACCGTTGAAATCTTTTTAGGGATACGGATGTTTTGGAACAATATTACGTGTTTATCCTCTTTGTCAAGGTTTATATGACCTTATGAATCGATGGACGAAAAATAAATATTACGGTAGGGTCTGTTAATGTTATAACTGTCAGAATTATTATACCTACTATTTATGGTGATTATTCCCACTTCTGTTTACAGTAGATATGACTTATTTTTTGCCTCCTGCTCTGAAATGATCCCTCTAAAAGGATAAATAGCGTGGATGTAATAAATATATTGTTACGGGGCCACGTAACTTCAATGTCCTTTGAATCGTTTGAGCAGCGCTAGAGGAAGCAGATTGGCTGTCTACCATACACCACCGATCTGGCTGATGTGGGTATGTGTCGTGCCAGGAAGCTTTTGAGCTCTAAATTTTAGGAATGGTTCAAAAGAGATCAAGTTTATATGAGCTTTCAAACGTTGTATTTACTAAATCCACACCATTCATTCATTTTGAGAAAACAGTTTTGGAAACAAACCTAAAAGTAATTCATATCTAAAGGTTAAGTGGACCACATCACAAAGGCAGTGTGAAAATGAGTCTCTATACTAAAACATCAGTAGGGCTCACTATAACATTTATTTTTCATACAATCTGCTAATAAAGTTACAAAGACCGAGATAAAGAAGAAAAATAAATAACATATTGATCCAAAACTTTTATGACCCAAAAGAGTTTTAATGGTAGATGTTCATTCCCGTATCACTTTTTTGCATGTAGTTCGCTTGATCTTTAGATCTCTCTTATTTTTATGGCTCAATCCTTTGAACCAGCTGGCAAAATTAAAGGACTGATTGGCTGGTGAACCTTGTTTTAGAACATTATCTAAAAAATGAATCATATCCAAAGATTTTATGGACCATGCCACAAATATCAATAGAGATAATAATTTTCACTGTTAAACAATTCGTAAGGCCTACCATAATGTTCATTTTCCATCCAATTTATTTAAAAGGTCATAAAGACTTGAATTAAGAGCAAAAACAAATTTCATATCTATTTAAAATTTTTGCGACCCCAAAAAGATTTCAATGGTGGACGTTCAATCTCTCACTGCCTTTTTCAATGTGATCCACTTGATAGTTATATCTGCCTTATTTTTTGTCTCAAGCCTTAATACTAGCTTACCTATTGGATGGACAGTTTGAATATAACACGTACCTCATTATCAGACCTACAGAAATTAATGACATCAATAATGCAGCTATATCGCTGGTGTGAGGTACACTAGCCAATTCGCTTCCCAAAAGTTGGGTTAGAGCAAACTAAGTTATGTCCGATCTCAGTCTGCATTTTTCAAAGCTTACTCAACCCTTACTTGGCACATAACGAGCAGCAATAGTTATGGTTGAAAACATGAGCAGCCCTTGAAAACCCCGATGAGCTGACTGAACGGGACTCAGGTCGGGCTGAAGGCGTGATGTACACGGTCCAAACAAATCTCGATTGAGCAACGGGTCTGAATTTTAAGCCCAAGACCAATCCAAGGCAGGGCAGGCCAGAAAGTCCATGAGCCAGCCCAGTCCAACAGCCCTACTTGTGAATGGACCGGATCTATCAAAAGAGTGCTGAGTTTCCACGTGTGCGTCGAATACCTTTCTCCGTGTCACTTGCGCGAGTTCCATTGCATTGCTCTTTAGTTGCGGATATGAGAGAGATTTATCAAGCCACGTCTCGCTCGTGGAGCGAACCAATCTTTGGATGGCGTGCATGTCTCTACCAACGGATAATACTGTTTCTGCTACCGTCGGATTTTTTGTTTTAGTACACGTATTTCTAAATAAGATAACGTACACCGTCATTTTAAATATACATGTGGAAGGACGATTTGGGCCAGTATCTTCTGATTATAAGATGATTGTCGATAGTTCAAAAATGAATAGATAAAAAAATCTCTTGAACGTTACATCACATGGACGAAATGTGGCCAGAGAATTTAATGGACGAGATTACATACGACTTTCGGTACAAACTCAAAGGGAATGAACATCTGATCCGTGTGGCTTCCGAAATTCAGGCCATCGAAGGAACGGAGCACTAGATAGACGGTCGCGATCTCCAGATCCATGCCAGACATGGAAGTTATGATGCGTCGGAAATTCGGTAGAGAACATAGCGCTGTCATTTCCTTATCTTTTCTGGACTTTTTCTGGCCTTTGATTTCATTTGTTGGCTTGCATTTTGTGGGTTTTGTTGGGGGCTGTCTTGAATGAGAAGAGAGCGTGAGAGGTTGAGACTCGACTCTCATGGATGGTTTTGTGGGGCCCACCTGGGTTAGACGAATGAAAACTGGCACACATCCACCAACCTAGGGTTGGGGAATACTGATGGTCAATTTATGAGCTGTGTTATTCTATCACGAGAAACTGAGACAGTGTATCCAATTTATCAACCACCGCTTTATGAGATGGAAAAGTGAGCTTTGGGTGTTTTGGAGAAATGCTAGATCTAGGCCGTTCATCAGGTGGGACCCACCGCGAACATTCCCTGGGCCAAGATCAGGCTGGTCGTCTCATCGTGTTGCCATTGTTCGTGGTTTTGAGTCGACTGTTCATTTCTTATCGCTAATGAGTGGCCCATCTCATAGGCTGAATGATCTGATCTCTTGGATCAAGCAATGCTCTTGGTTGGGCCGTCTGATGAATGGCCCAGATCTTTTTTGTACGTACTATGCTTGTATGTGTCGTCGATGCTCTTCACAGTGGACCGGCTTCAGTAGAGATCCCTACCTGTGAGAGCCACTGTCATCGATCAGCCTTACATACACGCCGTCCATCCATGTTGACAGCTCATTTTAGGGCATGATTATGAAAACGAAGAATATCCATATATCAGGTTGACCACGCAACTAGAAACAGTACTGATTGAATAGTCACATTTAAAAACTTTTTTGATGTTATTGTTAAATTTGAACATGCAGCCACACAAGTTACAAATGCCTCGTATTCAATTAATTGTGTACAATTAAATATAATATTACAGTTGTGTTTAACTTGAATTGTTTGAACGCTTTTGAGCCGTAATGCCGAACTAGCAGGAGTATGGCCAAATATGTGAAGATTGTCGTGACTGTTCAGTCACCACTTGTTACAGCGATCTGATGAATTTAAAATGAGAGGGCTAGTTTTTCAAATTTTGATATGTTTGCATTGGAATCAAGGACTTTTCTTTTAACGATGATAGCATATCATGTTTCTCCATAAAGCAATTAGATTGGACATAGTTAAAAAATAAAAGCCTGGATCATCAATTTTATTAATTAAAATGTTGAAGCATTATAATCAGTGAGTGAAAAATTAAACTGAGTAGAGAGAATGATAAAATACATATGGTGGCTTGTGCTGGCAAAATGACCTTGATATTACCAATGGTCGTGAAATGGTAGTGGTGTGACGTCAGCAAGATGTGACCGGAGATGTATCAAATAAAACTTGATAATTTGAGAGACCCAACAACGAGGTCATAGATATTTATTAGGGCCGAATGTCAAGTGGGTTCAACCCAATCAACCCGACATTGGGTTGGGCTCGGGCATGATGTATGAGATTCAGTCTCGGGCTTGGGCTATACAAACACCAACACGATAAAACTTGGGTCAGGCTCGAGTTATGGTATTGAGTTGCCCGACCCAACCCGAACCCAATCGATATATAAGTTGCTTATAAATTATAGTTGAGCGTTGATTGTCTGTCTTAAAGGCATAGGAAACTCTAGTGTCATCGGGTTTCATTGATCCACGTCATTTCCGATGACTCAAGCTAACAAGATACACTGAATTTTTTTTCTCCCAAATAAATTGCTTCCTACACAACACGACTTTTAAAGGAGTAGTTGTCTTATATTTTAGCTTGTTTGTTTAGAAAAAAAAATGTTCTTTATGATCAATAACTACATGTATAATTAATAAAATCAAAGGTATAAAAAATAAGACGCGTATCAAAAATATAATAGACTAATGTAATAATGAAAATATTAGCATGTATCTGAAAATGAGAGCTAGCGATGTCCTAGAGAAGGGGGGGAGATCAATATTTCAAACTAGCAAGAGAATATTAAAAGATTACAACATTCACTACAAGAATAAAATAATAAATAACATCCAATCACCAAAAATAATAAAGCATTCAACATACGGCATAGAGAGTTATAGTGGTTCAGTGCTTAAAACAACCACACCTACTCCGCTCCTAAAATTACTACTCTCATAATTTTGGCATTCAATATAATAAGGTTTTCATAGGTTCACCTTAACAACTTGATACAGTTCTTCGTGATTTTCACGAGCTATCACAATAAAAACCCATTTTGTGTTTTTCACAGGCTATCACAAATAGAAACCCCTTTGAGATTTTCACAGGCTATCTCAGACAAACCTCACTGAGATTTTCACAGGCTATCTCAAACAAAAACCTAAAATGAAATATAGAAAATATATTTATCTTCAAATGGAAATTCGAAGACGTGGTAGAAGCTTGTAGCAGAAGAACTTCTTTCTTGAATGTATATGGCACAGTGTTCAATCAGACAGAAAGTGTTACGCCCTAAACTCGGAAACCGGGCTTACAAAATTTTCGATCGCCGAATCTGGCACCAACAGCCCCCGTAGCACCCCATTCTTAGCTTCCAGCGCCCATACACCAGATTCCGATCCTGGGATCCTACAAGGAGGATTTTCCAACGTACATTTATCTTGTAAGAAACATAAGTACAAGTTTACCCAAATCACAAAGACAACATCATCATCACATATCCACTAATATAAACAGTTGAATACAATGCTGAAAGGGAAATACATATATCGAAAATCAAAGCTCCAGAAGACAGCTGCACACTCCAAGCTCAACGCTGTTGCGATCTAACGCCACCTGCACACATCTATCGTGTATAAGTTTATAGAATGCTTAGAGGGTGGTGTAAGTGTGTGCGCAAGGTAAGTGTCAAGTATACAATATCAGAGTAATGCGGAAACATGTTGGTAAGTCCATAAATACCATCAACCTTATCCAGGCTATGCGATGCAAAATATACTATGCCAATGACATATCTAGGTCATGTAATGCAGAATCATAGTAACCCAAATGTCATATACTGAAGGTGCAATGCAATATGCAATGCAAAGGAATGACGAAGATGAAGTGTGTAGTCCGAATGATAGAACGTGGTATCGCAAGCTGTGGGGTTTATTACAACGGACTTCTATCCAAACTAGTCACATACCTAAATTTGGATAGCTAGGCTCAATATGGTAAACTCCTGATCTTAGGTTGGTCCTGCACCCCAACTGAAATCCTGGCCGTTGCGAATGTACACATAATGGTTTGGTTATGCACCACCAGCCCGAGTGGATAGTGAATGAATGAATAAATGAGTCAAATGTTGAGTACGCAACTCTAGGTGTGGCCAATGGCCCACCTTAGCTTGCATGCATGAATCCATGGTGGGACCATTCTCCATGGACCCCACCATGGTGTTTGATTTAATTTCCTAGTGCATGTAGGCCATCTAGGCCCTAATTCATGGTGGGAAGGAAATCTCCACCCTTGATGGTGTTTATGGGCCCATATGTTTGGGACCCATCTTGATGTATGTATTAGAGGGGCCCATAGTGGTAGGGCCCCTTCCATCACACGTTTCTCTCTCTTTCTCTCTCTCTCCCTTTTTTTATGATGATGATGATGTGTGTGTGGCCCACCTAATGTGCACAACACATCCAGACCGTCCAGCAGGGTGGGACGGCCCTGCTGTCCAGAAATCTAGATGCAGGTTGGCCCACCTTGTTGTCCTGTTTTTATCTATAAGGAAACCACAAATACGAGCTTGAGCTATATGTGTGTGGCCCATCTAGGTGGACCCCACCTTGATGTATGAGATAAATGTCCACCATCTAGTAAGTCTTATGAGCTGTAACACACAACACCATGCTGCTGTCTAGAATTTTTTTCCTGTCCCATTTGTTAGCTGTTTGGATGGAAAACCCAAATATTAGTTGATTTTAACTGTGGTGGGCCACTCACGTGGGACCCACCTTGTAGTATTTCACCAATGTTGTCCGTATAGGGCAGGTAGTGGGCCCGCCTTGATGATGTATTCCATCCAGGCCGTCCATCCGCTGGACATCCAGGACGCCTGGATGGGAGAAGTGTAAACACAAATATTAGGTTTATTCAAAGCTGCGGTTGACCACACGTGTGGACCCACCTCTGATATATGCGTTTCATCCATGCAGTCCATCGTCCACGTGACCCATGTGAGGTATGTGTTTTATATCCAGGTCGTCCATCCAGGGGCCTCGACGTGAGGCATCCATGATGTATGTGTTTTCCCACACGATCCAGGGCTAGGACTTATGGGGCCCATATGATGTATATCTGCATCGTCCATTGTTGGACGTGGGCCCCACCATGTGTATGTGGTCATCAAGGCCGTCCAGATCATTGGATCGACCATAATGTAAGTGTTTCTTCCACGCCATCCAGATGGGCTGGACGTGGGCCCACCATGTTGCACGTGTTTCATCCTCGCCGTTCGGGGCAGACGGCCCATCAAAATGGATGTGTTGTATATCTAGGCTGTCCATCTGGTGGGGCTCATCTGGCATGTGCAGGGCCACCATGATGTATTTATTTGCTGCGCATCTAATTTGGTTGGACCATGGGCTGCCATATGAGGCCCATTTGGTGATGCATCAGGCCCACCTTAATGTGTGTGTTGTGAGCACACTCTCCACCTGATTTTCTGGACCATAGGGGCTGACCTGTAAGGCCCACCTTGATGTATGTGATATACATGTTGCCCATTCATTTTTACCAAACCATGGGCTGCCCCATCAGGCCCACTATGTTGTATGTGTTACACACACTCACCATCCTCCCATTGTGCCTAGAATCATGGGCTGTTCATGAGGCCCATTATATTGTGTATGAGGCCTAGTATGATGTAAGGCCCATGAGGTGAGGCCCAATGTGATGTATATGAGGCCCTAGTGTGAGGCCCAATGTGATGCATGTGAGGCCCTTGTGTGATACATGTGAGGCCCTTGTGTGAGGCCCAATGTGATGTATGTGAGGCCCTTGTATGAGGCCCAATGTGATGTATGTGGGGCCCTTGTGTGACGCCCAAGGTGATGTATATGAGGTCTAATCGTGATGTGTGATTCCAGCATGATGTATGTAAAGATGTTTATGATGCCCATTCATCCTCCTAGTTGGTATTAAAATGGGTCATGCCTTGGGAGCAATGATGGTTAAATGTCCACATTGTAAGGGCAGTGGTGGTTAAGTGTCCGCATTGTAACCCTCCCTAAGGCTCGTTGTTAGGCCCATTCTCATCTCCCCTTAGTGGGCTAACCCAAATCATTGGGCCCCCATAATTGTTAGGCACATTCTTGATATGAGTAAGCCATCTAGGCCCATCCTTGATATGAGGAGAGTACATCATCATCATGATTCATGCCCATGTGCATCATATGTATGCTTGATATAAGGAGTGATTGATCATAGCATATGCAATTGGGCGGATTGTTTATGGAACTCCCTGATAGGCAAAATTGCCCCACATGAGGGCGCAGTACGCGCAGGATAGCTGCATGACTAGATAGTGTGATTCATGCATCTCGCACTGTGTGATATGACTACTATATGCCCTAGCGACATCAGGGCCATAGCCTCCGCTGGCATAGCGTGGATGGCAAGATTGGATACCGAAAATACTTGTTACTAGTATTCGGGGCACAATAGATGTCTCAGGGTGCAAGTCCCCAAACCCTTATGGTACTAGAGGATGCTCCAACGTTGATACCGAGTGTATACATGAGCGCACGAGGGCCGTATACCAGTAGGCCGTGTCATCCACGGTGTTATGGTCGGTTGGAAGGGGGTGTGGCCTTACCCACCGGAGGGAGTAGGCAATGACTACGTTGAGTTTGACCCATCATGAGGAATGGGTCCACTATGGAGGTGTCGGGCCCGATATTGGTAGGTGGATAATGAGGTCTCTTCCGCTTACCCAGTTGTGCTCTTAGATTGGGGCGGTAAGCTGGCGTAGAGTGTACTAGACCCTGGTGATATTCAAGAGATGAGTTGTACTGATATGTGGTCTCTGAGGAGGACTTGTATGCTTGAGTTGCATCTCACATATGACATTGGCCGTCGCATAGCCTTGATATGGCTGACAGCATTCATGTCTTGCATCGCATAGCCTTGGTATGGCTAACAATAGTTATGCCTTGTATCGCATAGCCTTGGTGTGGCTGATAGCATTCATGGATTTACCAGCATGTTTCTGCATTACTCTAATATTGCATACTTGACACATATATTGCGCACACACTTACACCACCCTCTAAGCTTTCTATAAGCTTATGCACGATAGATGAGTGCAGGTGACGCCAGGACGCAGTCGAGTTGAGGTAGGAGTGTGCGACAGAGCGTCTGGAATTCTTGGATATCTGGAGTTTTTAGATACCTCACTTGTATTTCCTTTATGCATTGTACTTAAAGTTTTTGATATAGTGAATATGTGGTTATGTCGCTTTGTTATTATTTGTGGGTTATGCTTGTGGTTATGCTTTATGCTTATTATGAAACAAATTCATGTTGAAAATCCTCTTTGTAGGATCCCAGGATCGGAACCTGGTATATGGGTACTGGGAGTTGAGAATGGGGTACTACGGAGGCTGTCGACACCAGATTCGGTGATCGAGAATTTCGTGAACCTGATTTCCAAATTTCGGTCATGACAGGATATCTCAGACAAACCTCACAGAGATTTTCACAGGATATCTCAGACAAAAACCTAAAATGAAATATAATAAAAATACTTATCTTCAAACGGAGATTTGAAGATGTGGCAGAAGCTTGTAGTAGAAGAACTTCTTTCTTGAACGTATATGGCGTAGTGTTCAATCAGACAAAAAGAGTCTAGGGTTCTATAAATTTTACAATTGAAAACCCAAATGTTACTTGATTCAATTCTTTAGATCTAAAAAAAAAGAGTATAGATTACTCTCTTAGAATAAAATTTAAATGATATTGAAAAAAAGGGAATTGAATAATCTATAAATTAAAATTTATAAATATCAACAGATAGCTTGTCGAGGACTTAAGCTTCTCTCTCTCTTGCAAAAGGATTATAGTAAATTTTTATTATTTTTTAGAATGAGAGAAAGACTAAGTTTATAGGTAAAGAGGTTGAAACTTTGGCTAGCCTAAGACTTACTTCGGCTGGCCGGATTCCATTGGATTTGATCCAACGGCTGTCGGATCGCACGGGATAAGATTTATCCAAAATTCGGCTGGCCGAATTTTCCAATATGCTGGTTAAATTCTCACAAATTTCAAAGATTTACATTGCTGGAATTTCACACGAACTTTCTCGAGCTAGCCGAATTTCAAGCTTAGGCTAGCTGAATTTTCAACAGAATTTGTTATTTTTCTCGGGCTTGAAGTTGGGATGGCCGAGGAAGTTAGGCTAGCTGAATTCCAGGGTAAAAACATTTATTAAAACCCAAGTTAATGAATTTTTGAAAGATCATAACCTAAGGTCTTTCTAGGGTTATACTACCTATGTTTTACTGAATATATTAGACACCTTGTCTTGAACTTTGACTTGATCTTATCTTGAATACGGGCATCGATTTCTTAAGAAGATGTGCCGATGTTAAGTTGATCATAAGTCGATCTTGAATTGATCATAAGGCATGTAGAGTAGTTGTGATTCCATACTTGTGATCTAAACTTGAAGCGCTTTTGTCTTATGAAATTTGACAATCTATGTGTGTTTAACATAATAGCACTTACAGTATCTACTCAACTAACCTGGCCGAGCCCGCTTGGGTTAGGCTTCGGTTGAGAATTCCCAACCTGAGGCTGGGTTGAGTTGAGGTATAGGAACCTTGGGTTGGGCTGGGGTTGAACAACAACTTGATGCAACCCACCCAACTTTCAGCCCTAATATTTAACATACTCCTAATGCGTACTACAGTGATGCGTTAGATAGTAGCGAGACTAAGCTTGACTAATGGCTCTAGATTTACTACAACATGTCTAGACAGAAGTGGAGTGACAAAGCTAAAAGGCTAAATTAATAAATGTCTATGGAGGATAAAAGATAAGGACAATATAGAGTTGTAAAGGTTTATTGATCATTTGTGATGAGGGCCCCAATATCGTAGACATGGATATAAATTAATCATAAGGGATGCTGATAACGCCAAAATATTGCATATTTATCTTCTCAATTACATTAGCTTTTCTGATAATTAAGTGTTATTTTGATTTAATTATATATTTTTCTTCATGCGAGGTGATTTTAGACCTTAAGATGAATACATGCTTAAAGAAGAAGATTTAAAATTCAAAAGAATGATCAATAAAGAATTGGAGATTTGGATGACATTATTGAAGATTTCAAGTGCCAAGGATCTAAGAAAACAAAGTACAAAGGATGAAGAAAAAACTAAAAAATCCCGCAGTGCTTTAACAAAAATAACAGACTATTCGGTCACACCTGAGGTTGGTTCGGTCCAACCTAATGTGCACAGAATAGTCTAGTAAGAAATAGTGATTTTCAGAGATAATTTGAATCAACACTTAGGTCCGATCGGAGCCATGTTCAGTGCCACTGAGGAGAGTTCGATACGACCTAAGAGAGACAACGACTTCAAACATATTTTAAAGAAATTCGGCTGCAGCTGAAGGTATATTCAGCTATACTCGGTGCAACTTTGTTGCAACCGAAGGTGATTGTCAGTGTGACCGAAGCGTAACAAAATTGCGTAAATTTGAAGTCGGTGTGATTTTTTCTATTTAAAGGGGTGTTTAAGCTGATCTAAGTACGAATTAGAGCTTGGGATGAATACCTAGGGGTAGCGGAGCTTCTACGGAGCTGTCATTCTTCTTCAATCCCTCGAATCTAGTTAGTGTTTCTAGTTTTTCTTTTGTTTTTCTTTTAAGATGTTATCCATGTTAAGCTAATCTCTTAGGTACGGCTAAGAGATGAAGCTTGTAGTTTAATTACAGTATTTAGTTTATTTGATTTAATAATAATAGTTTAAATGATGATAATAGATTGGAATATATTTGGATTTACGTTAAAGTCTTTAAGTTGTTTAATTCTAGATTTTTAATACAGTATGGGTACAATAAATGCTTTGATTTAACAAATGTTAAGCTAGAATTAGAGAAGGATTCAATCTATATTGTTGGGAAAAAATAGATCAACTTATGGATTAGACCAACTCTACAAACCAGCACAGGCCCAATAGGACTTGTGCTTTATGAGGCATCTACTAGCAAGGAAAGTCAGCCTTCAAGTAGGTCGATGCAACGGTAAGTCCACTAAAAAAGGATGCACTGTAAGTCCACTTAAAGAGGATGCAACTTCGACTATAGCTCGACCATAGGACGACCTAACTATAAGTCGAACATAGCTCGGCCACAAGTTGACTACAAGTCAACCTAATATAGCTCGGCCATAGCTCGGCATAACCTCTGAACAAGATAAATATGATCTGACGGAAGGATCAGTATTATTTACGTCTACTATATCTAGCACCTCTGCCACCTGACCTTTTCCCGGACCGACAGTTTGGGAATCCCTCCAACGACCTGAAGATCAAGATCTTCGGGGGATCAAATCAGAACCTGAAGACCTTAGATTAGAGGTGCACATTGAACCGTGGAACCGAACCAAAACCGATCCAATGGTCCGGTTTGGTCCGATTCTAGACCGCAGTGGTTTCCGTTCCAAATTTCCTAGAACCGTTGGATACGGTTCGGTTCTAGTTTAGGGCCATGTAGAACAGAACCGAACCGTTGATCCAAACCATGGCCCGAACTGTGGATCCGAACTTGAGATTAAAACAGAAAAAAATAAATAAATAAATAACAAAAAACCTTAATCTCTCTCACCCCTGCCCCTGCCCTCTCTCTCGCCATTTGCCCAGGCCCCTCTCTTCTTCTTTTTTTTGTTCTCATCAATGACACCGTGCTTCTCATTTACCATTTATTAAAAATTCCAAATTTCAGTTCTCATCGAATGTCCACACCAAACATCATTGGTACAATCCTTCTATCATGGTTAGCTCAAGACACTACTAGTGAAAATGGAAAAAGAAAGGGGGAAATGACAGACAATAGTTGGAGGAGCTCTTCAAATGTTCCTACTCCTGCTCAGACCAGGGGAAGCTCACCGTAGTCACTGACCACGACCTTCTGTTTTGGACGGTCACCTCTATCGGTTGGTTGTGATTCAATCAGCTTAACAATGTCCATGCCCTCCAAAACCTGCCCGAAAACAACATGCCTCTGATCCAGCCCAGGTGTCTTGACAGTGCATATGAAAAATTGACTTCCGTTGGTGTTGGGTCCTGCATTTGCCATACTAAGAACCCCAAGGCCAACATGAGCCAACTTGAAGTTTTCAGCTTTAAATGTACGGCCATATATGCTTTTACCTCCGGTTCCATTTCACTTTTCAAAATCTCCTCCTCGAATCATGAAATCTTTTGCCCAGGTGCCTCTCTCTCTCTCTCTCTCTCTCTCTCTCTCTCTCTCTCCCCCTCTGTCTCTCTGTCTCTCTCTCTCGCCCCCTCTCTCTCTCTCTCGCCCTCTCTATCTGTTACTGCCGTCTGCCCATGCCCCCCCCCCCTCTCTCTCTCTCTCTCTCTCTCCTCGTCTCTATTTGGGTGTTGCTGTCGGCTACCCAGGCCCTGCCCAGAATCGTGGAACCGATCTTGTACCGAACCATTTTTCACGGTCCGATTCTGGTTCGGTTCTAGGGTGCTAACGGTCCGGTTCTAGTTTCGAAAATTATAGAACCGTTAGGAAACGTTCGGTTCCGGTTTCACCCCAGAACTGAACTGAACTGACCCGTGTGCACCCCTACCTCGGATAACTATAATCTCGAGAACATCTTGGGCGAATCCGAAAACTTGTGCAGAAAGGTCTTCGACAGAGTCCCTATGACATGGTCTTCCTTCTCCTATAAATAGAGGACCTCCAGCCAATATAAGGTACGCATAAATACCCTAATACTCGACTGGTGACTCTTTTCTTTAAGATCCCAACCTACAAAAGACCCAAGATCTTGACTTAGGCATCGAAGGGTCCCCGGTACAAGCCAGGGTCTCCTTTGTCTATTAATTTCATCTGTGCAGGTCTTGAAGGGTTAACTAAGGAGGGTCTATTGAAAAAACGCATCAACAGTTTGACGCTGTTTGTGAGAAACGACGTCTTAGCCATTCCTTCTTTACCAGAAAAACTACAATGGCGAGAGTGAAGAAGAGAACTCGATCCTCCCCAATTGCAGCTCCAGTTGCACCTGACCACACACCATGACTTAGAGCAACCCGAATAATTAGAAAGCCATCAGGGCTCTTCCTCACAACATTAGGCTATTTCCAGTTCCGGGATACAAGGTCAGTGGTCTCGCATAAAAGGAGATCGGTTGAAGTTCCTCGAAAGGGAGGTCGGAATCCTGAGAGAGAACATGGGCTAGATGAAGTAGATGTTGGAACAACTGCACCCTCAACATGTGCAAAGAACCAATAGGGAGGGTGAACAAATGGGCAACAACCTTCCTCAACCTTCCTATATACGCTAGGCCTCTCAGAGGAGCCTACCACCCTCTCAGAGGAGCCAACAACATAGCTCGGCCAAACCAGCCCCGTCTCATGTTTTCGAGACCGCGACCTTGCCTGCTTCTGATTTACACCATGAGCTAGACCGGAAGAAGCACGATAAGGTCCCGGTCGAAGCTACTACTGAAAGCGACGAACCCTTAGAGGCCGAGCTCAAAAACTTGCGAGATCAGATCGGGGACATGTAGCAGGCCTACCGAACTAATGCGCCGACACCAATGCAAGCCATAATGGAGGAATTCGATCCCCCATTTACTACCGACATCATGCAAGCACAACTGCCAGATAGATTTCGGTTACCTCAGATCGCTCCATTCTCAGGAAACACCGACCTGTCGGAGCACATGGAGTCCTTAAGAGTCTACATGGAACTCCACGACACTTTTAATGCGATCATGTGTCGAGCCTTTTCCCTAACCTTAGCTGGAGCCGCCCAGCTGTGGTTCAAACAGTTAAAACCGATCTCTATTAGTTCGTTCTCCCAACTTAACCAAACCTTCATCACGAGCTTTATCGAGGGAAAGAAGAGGCTCAAAGCACCTTCCCACCTCCTTCATGTCAACGAGCTTTCGAAAGACTATATCAAATGCTTTAATATGGAAGCTTTACATGTTCGAAAGCACTCGAAAGAGCTCGCCCTAAACACCATCATGGGAGGGATAAGAGATTGCCAGTTCCTCTTTTCACTAGACAAAACCCCTCCTATCACAATAGGTCGCAAAAGTACGCTAATGTTGAAGAAGCTCGTATCTTGCGAGAGGTCGTCCAGAACAAAGCTCTTCTGACCAAAGAGCAACGGGCGAGGGCAGAACTAAGTTCGGCCAATACAAACGAAAAAAGGGAGGACGATCAATCGCGGGACAATCATCGCCCGAACGAGTGGTTTGGTAATAAGTTTAAAACTTACACTTCACTCAACAAAACTCCCGAGCAAGTTTTGATGGAAATCCAGGACAAGCGTATCCTCCACTGGCCGAATAAGCTGAAGTCCGATCCCAAAAATTGAAGCAAAAATAAATATTACCTCTTTCATCGAGATCACTGAAATCACACAAGTGATTGTTTTAACCTCCAATAAGAGATCGAGGCACTCATCTGCAGTGGACATCTTGGGGAGTACATCAATTATAGAGGAGATCGGGTAGCGACGAATGATGAACAACCAGTCAACAACGAACCGACTGGGGGGATTCGTACAATCTTCGGCGGCCACGGAGTCGGAGAAGACTCAAATAATGCTCGAAAGGTACACACGAGGAACATTGGTCGCCCCAAAGATGAAGTTCTACTCATCGGAATACCTCTGAAAGAACAAAAGGAGGAGAAACATAGCCTGACCTTCACCGAAGAAGATGCCCGAGGAATCCACCATCCTCACGACGACGCACCTGTGGTCACCTTGACCATAGCTAATCGAAAAGTGTTCCAAATCCTCGTGGACACTGGATCATCAGTTGATGTCCTTTTCGCTAAGGCTTTTGACAAAATGGGAGTTGGTTGATCTCTACTTCGACCTGTTAAAACTCCATTGCTCAGCTTCTCGGGCGGGAAGGTCATACCTGAGGGAGCAATATAGCTCCCACTTACGGTCGGAGACGGACAAAACCAAGTCACTACAATGGTCGATTTCTTGGTAGTGGACTGTCCGTCTGTTTACAATGCAATCCTTGGCCGACCATCTCTAAATGCCCTGCGAGCTGTGGTCTCGACCTACCACTTAGCCATGAAGTTCTTGATCGAGCGAGGTGTCGGATCAATGAAGGGCGATCAACACGACGCTCGGCAGTGCTATGCGATGGCACTAAGAGCTTCACACCAAGCAATGATTGTCATTTCTTTAGATCCTCGTGAGGATTCTGAAGAAAGAGGCCATCCCTTGGAAGACCTCGTTCCCGTCCCGCTTAACAAATCTGTCCCATTTAAGACTGTCCAAATTGGGTCATCCCTCACAGCACCATTATAGGACGAGATGATAGCTCTCCTCCGATGTTATGTAAATGTCTTCGTGTGGTTGTTCATACCCCAAGTGTAGGGTCGTGATGCTATAATAATCTTAGTGAGACTGAGGTTAAATCCACAGGGAGCGACTTGTACGTATCTTCTGAGTTTAACTTCAACTAGAATTAGATGAAGAACTAAAACTAAATATGAATAATTGAAGAGAGGAATTGTGATTTAAGTAATTAAAAATTGTAAATTTAAAGGTGGGAACTAGGGTACCAAGGATCCACTTGTAGCAATTGAGATGTTACCTTGCTTAATTCAAGAGATTTAACTAGAATCAGAGTCCTATCCTATCTAGTTAGAAGAAGAGACGATCAAATCTTTGAACTTCTCATTGATCTAGCCTCAATGAAGGAGAATTGTGGTGAATTGGAAGGGATTCCATTGCCCAACCATGCCTAGGAGACTATGGAAAACAACAGGATTTACCAAATCCACAGTCTCAAATAGAAAAGAAGATATTTAAAGCTATTTTAGACTTATTGTAATTTGAGTCACAACAAACCATTAAAAACTGAAAATATTCCTTAGAATCAACTAGAATTCAATGAATTTCAAACATAAACATGAATTAAAGCATGATAAACATCACAATCATGCTACAAGCTTCACCTCTTAGCCCTAGCTAAGAGGTTTAGCTAACCATAGACATGATTGAACTAAAATCTCTTAATAAAAGCATAAAAACAAGTCGAAACAACTAAGGAAGAGGAAGAAAGAGTCTTGACAGCGGCTTTCCACGGTTTTTCTCCACTCCTCAAACCCTAGATGATGCCTAAGAATGTCCTAGGGACTCCTATTTATAGTTATGCATCCCCCTCTTACACAATGACTAGAAATTTTTGAATACTGCTCGTGAAAGGTCTCAATTTACGTAATCCGCATCGGCCCTGCATTACAACTCTGCGCGATTATGATGGCACCAAAGTTGCTTCTAAAATTTATCACTTCTGAAATTGTATGTGCAGAGTACTTAGGTGGCACCAAAATGGCAATAGTGGCACCGAAATTAGTTTTGGTGGCACCGAATGAAGCTTAGGTGACACCGAATTAAGCTGTTTTCTTTCTAGACTGTTTTGTGCACTTTCGGTGGCACCAAAATTGGCTTAAGTGGCACCGAAATTGGCTGTTTTTCTGCTGTTTAACTTGTGCTTTTGTTAATCTCTTCTTCAGCATTTACATTTGGTTTCCTTGGATCTTTGACATGAAAATTCTCCGTTCTTAGTCCTCTAAGATCCCACCTTTGCCTTGGTGATTCTTGAGCACTAAATCCATGCTTTTAGCGTCCTTTTCAAACCAAGCTCTTAAATTCACCTTACAACACAAACATGATTAAAATAGAACATTAAGTATTATCATGTTCATAAAACCAAGTAATAAATGGGGGATAATATGCAATATTTGACCCTGAACACAATCCCCAACCAGCATTTTGCTAGTCCCTAGCAAAGTATGCTAAAAATGAAGTTCAATGCTCAATGTTCAATCCTTTTTCAGAAAATAATCTTTTGTGTAATCAAGTATGAACGAGTAGACTCAAGACAAGAAAGTGGTATTTTGAAAACCTAGAGCCGAATCACATAAGCAATCAATCAAATAAGTTCTTTATCATTTAACTCAGAGCACAAGTTCATATTCCAAGCTTTTCCAATGAATGTTAGCTTACTTTCCATGGGAACACTATTATTTCATAATGTTAGCCATGTTCATCATATCAAAATTAGTCAAAAACTCAAGTACTAATTTTGAATAGATCCCCCTTTTTCTTCTTTTTTCAGTTTTTGATTTTATATCGACTGCTACTCTTATTCATTCTTCTTCAAACAATTCATCCTTTCGAGAGACCTTTTTCATTCTCCTCAGAGATGTTGTCATTTTTCATTCTTTTCATGCCTTTTTGTTGATCTCCTATTTTTAACTGGTTTTTCATCTTTCAAGATAGATAAAATTTTCCAGGCTTAATTCTCAACATTCATCAATGATTCACATACTAACCATCAGCAATCCTAGCACATCCCAATGAAGCAACTTGAACGTGTTTTGTGATTTAAATTCACATGACATACAAGTTTCTTCTTAATCATTCAAGAATCTTAGGTGATGGTTTACTAGTGTGATCAAACTCCAACAATTCAAGATCCAATCTTCATCTTATTATCCCACTCAAAGCATTCTTAAGTACACAAACTTTTGTTTCCAAACAGATTCCAACTTGAAACATTGAAAATTTTCAAATTTTTTTGCTCAAAATTGAGAAAACACTGATTAGTTTACCTAATCCCCCATCCCCAACCTAAAATCTACATTATCCTCAATGTAAAAGAAATATGCATGTAATGCATATGAAGCAACGAAAAGGAAGGGAATAGTGATGGAAAGATAGTACCTGGAGGAAGGAAATTTGAAGCTTTTCCATGGATCTCAGTATAAAATGGGTTAGCACAAAACAAAACTCAATTGAGTATAAGCAAACTACCCCAAAATAGCAAAAGTAAACTATCCTAGTCCTAAATCATATGATAGCGATAAACCTAACTATACCTCCATCAGACTAGGAGATCAATCCTGGTACATAGGATCAGTCAGAGGTATGGACATATCCTCTAAATCAATCTTCTCAACAAATGGCTTCAACTGATGTTCATTTACTTTAAAAGCATTGCCATTGTTCGGATTCTCTATCTTGACGGCTCCATGAGGATAGACATTAGTAATTGTGAAAGGGCTAGTCCAACGAGATCGGAGCTTTCCCGAAAAAAGATGTAAACGAGAATTGTACAAAAGGACTTTTTGACCAACCAAGAATGATTTTCAAATGATGTTCTTATCATGAAACACCTTCATCCTGTCTTTGTAAATTCTCGAGTCTCGTATGCGTCATTTCGGATCTCCTCGAGTTTATTCAATTGTAGCTTGCGCAACGAGCCAGCATTGTCCAAATTGAAGTTCAGATTTTTAATAGCTCAGTAGGCTCTATGTTCTAGCTCTATAGGTAAGTGACAAGCTTTCCCATAGACGAGTCCAAAGGGAGACATTCCAATGGGAGTCTTAAATACAGTATGATAAGCCTATAAAGCATCGGTCAAGCAGATTGACCAATCCTTGCGGTCAGGGTTAACCATTTTTTCCAAGATATGTTTAATCTCTCGGTTGGAAATCTTAGTTTGCCCACTTGTCTGTGGGTGCTATGGAGTGCTCACCTTGTGAGAGATGCCATATTTCTTCATTAGGTTGCAAATGGCCTATTATAGAAATGTGAGCCTCCATCACTAATGATGGCCTGAGGCGTTTCGAACCGGGAAAGGATGTTCTCTTTTAAAAACTTAATGACTGTCTGATGGTCATTATTCCAGCATGGGATCTCTTTGACCCATTTAGTGACACAGCCTACAGCTAGCAAAATGTATAAATTCTCAAAAGATTGGGGGAATGGTCCCATGAAATCTATGCCCTAGCAATCAATTGCTTCAATGATCAGAGTGGGTTTAGGGACATCATATTTCAACGGGACAATGCACCTAATTTTTTACAATGCTCACAATCTCTGCAAAACTCATGAGTATCCATGAACATAGTGGGCCAATAAAAGCCGCACTGTAGAATTTTAGCCGTGGTCTTTTTAGTAGAAACTGACCACCACAGGCTTGAGTATGATAGAAGGAAATGGCACTTTGGTGTTTATTGTTTGGCACACATCTCCTTAGAATCTGATCTGGACAATATTTAAATAAATACGGATCATTCTAAAAGAATTTCCTTACCTCGGTGAAAAATTTCTTCTTATCTTGCATAGTCCATTGTGTCGGCGTGAAACTTGTGGCAAGATAATTACCAATATCAGTAAACCAAGGTGAGTGAGAGACTTTAAATAATTGTTCATCAGGGAACATGTCATTTATGGGTGTTGTCTCAAGGGAATTAGGGAGGTCAAGTCTCGAAATATGGTCAGCCACTACGTTTTCTACTCCCTTTTTATCTCTTATTTCAAAATCAAATTCCTAGAGTAGAAGGATCTATCTTATCAAGCGGGGCTTAGCATCATTCTTAAAAAGAAGGTACTTGAGCGCCGCATGATCGGTGTAGATGATGATCTTAGATCTGATCAAGTAAGATCTAAAATTTTTCAAAGCGAATACCACGGCCAAGAGTTCTTTTTCCGTAGTAGAGTAATTTACTTGGGCCGAATTTAGAGTCTTACTTGCGTAATGAATAACATAGGGCTTATTTTCTTTTCTCTGGCCTAACACTACCCCAATAGCATAGTCTGACGCATCACACATAAGTTCAAAAGGAATGTTTCAATCGGTTGGCTGCATGATAGGTGCGGTAGTTAATATGCCCTTGAACTTAGAAAAAGCTTCTTGGCATTGCTCGATCCACTCATATGGAATATCCTTTTGAAGTAGATTACATAAAGGACGAGAGATGTGACTAAAGTCCTTTATAACCTTCTGTAAAACCCAGCGTGTCTTAAGAAGGATCGCACGTCTCGTATGCTTTTGGGTAGAGGTAGGGTAGAGATAAGCTCAATTTTAGCTTTATCTACCTGAATTCCCTTGGACGAGATGATATGTCCAAGAACAATTTCCTTACGAACCATGAAATGACACTTCTCCCAATTAAGTTCTAAATTCTTTTCTTCATATCGCTTTAACACACATTTATGATTTTTTAACCAATTACTGAAGCATGAACCAAAGAAAGAGAAGTCGTCCATGAAGACCTCTAGATATTGCCCCACCATGTTAGAAAAAATACTCAACATGCATCGCTAAAAAGTTGCGGGGGCATTACATAATCCGAATGACATCCTTCGGTAAGAAAATGTGCTAAAGGGGCATGTAAATGTGGTCTTTTCCTGATCTTCAAGGGCTATCTCTATCTGGTTGTAGCTCGAATACCCGTCAAGGAAGCAATAGTATGAGTGACTAGCTAGCCTTTCCAAGATTTGATCAAAGAATGACAGAGGAAAGTGGGCCTTCCTAGTGACGGTATTTAACTTTCTGTAGTCAATGCACATTCTTCAACCAGTAGTAACTCTAGTTGGCACGAGTTCATTATTGGCATTGGCTACTATGGTGATTCCGGATTTCTTAGGAACCACTTGAGTTGTACTCATCTATTGGCTATCTGATATAGGGTATATGATTCCCACATATAATAGCTTAAGAACCTCAGCTTTAACCACTTCCTTCATGTTTGGATTTAATCTACATTGTTGTTGTCGGGAGGTCTTTGCATTATTCTCTATATAAATACTGTGAGTACAAATTGAAGGGTCAATTCCCTTGAGGTCCACAATCGACCATCCAAGGACTCCCTTATGCTCAATGAGAGTAGAGATGAGCATACTCTCCTGTTTCTGCTCAAGGTGGGAAGAAATCACCACCGAGTATATTTCATCTTGACCTAAATAAACATATTTCAAATCAGAGGGCAAAGGTTTTAAGTCAAGCTTTAGTGCCTTGAGGTTAGACAGTAGAGGCATTACATCAGTTTGGGGCAATTCTTCAAATTGTGGCCTCCACCGGTTAACTTTAAGTATCGGTACAGTATCTAGCATAGTCCCCATCTCCCTAATTATATTATCATCAAAATCATGAGAGTGGGCCAGGCACGTCTCTAGAGGGTTACAGTATAAGGTCAAAAGTGTTATATCTTCCACGAAAGAGTCAATCATGTTAATATCATGGGAATTGTCATCATCCTCTAACTGTTTGCCCGTATTGAAAAAGATATTCAACTCCAATGTCATATTTTCAAAAAATACTCGTGACTCAATTCCTACAATTAATGATTGCATTTGATGTGGCAAGGAATGGACGACCAAGAATGATAGGAATTTTAGTGCTCATATCCACGATGGGTTGAGTATCCAGGATGATAAAATCTATCGGGTAGTAGAATTTGTCAACCTAGACCAACACATCCTCAATTATCTCTCTCGGTACACGAACTGATCGATCAGCAAGTTGTAATGTGGTTCGGATGAGTTTTAATTCACCCAAACCTAGCTGTTCGTAGACCGAATAAGGAATCAGATTTATACTCACTCCTTAGTCAAGAAGTGCGTACTCAATCCGGTAGTTCTTAATTACATAAGGGATGGTTGGGCTACTGAGATCTTTATATTTTTGTGGCACATCTTGCTTGAGGATGGCACTCACTTTTTCCGTCAGAAAAATTTTCTTTTCGATACTTTACCATCTCTTGGTCGTGCATAGGTCTTTTAGAAATTTGACATATAAAGGAATTTGTTTTGTGGCATCCAGGAGAGGGATGTTGACCTTCACTTGTTTAAGTACCTCTAGAATGTCCTGAGAGTTAGTGTGAGATTTTGGTGCAATCAACCGTTGGGGGAATGGAGCAATTGGCTTGCTCAGAGGTTTCGATTCTAATCCATGTAGAGCAATGCTAGGTCTATAATCAGTTTCTTCGTCCGGGTCCTTGGACTCTTCAGTCCTTACCGGAATAGATTTGTTAATTCTTTTTTCACTCCTAAGAGTGGTGATAGACTTGGCTTGCTCCATTTGCTTTGAAGAGCTTGGATCACTAATTTCGTATTACAATTTTGGATTGGGAAGAGGTTGAGCCTTTAGGATCCCTTTCTCCCCAATTGAATTTTTTGTCTCATACCCTTGTACGGCCTTTGAAAGGCTTGAAGGGTTTGCAATATACTCTGATTGATAAGCTCTTAGTTGTGAATATGTTTCCAGACTAGATCCTCTTGAGGTTTCCCTTGATTCAAGAATTGGTTAGGGATTCCTTGAGGAGTAGCAGTTTGTCCATTCCTCCAACTAGGATTGTATGTGTTAGAGATGGGTCCATTGAAAGGTCTTTGGTAGTTGTTCACGGCATTCGATTGCTCGTTTAGTACCTCTTAAAAAGTAGATATTGTTGGGCAATTTTCAGTTGTGTGTATGTTGCAAGCACAGATACCGCAAACAACTTCCTTAGCCTTATCCTTCTTAAGTTCCATGGCCTCGACCTTCCTTGTGAGACTGACCACTTTAACATTTATATTATCATCCACTTTCAGCAAGTATATCCCACCCATCTCCCTTACTTGAGTAGGCTTAGATGTGGTGCTAGAGATGTCCCATGATTGTGCGGTCTTAACAAGTTTGTCAAAGTAATCCCACACCTCATCGACATTTTTATTCAAGAACTCCCCATTGAACATCGTCTTGACGAATTGGCGCATGGAAGATGTTAGTCCGTCGTGGAAGAAAGTTGTTGTGCACCATGTTTCAAAACCATGTTGTAGGCATGAACTGACGAGATCCTTGAACCGCTCACAACATTGGAAGAATGCTTCATCTTCCTTTTGGGTAAAGTTCATGATTGACTTCCTGATGCTGTTCATCTTATAGTATGAAATTTTTTTTTATGAACTCCTTTATCATGTCATTCCATGTGTCAATAGATCGCGGACATAATAAGTGCAACCATGTCTTAACTTTTCTTTTCAAGGAGAAGGGAAAGAGTTTTAGCCTGACCTTGTCCTCAGACACGTTAGGAAAGTATAAAGTGGCTATAACCTCGTTAAACTCTTGCAGGTGCAGGTATGGACTTTTAGATTCAAGTCCAAGAAACTTTGGAAGGAGTTGGATCACTCTAGGCTTGATATCCATGTTTCCAGTGTTTTTTGGAAAAACCATACAGGAAGGGGTGCTCAACTCTGTCGATTATAAGTAATCTTGTAAAGTACGAGGCGGGGGTGCATGGTGCACCTCATTCTCACCCTGGACTTCTACAAGCCGAGGTTGCGGCTGATTCACCAGTATAGGTTGATTTGCAGCCATAACCTCAATTAACTCTGAGGATCTCAAGTGGTGTCTAACCCTGTGTTGGATAAATAACCCCTCAACCAATCCTCGTTCACTCAAGAGTCGTCAAGTGTTGTCACGGACCCACTTGGGCATGAAACACTCTTAGCCCTTAATTTCAGAATCTAACCTAAACTTAGAAAGAAAGAGGGAAATAGAAATCTAGAAATAGAAAGAGAGAGAATTAGAAAGAAGTTACCAAATTAGAAGTTTCTATGTTAGGATCCTGCGAAAGAAAAAGGAAAGTGAATTAGTTTTTAAAAAGAAATAAGAAAGTTTCTAAAAATAGAAATAGAAAGATAAGTTAGTTTCTAAAACTAGATAGGAAAGTTTCTAAAAAAGCAACCTAGTTTCTAAAAACTAATTAAGAAAGTTCTAAACCTAGTTTCTAAAAAAAATCAGAAAAATCCTAACCTAAAAATTGAAAGTAAACAAATCATAATCTTAACCTAATTCTAAAACTAGTCAATCTCTGAAAAACACAACTGTTAGTCCCCGGCAACAGTGCCAAAAACTTGTTCACAACCCTAAGTGTAGGGTCGCGATGTAGTAATAATCTCGGTGAGACCGAGGTCGAATCCACAGGGATCGACTTGTACATATCTTTTGAATTTAACTTGAACTAGAACTAGATGAAGAACTAAAATTAAATCTGAATAATTGAAGAGATTAATTGTGATGTAAGTAATTAAAACTTGTAAATTTAAAGGTGGGAACTAGGGTGCCAAAGATCCACTTGTAGCAATTGAGATGCTACCTTGCTTAATTCAAGAGATCCAACTAGAATCAGAGTCCTATCTTATCTAGTTGGAAGAAGAGAAGGTCAAATATCTGAACTTATCATTGATTTAGCCTCAATGAAGGAGAGTTGTGGTGAATTGGAAGGGATTCCATCACCCAACCATGCCCAGAAAACTATGGCAAACAGCGGAATTTACCAAATCCAAAATCTCAAATAGAAAAGAAGATATTTAAAGCTATTTCAGACTCATTGTAATTTGAGTCACAACAAACCATTAAAAACTGAAAATATTCCATAGAATCAACTAGAATTCAATGAAGTTCAAACATAAACATGAATTAAAGTAAGATAAACATCCCAATCATGCTACAAGCTTCAGCTCTTAGCCCTAGCTAAGAGGTTTAGCTAACCATAGACATGATTGAACTAAAATCTCTTAAGAAAAGCATAAAAACAAGTCGAAACAACTAAAGAAAAGGAAGAAAGATTCTTGGTGGTGGCTCTTCATGCTTTTGTTCCACTCCTGAAACCCTAAATGGTGCCCAGGAATGTCTTAGGGACTCCTATTTATAGTTGTGCATCCCACTCTTACGCACCGACTTGAAATTTTCAGAAATCGCTTGCGAAAGGCCTCAATTTATACAATCCGTGTCAGTCCTACGTTACAACTCTGCGCGATTTCGGTGGCACTGAAGTTACTTCTGAAATTTATCGCTTCTAAAATTGTATGTGTAGAGTACTTAGGTGGCACCGAAATGACAGTAGGTGGCACCAAAATTAGTTTCGGTGGCACTGAATTCAGCTGTTTTCTTGCTGGATCATTTTGTGCACTTTCGGTGGCACCAAAATTGGCTTAAGTGGCACCGAAATTGGCTGTTTTTCTTTTGTTTAACTTGTGCTTTTGCTAATCTTTTCTCCATCCTTTGCACTTTGTTTCCTTGGATCTTTAGCATGAGAATTCTCCGTTCTTGGTCCCCTAAGATCCCACCTTTGCCTTGGTGATTCTTGAGCACTAAATCCATGCTTTTAATGTCCTTTTCAATCTAAGCTCTTAAATTCACCTTGCAACACAAACATGATTAAAATAGAACATTAAGCATTATCATGTTCATAAAACCAAGTAATAAATGGGGGATAATATGCAATATTTGACCCTCAACAGTGGTCTCATGAAGACATGATCGACATCGACTCCAAAATCATCGTGCATCATCTGAACGTCAACCCAGCTCATGGACCAATTTGACAGAAGTAGCGCGCTCAGTCCCGAAAGATATGCAGTGATCTGGGAAGAAGTTAACAAACTCCTCAAGGCTGGATTCATCAAGGAAGTTTATTATCCAGATTGGATAACCAACATTGTGTTGGTCAAGAAGGCTAACAAAAAATGGTGGGTCTATGTTGACTACATGGACTTGAACAAGGTCTGTCCCAAAGATAGCTTTCCCCTTCCCCAAATTGATCAACTTTTCGACAGCACCACTAGGTATGAGCTACTCATTTTTATGGATGCTTATTGTGGTTATAATCAAATTGTAATGCATTCACATGATAAAACAAAAATTACCTTTATCACCGACAAAGGTATTTATTGTTAACAAGTCATGCCTTTTGGATTGAAAAATGCGGGTGCCACTTATCAGCGACTGGTCAACAAAATGTTCGCCCATCAAATAGGGCGAAGAATGAAGGTCTACGTCGACAATATACTCGTTAAGAGCATCGAAGCTACAAATCATGTTACTGATCTCGAGGAAATGTTCCTCATCCTTCATAAATACCGGATGAAGTTAAATTCGAACAAATGTGCCTTCGGGGTTAGCTTGGGAAAATTTCTCGATTTCTTGGTCAACCAACGAGGAATCGAAGCAAACCCTAAGAAAATCAAAGGTCTCCTTGATATGAATTCACCAAAGATGACCAAAGACATTCAACAACTTACAGGGTGGATCGCAGCTCTTAATCGCTTCGTGTCCCGAGCTACAGACAAATGTCTCCCCTTCTTCCAATAGTTGAAAGGAAAACAAGTAGTAACTGGACAGAAGAATGTGAGACGACCTTCTAGAAGCTTAAGCAATATCTAGGGTCGCCACCACTATTCTCCAAACCTGAGTACGGAGAATCCCTACTATTATACTTGGTTGTTTCTGATGCAGCGTTCAGCTCAGCTTTAATTAGGGAACACACAGGAAAGTAATTCCCAGTATACTACGTTAGTAAAGCTCTGGTTTCAGCCGAGACCAGATACCCAAACCTGGAAAAATTAGCTTTGGCTTTGGTTATTTCCTCTCGACGTTTACAGCTGTACTTCCAAGCTCATACCATCATCATCTTGACCGATCAACCACTACGTCAAGTGCTCCAAAAGCTCGAAGCTTCAGAAAGACTGACTAAGTGGGCAACCATGTTAAGTGAGTTTGATATCAAGTATCGACCTCGAGCGGCTATTAAAGGTCAGACAATGGTTGATTTCATTGTCGAGTTAACTCATACATCTAGGCAAGATACCGACCTACCTAAGCTGGAGCTCGTCCCAGGTGTTCTTCTTAACCAAGCATCTGACCAAGTGCCTGACGCCCACACTACTCCCGACCCACCCTAGTGGATGCACATGTTGATGGCTCCTCTAACTCTAAGGCAAGTGGGGTCGGGATAGTCCTAGAGACCCCAGACCATATATGTATGTAATATGCCTTAAGATTCAGATTTCAAGCCTCCAACAATATAGCAGAATACGAAGCTTTATTCATTGGACTTAAACTGGCAGCCAATATGGGAGCTCAACACCTCAAGGTCTTTGGCGATTCCCAGTTGGTCATCAATCAAATAGCTGAAGCATACCAGGCCAAGAAGGAACACATGAAAGCCTATCTATGGAAGGCCAAAGAATTGATCAAAAAATTCAAAAAGTACAGTTTTGCTCTGATTCCTCGGGCTAAGATTTCAAAAGCTGCCATGCTGGCAAAGTTAGCCACTGTAGACAAAGACGATATTCTAAGATCTATCCCAATCAAGTTCCTTACAAAACTGAGTATTGACGAGGTTGACCTCGCTTCAGTTCTTCCGGTAAGTTCGGAACCTACTTGGATGGATCCAATCGTCAACTATCTCAAAGAGGACAAGTTACCCGAAGATTGAATGGAAGCACGCAGATTGTGTAACGCCCTGAATTTCAAGGGTCGAGCAAAGCTTTACTCTCGAGATTCAAAACATCACTTATGCAGTATGGATGATGATATTCAGATTTCGTCCATGTTATTGAGTTAAGCATGCGTGAGATTATACTAAACAACATATCATACTCCGGATATAATCAAGTTAAGCAAGAGGAAGTCTAAAACATATCAATTTAAGCATGTAGGTGTTTCACAAAACCTCTTCTAGAGTATGAGTACGTAACCGGGTCCAATATATACATGTATTATTCCAAAATGAATAAAAGATGGAAATGTAAATATGTTCTACTAAGCCCAGATGTCCCAGTAGTCCCTGCGTATCGGCACGAGGTCTACATCGACCCGCCAAGAGTTGAAAGTAGAAGAATTCCTCCTCCTCATCTAAGAAGTCCTACTCCATTGCATAGACTTTATCTGCACCTGCATCTAAATCAAAGTCTGGTTGGTGTTTTAAAACACCGTCCTAGAGTGGGAATGAGTGATCAACTCAGTGGTTTTATAAGGCAGAAGTTAACATGTTATCAAGTCAATCAAGCAGTAATGATAAAGCAATCATAACAATCATTTCCTAACTACTCTTTCTAATGCAGGAAATGGAGTGCAAGTAATGATGTATGCCCTCACACAAAAGCTCCCTCACAAGCGACTCCGACAACCTATTTCGTATATGACAACACTCCTCAAAATGGTGCAACATCGCCTTTTAAGCACATCTTAACTAATGTAATGCGATGCATGATCGTGTTAGCCATGTAATTAATTAAGCTTATTCATACAATAAGTTTGGGAAGCTAGGGTACCTCCTTTTATATCATTGACCAAAATCGAACGTTCGACATCGGACAATCGTAGTGGTCCTACTCCTATGTTCTAGATCCATCTAGATTCGTCACTCCTAGTTAAACACATACGATAGGCAAGTTGCAGGAAATTATGCTCGCGGTCACTATGGGGAGGCTCGTCACCCCAACATAGGTCGACAACACGAACACGGTGTCCGATACCACCGTGTAATGTGCTTAATACGAGAATGTAATGAAATCTAATGTCAATGTGCTTAGTACGAGAATGCTGAATTGGATTTTTAGAAATATTTATTGAATTGGAATTATCACAATATAAAACCATTGAATCCTGTGCAATTCCATAATCGCTTAACATGTGTTTCATCCAAACAAGCTGAGTACATGCATTTCTAGCTGCGATGTATTCAGCCTCAGCTGTAGAAAGCGATATAGAACTTTGCTTCTTACTAAACTAAGAAACTAAACAATTTGCAATATAGAAACAACCACCACTAGTTGACTTTCTTGAAATTACGGTGAAGACCGCTTTAGTTGAAGTCGGGATATGCCAATATGTCCTAGAGGGGGGTGAATAGGACTTTTTAAAGTTTTTACAGTTTTATTTAAAAATCCTATTTCACTAATCCTATAAGTGTGTAATTATCAGGATTACTCAAATGTAACTCTACTGGCTTCCAAGCCTGGTAGAGGATCCAATCACAAACTATTCAAGAGATAGCAATATATAACTTAGTTTATGATGGATATGACTGTGTATGTGTGTGAGGTGTGATCAGATATATAGATATGAATGTATTGATATAAATTACACACACAGAAGAATAGCAATCGCAAACACAATCATTTTTATAGTGGTTCAACTACTTGTCTACTCCACTCCCGATAACCGCACTCAACCCTTGAGTGTACCGGATTTCACTAAGGAGGTTTCACAGCGGTTCACCTCAAACCTGAGGTTTTAAATCAAGTTCACCTTCAACCTTTACAACCTACACTAAGGCTGACTGTTTATGCTCTCACGAGCAAGGGTCAATACAACGGACCCACTTTTAGGCACACTGGCCAAGGATCTTCCATAAGACCCTACCAGAGGTTTCTACACGGTTCACATCAAACCCGAGGTTTCACAGCGGTTGACCTCAAACTTAAGGTTTTGACTGGTTCACCTTCAACCAGATGTTTATGCTCTCTACAGAGCAAGGGTCCACACAACGCACCCACCACGTACACTCCTGCCGGAGGCCTCCCTGAGGACTTCAAAAGGTGAGAACCACTTAAGACCCAATCCTACAAAGGAATTGTTCACACCCCAAGTGCAGGGTTGTGATGTAGTAATAAACTCGGTAAGACTGAGGTCGAATCCCAAGGGAATGATACCTGTACGTAATCTGAAACTAACTAAAGCTAGAACTAGAATGAGATGAAATCTAAATCGGATAAATTTAAGAAATAATGGTGAGATAATTATCTAAAATCTAAAGAATTTAGGAGTAGGAAACTAGGGATTCAGAGGATCCACTTGTATAGATCAGGGAGATCTTATGCTAGTTCAAGAATTCAACTGGACTTAGAGTCCCATCTTCATCCAGTTGAAGGCTGTAACCATGGAAATTAAACTGAACTTCTTTTGATATAGCTTTAAAGAGATGAAAGGTATATGAATTAGAATGGATTCCATCACCAAACCATGCCCAAGAGACAGAGCAAACAACAGAATTAAACTAATTACCAACCAATCGTAAGATGTATGAAGGTTAGGAAGGGTACCGACATTCGACCATGCCCAGGAGACGATGGTGAACAACAGGGCTTCCTGACGTCATAATCATGAAAGAGAAGGGAAATACTCAAAGCCATCGCAGACCCATTGTAATTTCAGTCACAACAGACCATTAAGAACTAAAAATATTCCCATAATAAAACGAATATCAAATTCAATTCATAAATTAAAACTAAATTAAAAGCATATAATAGAATCTCCCATCCCACTACAAGCTTCACCCCTTAGCCCTAGCTAAGGGGTTTAACAAATCATGCTAAATCTCAACATAATTCATGAGAAAAGCAGAATAAATAAATTAATAAACTAGATAAATATTCCAAACTTCTCTCTGTCTCTCCTTCTCTATCTGACGTCCTCCCTTTTCCTCTCTTTTATTTCTTTTTATAACAAGAGGGAGTCGGTGGAGATACGCTGGATACCTTGCGCGGTAGGAGTGAGTCGGTGCAGAAGTTTTTACGCACAGCAGAAAGACAGTGCCAAACGTTTACGCACTGTACGTTATAATTCATAGGCTGGTTGTTCGGTGTGGCCCTGGATCAATGGTCAAACCATAAATCCATTCCGACCATTGGATTGATCTTAGAAAACTGGTCGGGACTGATGCTTTTCGGGTTGCATTTAGTGTGGCTCTTCAAGAGTATCGTTCTACCGTCTGACTGCATTTGATCAAGACTCTCTTGAGTGTGCGTGCATGGGTTTGGTGAAGTTCAGTTTTTACGGTCGATTCGGCCTTCTGGAGAGGATGGACGGTCCGGATTGACAACTTTCAGCCCTGATGGTGGCCCACAAATTTCGTTCGCAAGTCCTTGTTGCGAAATAGAGCTTGCGGACCGCGAGCTTTGATGATCGGTGGGTTTCAAAACGATGATGTATGTAAGATCCACTCCGTCCATTATTTTTATGATGAAAACCATCTAAGATAGACAAGCCCGACTTGATTTCTGTGCGGCCCACAGAAATTTGTATTGCACCGTCCATCTCCGGTGGACGGTTAAAAACCGATCTTTGATGTTTTTCTGAAAATTCGCTCTCCTAGGTTAGGGAGAGAGGACCCGTGGGCTCCTTATGGACGGCTCTGATCTTTCAAAAGGATGACTAGTGGGGCCCACAATCTAGACCCGGCGTCGGCAGCAAAGACGCTGCTGCGTCTTTCGTTTTTGAGAGAACGTCGGTCAGCGCAACGCTGACCGACTTACTTCGTTCGGTGTGCAGCGCCCATGGGTGTGCTGTGCACACGCACCCTGTAAGGTGGGTCCCACCTTGAAGTGCACGAATAATCCTCTCCATCCATTCCTTTCCTCGTTGAGACCAAAATTGAAGCATATCCAGATCTCAGGTGGGCCCTCAATCGCTGTTTTATGGGCTGATCTGTCCATTTAGTCAGTTTCACAGGGATCGAGCGGCTGAAATTCGACATGTATGGCTTATTTAAGGTCTTCAGGCCATATATGAATTTTTGAGTTGAACGGATGGTGGGAACCTTGTGATCTTGCATTTTGGAGACTTTTCAGGCCTCTTTAATGTGACACACTTGATTTTCCTGAATCTCGGTCGTATAAAGTCATTGATCTTGGTCCCTTGAAGTCTATCCCTTACCTTGGCATCATCAGAACGTTAATTCCATGCGTTTAGCATTTTTTTGTAATCTAAGCTCTCGACTATACCCTGTATCACGAACACAGTTAAACGCGGACGTTAAACAATATTATGCACATAAATCCAGGCAATAAATGGGGTCTAATATGCAATATTTGACCCTCAACAAAACCCCCAACCAGCATCTTGCTAGTCCCGAGCAAGGTATGCGAAAAATAAGTTGAGAATTCCAGGGCAATTTCTATGAAACTAAGTGATATTTTGAAAAAGGATTCAGATACGAGAAATCTAGGATTCATGAATGTTGGGAATTCTTTCTTTTGGACTCAAGTGCACGACAAACCTCATAATCAAGTTCTAATCATTAATCCAACAATTAGAAAATTCTAAATATTGAGTTCCATGGGTGTTTTTAGTGAAATCTTGGTTTACCATCATCAAGGATTCCAATCGTCAATTTCTATGATAGATTTGGTGATCAAAGAGCATTTAGGATACCCAAAACCTAAACCAGAACTTGCCTTACAGTTCTTCTTTTCATTCTTCCAGCTTTTGATTTTCCATCGAGGGGAAGGGGGATCGAATCTGCACCTGTAGGGAGCAAACCTATGATGAAGATCTTATACCCAATCCTTTTCTCATATCATCCATGGGGAATTAAATCTACACCTATAGGGAGCAAACCTATGATGAAGATTATTCGCCCAACCCTTTGTAAGGGTATCTATTTTTTTTTTTTTTTTAACTAGGTATTTTCTTTTTCTTCAATTGATTATGATGGCAAATTTTCCACGCCCTTGGGGCCATTTACACTAAATCTGGCACTATATAAAGCCCTCATTTGGGCACCCCCTCTCCCCATACGAATTTGCATTTTTCCAAGGAGAGAAAGAGAGAAAGAGGAAGAGAAAGAAGAAGAGTGAGAGTAGGAGTGGGGAGGCTTTAGTGCTTCCCTTCATCGGTTTCCCCCAATCAAAGCCCTAACATCGATCATTTTCCTCCGCCGAATCCACCCCATTCGCGATTGGGATGTAAGAAACAAACCTACTTCCCAACCTAGGTTTTTTTAGCATGAATTGCATGGATCTCACGTATTTCTTGGTGTTTGTATATAAATTTGTGATTTTTTCCAAATCCATAACCCTAGGAGCTCAAAATCGAAGATTTCTTCTTAGAATTGCGGACCATTATCTCTAGGTTATCATTTGTCGACCCTTGAGGGTCTCAGTTAATGATTAGATGCTTATAAATGAATTTTTACATGCTAATATGTAAATGTTTTGATTTGTTTATAATATATGTTATTCGTTGGATATGGATGCTCACATGTTTAATGAAACGCTTTAATGGTGGAATGATTTGCTTTTTCAATGCTCATGTGCTTGATTTAATACTTAAGTGATTGCGTTACTTTATGCATGCTCACATGTTTGATTTAATGCCTTAGTGAACGTAGTATCCTATGTATGCTTTCATGTTCGATGAAATGCCTAAGTGGTTGTGTAATAGAACATATGCTATAATTGTGTGATGTAGTGTTTAATCCATAGCGATACTTAGGATTGCTACAATGTTGGGTCAGTTGGCTAACCGCCTGAACTAAAAGGGTGGCCCAAGTTAAGGCGGCCACCTTGGGCTTGTTTGATTGACCCAGGTTGAACACAGATGACCGACAGTAGCTGGACTACACAGGGTGGTTGCACCCAATGCCGGTTGTGTCATGGTTCTCCCAGATCAATCAAATTAGTCCACTAGCCGACTAATCATGTAGGTTCACAATGTATGACACGACTAAACAGAATCTAGGATACCCCGTTCCCAATGGATGTGTCCATTTATATTTGTTAGTGTGATACGATCCCACTAAGACTTATGAGCCGGGCATGGTGGTATGGGACACCGTGTCCGAGCTGTCGTCCTATGCTGGGGTGATGAGCCTCCCCATACTGACCAGTAAGCATTGATGGTGGTGATAGACCATTGTTCAAACGACCCCCTTCAAATTACCCAGCCAATGGTTGTGTGCTAGAGTACCGTTCGAATGACTCAAGCATGAATGGAATTGGGTGATGAGCCCTTTTCCTTTATGTGTTTTGGTTTTATGTGACAAGCTCGCACCTCAGAATTGAGTGATCATACCTAGTATTGGATGATGATTCATATCGAGTTGATCCTCATAATTTAGGTATCATACTGTATCTTTGGAATTATTGATTTGTGAGATAAATGGGTGATACCTAAAGTTGGATCAAGGGACACGGGTGAGGAGTTGCTATGCGCGGCAACAAGTCACATGATCCGGATAAGGACTCGTGATATAACGCCAGTATCCTAGCTTCGCCAATATGCTAGATGAATTGAACTTAATAATTACTCGGCTAACATGATCATTCACCGCATTGCATTAGCTTAGAATTTGGCGAACAGGCGTGGTTGTCGCATGTTGAGGAAGTGTTGTCATTTACGAACCAGGTGGTTGGAGTCACGTGTGTGGGAGTATTGTTTGGAAAGGGCATGCATCGTGTCATATATTCATATGCACATTTAACAAGAGTATTTAGGAATTATTTAATTTCGTATTTATCATTAACTGCACTGATTGTGTCAATAGTATGTGTAGCTTAGAACTAATGGAACCACTGAGTTAGATACTCACTCCCACATGGAACGGTGTTTTAAAACACCAACCAGGCGTATCATTAATGTAGGTACTAGTGAGACCTCAGACAAGTAGGCTCATATCTGGTTGTGACAACGCCGTTATGTTTTGGAGAATTGGGTGTAAACTGAAAGCTTTATACTTTAACCGTCTTGGGTATGTATATTGTGGATTGTGGTTTGTATAATCCCATTTTGGGCAATCATCACTATTAGAATTGTATTTTTAACTGTTAACCCTATAATTCTGAATATTTCGTTATCTCTACCTCGCTTTAGATCCGCTAAGTAAATTGTATTACTCTAATTATCCATGTGCAGAATGAATGTGAATATGAATGAGGTCACATGTGCATTCTCATTGGGTTAACGCCCAAGAACTCGGGATCAGGGTCTTTGTACTCGGGTGCCGATTTTCAGGGCATTACAACAAGCTTCACCTCTTAACCCTAGTTAAGAGGTTTAGCCAACCATAGACATGATTGAATATAAAGACTTAGAAGCAAACATGAAAACAACTAAGGAAGAAGAAGAAAAACTCTTGGAGACGACTTCTCCACCCTTTTGTTCCACTCCTTAAACGCTAGAGATGCGTACGAACATCTTAGGGAGTCCTATTTATAATTGTGGAACTCCAACTTTCGCACTTAGTTGAAAAACTTTAGAAACTGCCTCAAATTTATGCAGTTTGCTAAAATAGACTTCACTCTACGCAGTTTCACAAAATGACCCAGAGTTTCAGAATATGCTTTTTCAGGACGATTTTAGGATTCCTTTTCTTCACTTCAAATCTTTGATTCTCTTCATTTCTCACTTGGTTTTCTTGGATCTTTGGCATGTGAATTCTTCAATCTTGGTCTCCTAAGATCCATCCATTGCTTTGGTGATTCTTGAGCATCAAATCCATGGTTTTAACACCCTTTTCAATCCAAGCTCTTAAATTCACCTTGCAACACAAACATGAGTAAAATAGAACATTAAGTATTATTATGTTCATAAAACCAAGATACAAATGGGGGATAATATGAAATATTTGACCCTCAACACAATCCCCAACCAGCATTTTGCTAGTCCCGAATAAAGTTTGCGAAAATTATTTCGAGAACCACAGGATAATTTCTATAAGCTCAAGTGGTTTTAAAAAAATAATCCAAACAATAGAATTCTAAAATACATCAATGTTGTGCATTACCTTCTCCTAAACTCTAGCACTCGGTAAGTTTCATAATCAAGTTCAAAGCATTAATCCTCCAATTAGAATAATTACAAACATTGAGTTCCATGGGTGTATAATGAAGTCTAGACTTATCAGAATCAAAGGTTAAATTCGTCACTTTCATAATAACATTGATAATTAAAAGAGCATTCAAGACAACCAAAACCTAAACCGAAACTTGCCTTACAGTTCATCTTTTAGTTCCCTCTTTTATTCCTCCAATTTTTTATTTTTATATCGATGACTTTCACGCTATGTCAACCTTTTTAAAAATCTTTAATAGGTAGTCCTTTTCGACGACAACTATTTTTTAGTTGGGTATTTTCTTTTTCTTTCTTTTCAATTCTTCCCATTGAACATGATGGACAAATTCCCCAGGTTGGTTCTTTCCATGCTTAATAATCATCAAGTTAACAATTCAATATCAAACTGACACTTTAATGTGTAAGCTGGATGTGACATGTGAAATCATGACTCAATCAATGTTTAAAGCTTCTAATCGAGGATCAATGACTTAATTTTGAGATATCCCAAGTGACTAAAATCTAAGAAACATAAGGCATCAACATTAAGTATCTTGTAATTCTAATTCATGGATTAACTTCGAGATCACTTAAATTTGCAGAAATTTCAGAAATTTCTCTCAATTTTTCATAACTTTGCCCAAAGACTAAGAAAACAACTTATTAGCTTGCCTAATTCACACCCCTCAACCTAAAATCTACATTGTCCTGAATGTAAAAGAGATAAACATTCAATGTAAATGAGGCAACGAAAAGAAAAGGGAAGTGGTGGAAAGGTAGTACCTGAAGAAAGAATTCTGAGTTTATTTTTTCAAAATATCTCAATGTGAAGATGGGTTAGCACAAGAATTAAACCATCAGAAAGAAAACTTTCTTAAACAGTAAAAAGCAAACTATTCTAAACGGAAAAAAGTAAACTATCCTAAACAGTGAAAAGCAAACTATCCTAATCCTAAATTCTTTGAAAGCAATAAACCTAACTAGGAAAACAGGGGAAAGCTACTTAGTTATGCCGCAAGGTTCCTCCTCCGACTAGTATCTTGATAAATTTCTTAGTAGGTTTCGTAACAAAATCATCCAAAAACCCTTTTTGCAATAGGCTTGGATGCCTGGAGCATGATTTTCCAATGAAATTTGTGGACCTCAGCATAAAGTTTTCTTTTAATCTCCTGAGGTGTCCAAAGTACATATGATTCACATGAGACAGAGAAAGTTTTAGAGTTAACGCAACATGGTGAATCAGAGATTACAAGTAGATAAAATTCAAAGAGGTATTGTTTTACAAGGCATCCATTATTTCTTTTATCATGGGATCATTTGAATCTGCAAAATATGTCAAGCGATCTTTTAGAGAGTTGAGATAATTAGTTGAGAGAGACTCATTTTTCACATTGAGGTCTGTGATGATATGCCCAATGATTCATTCGCCTTCTCTTAAAATAGAGGGAAACACGATCTCCTGCTCTTCACCTTGGTGAGAGTCAATTGTCATCGGATACATCTCGCCCTACCCTGCATAGACAGATTGTGGATCAGTAGGCGTATTGATGTGAAGATTCTGTTTATTGCTACTACTTAGTAAAGGCATTATATCGTCAACAGTTGACAGCTCAGATGATGGCCTTAATTAGGTGGTTTCAAATTTCAAAGTCATATCGAGCGACTCGTCCATCTCCCTAATCATATTATAATCTAAATCAGGGGAGTAGTCTACACATGCCTCAAAAGAGCTGGAAGGGTCTATTGAAAGAGGCTCATCCTTCTTATTTAAATCAGGTGTGTCAGATGCGTGGAGTAGATCATTATGGTTGACAACTTCCTATACCTCATGATCACTTTCCTGAACCATAATTGAAATCGATTCCAGTGAATCCTGGGCTGTAAACTCATGATTGTCATCCAATACTTATCATCTTCCAATTCAGTACAGTTCACAAGTGGGATGAGATCACTTTCCTTACACTGTTTTTCTAGGTTGAGTTGATGCTTGAATAAACTAGCCTCTTCCTCTTCATTGAAGTCAAGTGTGTCATATGATTGGAGCGCATCAGTATCATTATATTTGAAAGACACCCATGTCTCTTGATCATTCCTTTGGACAGTCATCGAGATCGACTCTTCGAAAAATTGAACCGTATGCTCATTAACACAATCCAACTCTTCATTCTCAATTTCAGTATTTTCCAAAATCGCATCACGTGAACCTAACTATTGTATATCTTTTATAAGTTCTCGAAATCTTTGGATTGTGTTTTGCGGGATGAGCTCTAGAGTTTGTGTGGAATTCTGAAGTGAATTCTCTTAGATCGTTTCTTGTTGGATCTTAGAGGTATAAGACGCAAGAGAATTGTCACTATGTTGCATTGTTGATTCAACTTCTCAATCTTGATGTTTCCATTGATTATAAGTAGGGAGTTGGGAATGAAGAATTGAATTCGGTTGAGGTTGGGGTGAACTAGCCTCCTTTAGCTTATCAAGGTGCAATGTAAGCGCTTCTATCATTCTTCTGATGCTAGTAAAATCGTCTGTGTAACCCTGAAGTGACTCCTCTTGGATCGTTTCTATTGGGTTTCAAAGGTAGAGGACCTAAGAGAATTGGCGCTATGATATATTGTTGGTTCATCTTCCCAACATTGATGTTTCCACTAATTATAGTCATACGGGTCATAGGTAGGAGAATCCGGCGGTTGTTGGTACATATTATCACCCATAATATAATCTCTAATTGTTTTCTTCTTGTCCGATAGGTGATAATAGTTCTCACTTCCATGATAACCCCAACAATCACATACTGTTTTCTTAATCCGTTGGGTATAATTGTTCTCCCGCATATGATCGTGTAAGGACTTCTTAACCAATGGAGCATTGTATTCCGTTTAGTTCTCGATGATGTTTTTAGAAAAAAATTTAAGACGTAGGTTGTTTTCTAACATAATCATCTGACAACCCTTCACAATTCTTGCATTCTCTAAAATTAGCTCATCATATTGACATTCCCACTCTTGTAGATACATGGTGAAACCCTAGTTCTGAATCTAATCTTAAAATAGAATAAAAGAAAAATCCTATAGCAATATGGAAAGTAAGTAGATGAGAAGTTAGAAGGAGTTTACCGGTTTGGAGAGTTCTATGTCAGGATCCTACAAAATAGAAAATAATGTTAGTTTCTAAAATTAAATAAAAAAAAACCCTAACCTAAAAACAAAACAAAAAGTTAGTCCTAAAAAAAAATTAGTTTTTTTAAAAAAAGTTTCTAAAAACAAATTAGGAAAGTTTCTAAATCTAGAAATAGAAATAAAAGTTATTTTCTAAAAATAAATTAGGAAAGTTTCTAAATCTAGAAATAGAAAGAAAAGTTAGTTTCTAAAAATAAATTAAGAAAGTTTCTAAATCTAGAAATAGAAAGAAAAGTTAGTTTCTAAAAACAAATTAAGAAAGTTTCTAAATCGAGAAATAGAAAGAAAAGTTAGTTTCTAAAAACAAATTAAGAAAGTTTTTAAATCTGGAGATAGAAAGAAAAGTTAGTTTCTAAAAAAATTAAGAAAGTTTCTAAATCTAGAAATAAAAAGAAAAGTTATTTTCTAAAAAAAAAAAAAAAGAAAAGTTCCGAAATCTGGAAATAGAAAGAAAAGTTAGTTTCAAAAAACAAATTAGAAAGAACTCTAACTTAAATGTAGAAAGTAAATAATTCTTAATCTTAACCTAAGTCCAAAACTAATCAATTCGAGAAAACAGAACCGTCAATCCTCGGCAATGGCGCAAAAAACTTGTTCACAACCACAAGTGTAGGGTCGCGATGTAGTAATAATCTTGGTAAGACTGAGGTCAAATCCACAGGGACTAAAACTTGTACGTTTATGAAATTAACTAGAAGAAGATGTGAAACTAATTTTGAAGTATTTGAGAGAGTAATTGTGAATAGAGTAATTAAAACTAAGAATTTAAAAGTGAGAGCTAGGGTGCCAAGGATCCACTTGTAGTGATCAGGGAGCATCTTGCTTGATTCAAGTAACACAATTAGAATTTGAGTCATATCCTATCCAATTGAAAAACATATCAATAAAACTAAATCTGAACTTCCATTGACCTAATTTTCAATAAAGGAGAATTATTATAATTGACATGGATTCCATCACCAAACCATGTCCAGGAGACAATGACAAACAACAGGATTTACCAATCCCATAATATCAAAGCAGGAGAATTGTGAAGATTAGGAAGGATTCCATCACCCTACCATGCCCAAGGGATGATGGTGAACAATAGGGCTTAATAATTTCATAATCTCAAATCAGGAAAAGAAGATACTCAAAACTATTGCAGATCTAATGTAATTTGAGTCACAATAAACCATCAAAAACTGAAATTATTCCTTAAATATCAAATTAGAATCCATGAAGTTCAACATAAATATGAATCAAAGCAATAAAAACATCCCATCATGCTAAAAGCTTTACCTTTTAGCCCTAACTAAGAGGTTTAGCCAACTATAGACATGATTGGATATAAAACCTTAGAAGAAAACATGAAAACAACTAAGGAAGAAGAAGAAAAAAACTCTTGGCAACGACTTCTTCACCCTTTTTCTCTACTCCTTAAACTCTAGAAGATGCCTACGAACATCCTAGGGAGTCCTATTTATAGTTGTGGAACTCCAACTTTCGCACCTAGTTGGAAAACTCTAGAAATCACCTCATATTTATGCAGTTTGCTAAGGGCCTGTTTGATTTCGAGGGATTTGAGAAATACCGTGAAAAGGGTATTCCCACCTTTTTTCCCATGTTTGAATTTTGAGATGCATTTCCACCTCAAAAATTGGGTTGAAAAAGCTGACTTCATTTGTGGACCCCACTATGATGTGCATGAAATATCCACACCGTTCATCTATTTTATCAGAATATTTTAGGTCCTAAGTCCAAAATTGAGACGAATGCAATGCTCAAGTGGCCCATATCACAGGAAACAATGGCCTTAAATGTGGGCCGTTAAAAGTTATTTTGTTTATTGGGCCCACATTAATGTTTATTTGTCATCTAACCTGTTCATGAGGTCATAAAAACATTGATAAGGGGTAAACACAAATATCAGCTTCGGCTAAAACTTCTAAGGGTCACAAAAGTTTTTATACGGTAAACATTTAATTTCCACTGTTTCCTGTGGTGTGGTCCACTGGAGCTTTGGATCTGCCTCATTTTCTGGTTCATGGCCTAAATAAGGCTGACTTATAGGATGAACGGTGTTGATTCATCACTTACATCACAGTAGGCCCTGTATTCACTTGCAGCCATCCTCGGTATTAATGCCAAAAAGCAACGCCCGTCAACATAAGGCGCAGGAAACGATGGAGAAATATCTGGTAAGTAATTATTACTTATTTCCCCGGTAATTCCCACTTCCTTCACAAATCAAACAGGCCCTAAAATAGACTTCACTCTGCGCAGTCTCACAAAATGACCCAAAGTTTCAGAATATACTTTTTCAGGACGATTTCAGGATTCATTTTCTTCACTTCAAATCTTTGATTCTCTTCATTCCTCAATTGATTTTCTTGAATCTTTGGCATGTGAATTCTTAAATCTTGGTCTCTTAAGATCCATCCCTTGCCTTGGTAATTCTTGAGCATCAAATCCATACTTTTAGCACCATTTTCAATCCAAGCTCTTAAATTTACCTTGCAACACAAACATGAGTAAAATAGAGCATTAAGCTTCATCATGTTCATAAAACCAAGATATAAATGGAGGATAATATACAATATTTGACCCTCAACAGTATGTATGCATATTTATGTATGCAGTAAAATGATAATTGTGAGAACCCTCCCCATAGTTGATAGTCCATTTTATGTCCAAATGGGCCATAAGCATTCTCAAGAAACTAAACTTTTTAGTATGCATTTACTAAGGTTGTGTGACATGCATTGTGGGTGGAGAGAAGAAAAGAAAGAAAGTAGGTGGAGAAAAAAGTATGCAGGATGATTTGAAATGACAAAAATAACCTAAGTTCATGACATATTTTTAAAGCCCCAGATGTCATCTTCTTTATTATAAATCCATCCTAAGCCTTTTATAATCTTAGGGTGTGTTTGGCATCTCTACAAATAAGAGATTATTAGCTTATTTTATATAAAAAGAAAGTTTTTAGACTGTTTGATAAAAGTCTAATTAGAGGTGCTTATTTGTTTAAAAAGTAGTAAATAAGCTCCAATTTTATACGTTGGGGAATGGTTATTTTTTGAGAAAGAGTTTATTTAGCTTAAATGATTAGGAATTTTGGCTAATTTTTGGACAAGTTTGTCCTTAAACATTTCAAGTGATTTCCATTTTGCCATCTTCTCTTCTCTTTAAAATCTCTCTAAGGTAAGCCCACATGATGAACGACCAATATTGAAGGTGGGGCCCCACATGATGAATAGTCCACATCAAAGGTGGGCCTACATAATCCACGATCACATCAAAGGTGAGCCCCATATGATGGATAGCCCGCATCAAATTGTGGCCCCACATGATGAACAATCCACATCAAGTAGGCCCTACTTGATGGACAGTCCACATCAAAGGTGGGACCCACATAATGGATAATGGACATTGAATGTGGGACCACATGATGGAAGGTTATCATTAAAGGTGGGTCGGCATGATGAATAACCCATATTGAAGGTTAGGCCTCACATGATGGATGATCCACAACAAAGGTGGGACCTACATGATAGATGGTGGATGTCAAAGGTGGATCCCACATGATAGATGGCTTGGATCAAAATGTGGCCTCATATGATGGACTATCCACATCAAGTGGGCCTCATATGATAGATGGTCCACAACAAAGGTGGGATCGACATGATAGCTGGTGGCCATCAAAGGTGGGACCCTCATGATGAACGATCCATATTGAACATGGGGCCCCACATGATGTATGGTCCACATCAAGGTGGGCCCACATAATGAACGGTTCACATCAAAGGTGGGCCCCAAATAATGGATGATCCACATCAAAGTGGCCCAGCATGGCGGAACATCCACATTAAGTGGGCCCCACATAATTGATGATCCACATCAAAGTGGCCCAGCATGGTGGAACATCCACATTAGTGGGCCCCATTTGATGGTAATCCACATCAAAGGTGAGGCCCACATGATGGATGATGGTCATTGAAGGTGGGCCCACATGATGGTCAGTTGAAGTTGGGCCCACATAATGAACGACCCTTATTAAAGGTGGGGCCTCACACAATGAATGATCCACATCAAGGTGGGCCCACATAATGGATGGAGTGTGCTTCACATGAAGGATGATCCACATCAAAGTGTAGCTCCTCATAATGGACGGTCATATCAAGTGGGTCCCACCTAATGGACGGTCCACATCCAAGGTCTTGCATGATGGATGACCCATGTCCAAAGTGGGACACATAATGGATGATCCACATAGAAGGTGTGCCCCACATGATGAATGGTGGATATCAAAAGTGGGCTCCATATGATGGACAATCCACTTTGAAGGTAAGGCCCACACTATGGACACATCAAATGTGGACTTCACGTGATGGGTGGTGGACACTGAAGGGCCCCCCATAAAGAATAATTAGTATTGATAGTGGGCCGCACATGATGGATGGTTTACATCAAGGTGGGCCCTTAATGATGAATGGTCCACGTCCAAGACGGACCTTGCATGATGGATGATCCACTTTGGAGGTTTGGCTCACATGATTGACGATCATCATTAAAGGTGGACTCCATATGATGGATGATCTACAACCAATATCGAATATAATGGATGGCCCAAATGTATTAAAGTATGAAGATTGTATGTAGCCATCTAGTGATCTCTAGGGTAGTCCATATATGGTGAGATCCATTAAAACAACCACTTAGATTGCTTTTATAATAAAGCTTTCGTAATATTTAAAAATAACATCAACTACTCTTAAGAAAAACTCTTATTTAAATGTTTTGCCAAACATGCTTATTTCAAATAATAATTTTTTCGGTTTTGAAAAAGTGGTTTTACCAAATAAGCTAATTTAAAACAAGAGCTATAATAAAATAAAATAAAATAAAACCTTATAGAATAGCTCTTATTGAAAAGTTATTATTGAATTAGAGTTGAAATGCCAAACGAGATCTCAAGGCTTATGACTCTTCTTAAAAACTAATTGTGAGGCTAAAATGGTCCACAACTTTTGGCATTATGTGTGAAGATTATAGAAATATATGACCAATCAATAGTCCATGTTATGCACAAATGGGCCAAACCCTTGTCAAGAAACAAAAATTTTGTAGTATGTATTTACTAGGGCTGTGGTACATGCATTGCACGTTGAAATAAGAAGAAAAGAAAAAAAAAAAAAAACAAAAAGAAAAAAAGAAAAAGAAAAAAGAAAGAGAGAGAAAGTTGGTGGAGGAAAAAAAAGAAAAAAGTAGCAAAGGTGATTTGAAATGACAAAAATGACCTTGGTTCATAACATATTTTTAATACCCCAAATACCCTTTACTTTATTGGAACTCCCTCCCGGGCCCTTTCTAGTTTTAAGTTTTATAACTTTTCTTAAAAACTAATTATGAGGGTAAAATGGTCCGAAACTAATTAGGTGACAACTTACTTTTTTAACACTTAAATCCAGGAATTTACAAAATCAATGTGGGGCACATCGTGATGTATGTGACTTACACCGGTCATTTGTTATGCCCACTGAATTTTGGGCATGAGCAAAAAAAATGAGGCAAATCCAAAGCTCAAGTGAACCACACCACAGGAAATAGCGGGAATTGAACACGCCTACTATTAAAAACTTTTTGGTGCCCTTAAAATTTTATAATCAAGCTATATTTGTGTTTTCCCCTTATACTTGTCCATGTGACCCTATGAACGGGTTAGATGATGAAAAAACCTCAATGTAGGCCCAATGAAGGAAACAACTTTCAACGGTGGACAAATTAAAGCCATTGTTTCCTTTCTTGTGGGCCATTTGAGTGTTGGATCTGTCTCATTTTTCGGCTCATGCCCCAAAATGTTATAATAAAATAGATGGACGGTGCAGATATATCATATACATTATGGTGGAGTCCACAAAGTTAAGTCAACACTTTTGTATCTAAGTGGAATTACTCTCACATTTTAAAACAATGCGAAAAGGTAATAGTTACTTATTTACCAGGATTGGTGGTGGACTGGCTGGCTAGATTTCCCCAAACTCGCACTTGATTGGACTTGATTTTGACCGTTGGCTGACTAAAAACAAATCATTCAAGCTGTTTTCTCCCCCCGAAAGCGGATAGGTACATAATGTCCTCGGGATTTTAGTTTTGTTAATTAGGACTTGGTTTGTTGATTCAGAACACTGGTCTGTTGCGCCTACCGTGGATTGACCATGACAACATATCTAGATTTTAAGATTTTAGCCACCAATGTTAGAGGGTTTTTTCTTTTTAATGTGGGCTGTTGCTTTTTTTTTTTTTTTTTATCCTTTTGTATTATCTATTTGAAGGTTAGAAATTGAGTTAGGATTCTTCATATGTTTTTATTTACCTATTTTGTATTTTTTTAAAAAATATTTTTGTTTATTTTCGTATTGACTTGCAAGGTGACGTGACTTGCCCAAGTCACCGACCCACTCCCTCTCACCCGAATTTTAAACGAGTTGGGTTTCGAAGTTTTCAAACATTAGGAAAAACAAAGAAAGAACGACAAGAAGCACCAATCTAATCCACAAAGCAAGCCCACTACCATAGGTTTTTCCTATAAAAAAAGACCCATGGCCACTTTGATTTTAGAAGTAAAATAATGGCATCCACTTGCATTAGGATAGTTCTTGTTAAGCTTTCAAAACTGGGCAGAAAATATAAGTTTTTACAGAGGTTTAAATTTAATAACTAAGCTCTTAATATCATTGTTTAGATATTATCAGGTTTCTATAAAAGATTAAATAAAAGAATTTTACAATAATAACTTCTACTTGATCATCACTGTTGAAAACTGTCTAGAATATTGATGTCACACCTTCAACTTAGAAGGTTCTCACATATCTATCATATAAGGAGAGGAGATGAGCCAACACATCCAAGAGCAGTTTGCATAGAGGACCCCACACGTGTAGGTGTGTGGATGCAAGGAGGATAAAATTGTGTGGCGAGATACAACGACTATGCATGGAAGCTGTTATGGGAAAAATCGAACTGATCAAGTAATCTAACTGAGAGAGAACACAAAGCATAGAAAAAGAGATGAGCTTGCCTCGATTGCCGAGCACGACCACTATGAACAGCTCTAGCGCAGATCGCCAACAGTGATCTCAGATTTAATGTCTTGTTATCGTGACCAACGAACGACTTTAGGTACCGACCCAACCTCCATAATACGCCCCGACTAGGATCAACTATTAAGCTCACTCTGCAAGACTTCGGCTAATACAACTTAGAGGTCGGCATCAGCTATTGGTCATGCTGTCCTCGGATGCCGACCATCGGGAGATAACTCCCTCGCATACGGAGAGGATTACCTCCCCAAGATCTTCGCCGAGAACCGCGTCGAGGATAACGCCTTAAATCCTGAGGATGATTCCTTCCATGATACATGAATGTACGACAGATTCATTTCCATATATGCAACTAGCACCACAGGGCTATAAATAAGAGCTCTACCCACGATAGAATGTATGCATAAAAACCCTAGTTCTACTAGACCTAGAGTGTCTATTCTAACTTTGGCATCGGAAGGTCTCCTGCAGCAATAAGGGTCCCCATTGTGGTTTAGTTTTGCAAGTATACATGGATGATTAAAGCATGAATTTAATACTTAAAGAATTACCAAGTGAAGGATTGGATCTACTGAGGTTAAGATTAAAGAATTCAAGAGTTCAAAATCCAAGGAAACCAAGCAAGGAATGAAGAAAATCGAGGAATCAAAGTGTAGAAAATCAAAAGTACAAAAATTGACCATTTGATGACATCAATAACACCTTCGATGACATTGAAGTAAGCGTCGATGCCATCGAAGTAAGCGTCGATGTCATCGAAGCCACTTCGATCCCATTATAAAAATTCAGAAAATTCAATTTTGTTGCTGGACATATTTGTGCATTCTTCGATGCCATCCAAGCCAAGTTTGATCCCATCGAAGAAGGTTCGATGACATCAAAAAAATATACAAATTTGAAAGTTCGTTGCAGGACAGTTTCCTAATTTCATCCGAAATCTTTGATAGGAGCTCGATGCCATCGAAGGTGCGATAACTGCATAAAATCAAGTCAGTTTTCAAGTCAGTACGACTCAAACTTATATAAAGGGATGTTTTAGGAGTTTTTAAACACAAATCAGGGTAGAAGGTGTAACGCCCTGAAATTCGGGGGTCGAGTATGAACTCAACTCCCGAGTTCCAACGCATCACTTATGCAACATACACAATGATGGTTAAATGTTGTCTGAGTTAGAGCAATAAACATGAATGAGATTATACCAAAACAGTAAGTCATACTCCAGTTCAATTGTATAAAGGCAAGTGGAAGACTGAAATTGTATATTCAAAGTATGTAAAGTAACAAATTTTTTTTTGAACACCTGAGTATGAAGACTAACTGAGTACCAATATACATGTATTGTTTCTAAGTCAAAAATCAAAATACAACTCCGTAGATAAGCCCTGGAATCCCCGCAATGTAGTTGGCCTAAGCAAAGCCGTCAGAGTACTGCATAAAGGAGAACTCATCCTGATCCTCATCGAAGTCCAGCTCCGGCTCCTAAACCGATGCGCCATCTATACCTGCGACAGAGTCTGGTGGGTGTTGCAAACACCGTCCCGTAACGTGGGAGTGAGTAGCTAACTCAGTGGAACAATAAAGCATAGGTTAACATGTTATCAATTCAATCAAGTAGTAATGATAAAGTAGTACAAATCAAACAATTCTAACTACTCTTGTTAAGTGCGAGAATGAAATGACATGATGCTGTATGCCCTTGCCAAACCACCCTCATGCGACATCATCTTACGTTCGTGAATGCTTAACTCCCTCAGCGCGCCACATCTACTAAGCACATGCGGTGCGATGATGATCATGATTACCGAGTTATTATTAGTCCATTTCAACCAGCAGTATTGGTAAACTAAGGTACCTCCCTTGTATCATTCCCAAACATGATCCATTCTAGGGTCGTCAATCCTAGTTAATCTCATACGATATTATGGTTCGAGAAGCATAGTGAAGGCATCGCAAAGGGCTCGTCACCCGTCAGCGCGGATACAGATCTCACCGTATGCGGCTCAATTGCTGGCCGTCAGCTCGAGTACAGGTCTCACCATATTCGGCTCAATCACTAGCCGTCAGCTCGAGTACAGGTCTCACCGTACTCGGCTCAACTCATACTCTAGTTGCTGTGAAAGACTCGTAGCCAATCACAGACCCTTGGAGTATACTCGAAGATACTACGGAGGACTCGTCGCCCGTCAGCACGAGCACAGGTCTCACCGTACTCGGCTCTCGCCGTAAGTATCGATAGCTCGAATACAGTGTCCCATACCACCATATTCGGCTCATGAGTTTGGTTACGCAATGGTCACTACGGGGAGGCACATGGCCCCAGCGTAGGCCGACAGCTCGACCACGGTGTCCCATACCACCATGCCCGACTCATGCATCTTAGCGGATCGAGGTACCATGGTTAACGAGATCGCCACTGGTAAGTTTGGTACCCTAGGTTCAAGCAGTAGCGACCAAACATGGTGAACACACATTCAACATATCGGGTTACTTGGCGAACCTGACTAGCTCGAGCGCACAACAAGTTGGGCGATATGGAGCGCAAAAGCACTCCGTGTGGCCAACCACTATCGCCAACCGGAGTACGACTCGGGTTCGTCAGACACACCCCTTGTGGTGACATGTATCTCAGCCACAACCTCAAGTCTGATACCGAATGTCTGGACTATGGGCATAGTCCCAAACTCAATCAATCTTCATCCGTAGCATGTGGAGTAAAGCATGATAAACAAAGTAATACAAGCATGTTAACAGGCATGTCATAAGGCATGTTATAAAGCGTGAAGTAAAGCATGTTGTAAAGCACGAAGTAAAGCATGTTGTAAGGCATGAAGTAAAGCATGTTGTAAAGCATGCTGTAGAGTACTATACAAATAGGGATACAATTACATACACATCATAAGTGAGTGGTTATAGCGAACCACCACATGGAGGGTATCCTACATGTCTCTAAGGTAGTCGGGAATTCCATATCAGCACCTCTCTAAGGCACTAACACTCAGGCATTTACACTCACAAACATTTACACAACACTTAGAGTACGCTATTCCAACATACATGACGTATGTTAGCAGAATACGTATTAGGGCTATCCTTTCGCCAAGCGGTTATTTTATCTGCGTATACCATAATCATACAACAAATAATTATGACAATTACATTTCCAAAATTTACACATATGCGGTATTTCTAGAATACACAATTTCAACATACATAGTGTTTACAAGCAAACATATATTACGGCGATTCCTTTCGCCAAACTAGTATTTTATCCATGTATTGTATAATCATACATTAAATAAACATGTCAAACATTATTCCAAAAAAAATACGTATACGGTATTTCTACGTATACCTAGAGTATGTGAAATTCCATATTCTACAACGTTAATCGAAACAGGAAACGGAAAGCACTTTGTACATGTGCAATTGCATGCAGATCATGAATCTATCATTATCTGACATTGAAAGCGTTGAAAACCGTAACCTATACACTTAAAGTCCTCACCTTTGTCCTTGGAATCTCAACGAATCAGCAAGGGTTGTTGAACTTCCGTATACGGGCGTTTTCTAGGCTAAAGAGCGGAATCGGTTAGTCTTTCCACAACCTAAAGCCTACATACTTCAAATCAGACCTAGGGTTAGGGTTTCTCACCTTAAAACGGAATGGATACCGCCGGGAAAGCACCTGGAAAGAGGCGGTGTAGGCCGTGCGATGTCTGAAAGCGGTAGGAGGAAGTTCTCCCACAAATCCCAAGCTCTTCTCTCTTTTCTCTCTCTCTCTAGTGTTTTATCCCAAATTCGTATGGCTGTGAGAGGGGCTTTTCTAAGCTCCCTTTATAGCCAAAAACCTCCCCAAAATAGACTCAGGTTCAAGGGTTACTGCTAATATAGGCATTTCGTCACTTTTCCAGCTCAAAAGAGAGGTTCTGGTGGCCCTCCTTGAGCCAAACGTCAGACTTAAGCTCACCACACATGGATCTATGCGGGATTACATTTTTGACTCGATCGGATTCCCAGATCGCACGTGGCAGACCACTTTCAGTTCAACGGTCAGTGGGCCACGATCCGAAATTCCAAGTACATGTAAATGTTCCTGAAATTTTTCTTAATCCGAGGGTGTAATTTAGTCTGATTCTGACGGTCAGGTTGCTTAATACTGATGCGCAAGCGAATGGTGCCAGATCACTATTCCAGATATTTATTTTGGAAAGGGAATAGTGTTTTTCACACTCCCTCGCTCCGGATCCAAACGAATGGCCGTGGGACATCGGCTGGACCTGATTTTTGAGATGATTGTCAAGCCCAGTGAGGCGGTCCTATTTCCTTAACTTCGTGTTAATCGGACTTCTGATGTGCGATCTAGACCTAATACAAAGTTTCGTTTCATTCCCGAGAGCAGCCGGGAAATGAGTTTGGTTCTAAACTTTAGGGTAACCTAGAGTCACTGATTTTGCAAGTTTTGGGTCTTGCAGATCGTATTTAAAGCGATCCCAACGAATTTCATGGCTAATCGAGTTTTGCACTTAGTTGACTTTGTTAAATTTCTAAAGGATTTAATCCTAATTAATTTCTGGTCGAGGTGGTACTCGAGCCAACGTACGGAAATTTACAGGTCGTTACAGAAGGAGTAGAGCAAGGAGTTGTAGAGGTTTTTATTATTATTATTATTATTATTATTATTATTTTACACACGCACACACACACCCCACCACACACTCACATCATAGTGGGATTTCACCACCTATGGATACTCGAACCCTTGATCGGGTGTTGAAACTACTGAGAGTCTACCACCGGAGCAAGATGAGTCCTCTCTTGTAACGCCCCGTGTTTTCAGGACCCAAGTATATGACCCGTATCCTAAAAACCCGAGTGTTAACCTTAAAGGATGGTCAAATTCTCTCTCTCTCTCTCTATATATATATATTTGATAGCTTCAGAGTAAGCAGATGAGCGTAGCATGGACAAATCATCCATAATGGAAAATTTATATTTACATTTAAAGTGTGCAAAAGATCGCTCATAATGACTTATACAAACAAATGTCCCAAACTTACAATTACAAAGTAAAATGATGTTACATGTAAACAAAGCAAATTATAACAAATCTGAAACTGTAAAACCACATAGCAACTCTTGACAATATAATCATGCATCTTCAATAGTGGCACTCTACTCCTCATCAGTCTGAACATGAAGATTAATTGAGTCACCTGTGTTACCTGTACGGTTATATATTTAATGGATGAGTGGCCAACTCAGCGTGAATTCTCCTCAAGATTACACACCGCCGCATTAGGTAAGCATAGTCATAAAACAAAACGTATAAAACAATACATGATGCAGGTCTTATTAGATGTATTGATGCGTGAATGCAGTCATTGTCCCGGGGATGCACATCCGTGCGGAAGTTGGGTTCGTCACCCATGTAATCATTGACCTGGGAAAACATCTAGTCGGACAGAGGCTAATCATTAGCGAAAGCATACTATATGCGGCGTAACGACTGCCTATCGTACATCACATACGTTAGTGATAAACGCTAGTCTGTGCCATATATGCATGATTAGCCAAACCATTACTAGTCTAATTATAATGAGCTAGTTTTAAATAAGCTCAAGGTCACTATGGGGGCTCGTCACCAGCGTATGTCGACAGCTCGGACATAGGTCCTATACCACTATCCGTGGCTCATGAGACTACCATCTTAAGATGTTTAATGGAAACCTGTCGACAAGTGGCCAATCATATTACAGTATATAGGGCTTACCATCGCATGGTTGCACAGTATAAAACATTGAACTCATATAGGAAAAATACCAGAACAAAGCCACATAGGGCGATATCAAAACAAGCTACATAGGATAATTTTCAAAACAGGCCACATAGGGCAAGTATCAAAATCATGCGATAAAAGACCATCCTCGAAAACCATTGGACACAACGACCCTGGATGGTAGGGCCACATCAATGATCAATTTAAACCATCATTCAATAACCACTAAGACGAAGGCCCATTACAATCACAACCAGTCGGGTTACATCCCAAGTATGGGTGTACATTTATAGGTGGGGGTTTCCCACTGATATACCAGTTTAAGTTCCATAAGCAATCCACAAATAATCCACAAGCACGATAAATATGCAGGATAAATATTAAGCATGCATGTAATGTAGCAATTTAATTCTAATAATTAACACATGTGATTATGAAATGGATATATTAATTATGAATTAAAATAAAAACTATAACATAAGCTAATGGGAAAATTGAAAGCTCAAGGGGAAGAATCATCACCTCATGTGTTGCATCACCAACTGACTTTGCTAGTGAGCACGTGCACCCTTAGAACTGAACCCTACCATGGATGGTGAAGTTGTACGTGAGATCAACGTCCTACCAAGTATCTATGGTCAAGACCAATACCAACTAGGGTTTGGATTACTTATGTTTAGGGTTTCACCCTAGAGTCTAGGTCTAGGCTTAGGTCATAGGGTTTGAACCCTAGTTGGTGTGCAATTGATTTTTGTGTTAATTTAGTAATATTTATTAACGATAGTGTTATAGTTAATATTAATTAATAATCATCATGATGATAATTATAAATTGTGATATGTTATTTATGATAAGACGATACATTAGTGTTTAATAATGATATTATTTTAATTTCTTGTATATAATAACTATTATTAGAATAGATAATTTACTAATGGCCATGTATTATTGATATTTGCAAATCCTAATGATGATAGAAATGGGAACAAGTTAATTTAATAATTATAAAATAATTGTTATTATTGGCGTTGTAATTAATAGTAGCTACCATAGTAATAATGATAGTTATGATGACAATAATCACTAGGACCTACTATTAAAGACAATATTTGAGAGAGATAATTAAACTACTACCATTTGATAATTACGATTTTGTTTATCCTAACTAACTTGAGCACAAGTAACCTACTAATGACTAATCATGGTTAAGGTCTTAACATAGGGTTTGGATTACCTAGGTTTAGGGTTTTAGAGTTTAAGATCTGAGCCATACAATTAATTTGTAACAATATGAGAAATGAAGTAATGATAAGTAGAAAATTATCAATTAATACTGTCAACTCTAATCTTGTCATAAATAGTCTACTAATGACATCATAGAAATAATATTAATAATAATAAATGTTAATGTCTAATAGTAACAACCGAGTATTAGAATTTGTAGCATCCATTAATAGTTCTAAAAAAAAAAAATAGTAAAGTATTGATGATTTGATTTTTAACCATTCTAATGAAGGAAGATGAGAAGTTGGCATAGGTCCAATGGCCGGTTCGACGGACTCAACCCAGTGAGAAGGCTTGGTTTGCTACATAGCTAGCCCACACCGGCCTTGACTCGGTCCCGACCGAGTTGACTATGCAGAACTCAACCAACCTTCTCTCTCTCTCTCTCTCTCTCTCTCTCTCTCTCCTTCATTTCTCCTTCTTACTTTCCCCTTTCTTTCTTCTTCTTTCCCCTCATTTCCTCCTTTATTTTCTTCTTCTCTCTCTTCCTATTAGAACCCAGCTAGACCTGGGGCTAGGCCCACACCTGACTCGACCCAACTGACTCAGCAGTGAGTCAGCCAACAACCCGGCCCAAACTCTTTTTCTCACTCATTTTTTTCCTCTTCCTTTCTCCTCCCTTCCTTCTCCCTTTTCTTTCTCCTTTCTTCCTTCCTTTCCTACTCTCCTTCTTCTCTTCATGCTGGAACGTCCAGCAATGGACGTCGAATCTGGACAGACTCAGTCCAAGTCATAGCCATGACTTGGTCTGACTCGGCCCAAACTCGGGCTCGGTTGAGCGCAATGTAGCCACCTTCTCTCTCTTTTCTTTCTTTTCTTTTCTCTCCTTCTGTGTGTGTGTGTGTGTGTGTGTGTGTGCTGGAACTCCAACAACACTCGAACCAGCCGGGCTTGCAACCCATCATAGACCGAGCTCGGATTAGTTCGGTTCGAGCTGCACAACAGCTACACACTCTCTCTATTCTTCCTCTTCTTCTTCACCATCTCATTCTCTCCTTTCTTCCTTTCTTTCAGCCATGGCCAGCAGGGGGTCCGACCTGACCACAACTCGCCCCAACTCGCTGCATCTCAGAATGGTGCGGCTTTACTCCGATTGAGGAAGATGGCACCCATCAATGATTCATTTGAAAATGAAGCTTCTTCCTCAAATTTGTTTCTCCCAGACGGTCCATACGGACTCTAGGAAGCTTATAGATAAGCTTTCACGAAGCTTGGAGGAAGATCGGCTGGTGGCTTCGAGCTTAAGAAGAAATAACTCTTTTCTCTCTCTCTCTCTCTCATTCTTTTTTTTTTCTTTTATTAACACAGCTAGATCAGCTAGCATTGGACGGCCAGGATCTTCTTCCCATGGATGGCTGAGATCCGACGATGAGGGCGCACGCGGATTGCTTAGCTGGCAATGGACAGTTTCCTTTTTTGGAAACTATGTGCTTCTAGGCCCTGTTTGCGTCGGAATCTGTGTGCTTGCGTGGATGTCCCAACACGTGGGAATTATTGGGTTTTGGTTGAGCCCATCGCTCAAGTCATATGGACGGTTTGGATCATCCTAACGGCCAGTGTAGGTGGGCCATTGATCAAAGAAACGGGCGTCCCTTGTCCGTTGCTGTGAAAAAGGGGGCGCTTCCCATTGTGGGAAAACACGGTCAAATCCGTTTGACCGTGTCTTTTGGTCCAGTGCACCTCTGGTACACATGATCTATGCTCATGCACGACTAGGGTGGGGTCCACAGTGGTGTTTTTGAGAAATCCACTCCATTCATGGTGTTCTATGGGTCTAAATGGGTCCCCTAACTAAGGATCAGGTATATCTAAGTCCTAGGTGGGCCTTAATTAGCGACTTGCATTCCCTATGGTGATATCTGTCCATTCAATGGTCAGATCTCATTCAGATTTGATCATCAGTGATCTTTGGGGATCCCCACCTAGTTTCGAGGAGGTATGATGGTTTACTTTCTTGTTTAGGATGTAATTGGCCCATATCATAAGTCCTTGGCCCCGTGGCCTGATGGACAGTGAATCTGATGATACAGAACCTGATATTGAAAATGGACTGTTAGGTTTGTCTACCTAGGGGATTGAAATCCTAAAATAGGTGCCTTTGAAGTGGTGATGGATTATTTGAAGGCCACTTGGATGGGCGGCTTGTTCTATGAATGAAGGCCGTGCTAGATCAATGGATTTGGCGAATTTGGTCTCATCTTTAAGATGATTTGTGGTCAAGGCCTTCCATGGCCAACATAGAATGGTTTCGATAGCTTAGAGGACTGCCTAATTGTGGCTTAAAAGTCGATTTCGTAGCCTGCTAGTTGACTTAAGGAAAATCAAGTGTTAGATGGGCCACAACAGAAGCGTTGTAGACCTAATGAACGATGGATCTCGTGGTTCGGACTTCTAAACCTAAGATGAATGTTTAAGTTAGTCTAACCAGGAAATGAAAATCTTGAAATAGATTTCTTCTTTAATGCAGAGGTCCATCTGGAGAATAAATCGATTGGATGGTTTGATTTGTCTCAAAATTGTTTATCAATGATCTAGTAGTCCTAAGAACTGTCATGATGAACTAAAATGCTCGACCCAGTACCTAGATTAGGTTTGTGTTTATACTAATCTACGTCTTCGTGGCAACTCCCAAGTACTAAAGGTACGGGGCGTTACAATCTAGCCCCCTTAAAGAGAATTTTGCCCCCAAAATTCAACACTTCGACTATGAATATGGACAACAACCCACCTTCTGGTGTACGTATGCATCCGCCAATTCTCCACACTAAGTTTATTTATATATGCATGTGCTCATGATTTACTACTAGGACCAAGGTCATTGCAATCTACCACCCTTAAAGAAAAATAAATAAAGTTCTACTTCAATATTTAATAATATCCGTACCCATTATTAACGTTACGAGCGGTTCAATTATCCAAAAGATGTGCCCTACATCTACATATGAATCCCAAAGAGCTTTATTTAAATTTCTCACAACCCTTAAGTTTCTTGTCTAGCAATTCAATTAAGGTGTCTAAGCCCCACTCAAGGTAGGAATCATTCTAAACCTAATGATTCGTTTTAATGCTTATCAATGTTAAAATTTTCTATACTATTTCATACCATTCTCTTGATTTTCTTTTTCCTTTAATAATAGTTCCCTACTATCTAAAGTATGACACAATCTTCTGATTTTCAGTGTTTAAGTTGTCACAGATAGTTGGTCGTAGTGGGTTTGAGCCCAATACCTCGATCCTTCGCCTACGCATAGCAGAGGATTTTGGTATCAATTCATAATCCTGTTAAATCTAGGTCATTTGCTTGATCAAGGCAACATCGTTGAGATTTGCTAGGACTTAGAACTTGAGCCAAACCGTGTAAGCTTCTCCTAAATATAGTTCCATCAATCTGTGATCCCCATCGTTTTAGACTCATGGGAAATATCATGAAATCATGCTAGTTTTTCAATGAGAACATCCGAACTATACGTGAATAGACGTGAATGACCATCACGCTTCTAGTGCGCACTTTGGTCGCCTTATGCACTATAAGAAAATTTTACGACCAAAATTTCTACGTGAAACTCTGAATTTGAAATTTTATCCAGACTCCCAATCCTAGTCCTTATAAGCTCAACCTAGGGTTGAAAATTTACCTAAAATTATATAATTCTTTCTCTAATTAATTTCACGTACTAAAATTTGTAGGAAATATTATTTATAAGTAAGGACATGTATTAGGAAGTTAAAATTTTAATTCTTCGTAAATTTTCTCAGGTCGAGGAGTGCTTATGTGCAATGTACTGACAATCATGGTAGTTAAGAAAAATTACTACGATGCCTAAGTCTCGTTTACTTGTCAAACGTTATGACGATGCAGATTAGAAAATTTCAAATTCTAGATTCCTAAGGGTTGTTCATTGAATGTCAGGTTCAGGGAATGTTCGTAATAATTCCCGTTTGAATCATAATGGGCCTGTGTCCCCCATGATACCTAAGCTTAGTTTCTAAGTCTAGACAACTGTCCTGGTAGTTTACAAGAGAGCCAAAGTTTCCATTTCCAAGTTCAATTGACTAAGCTAAAAAAATGTTCAAGGTAATTAAGTTCAATTCTAAATTCAATGACTAAATCTAAAATTTTCAAGGGAACCTAAAGTTTTAAGTTCCCATGTTGTCAACCTCCCCTAATCACAAGGGAAACTCATACAAGTTTCAAGGGCCAACCTAATAATTTCTAAGGATTTCTACATGAGTTTAAAGTCCAAAGGTTTAGTCTTAAAAATTCCAAGGTGGTCTAGAGTCTGAAATTTCTATGTTTCAAATTTTCTCTTATTCTAAGGGAATTCCTCATACGTCCAACTGACTAATTTAATAATTCTCGAGAGGACCTAAGTTTGAGTTTCTACATTCTCAATCATTCTTCTAATTCTAAGGGAAAATCACTTAGGTTCATATTTCTAGTCTCAAACATCCTAGCTTGAGGCATTTAAAGTTTGTATAAAATCATTTCCCAAGGACAAGTTTGTCCAAACTATGCTCTAATACCAACTGTAACGCCTCATGTTTTCAGGACCCGAGTATATGACCCATATCCCAAAAACTCGAGTGTTAACCTTAAAGGATGGTCAAATTATATATATATATATATATATATATATATATATATATATATATTATATTTGATAGCTTCAGAGTAAGCAGATGAGCGTAGAATGGACAAGTCATCCATAATGGAAAATTTATATTTACATTTAAAGTGTGCAAAAGATCGCCCATAAGGACTTATACAAACAAATGTCCTAAACTTACAATTACAAAGTAAAATGATGTTACATGTAAACAAAGAAAATTATAACAAATCTGGAACTGTAAAACCACATAGCAACTCTTGACAATATAATCTTGCAACTTCAATAGTGGCACTCTGCTCCTCATCAGTCTGAACTTGAAGATCAATTGAGCCCCCTGTGCTACCTGTATGGTTATATATTTAATGGATGAGTGGCCAACTCAGTGTGAATTCCCCTCAAGATTATACACCGTCGCATTAGGTAAGCATAGTCATAAAACAAAGCATACAAAACAATACATGATGCAGATTTTATTAGATGTATGGATGCGTGAATGTAGTCATCGCCCCAGGGATACACATCCGTGCGGAAGTTGGGCTCATCACCCATGGAATCATCGACCTGGGAAAAACATCCAGTTTGATAGAGGCTAGTCATCAGCGAAAGCATACTATGTGCGACGTAACGATTGCCTATCGTACATCACGTACGTTAGCGATAGACGTTGGTCTGTGTCATGTATGCATGATTAGCCAAACCATTATTAGTTCAGTTACAATCAACCAGTTTTAAATAAGCTCAAGGTCACTACGGGGGCTCGTCACCAGCGTAGGCCGACAGCTCGGGCATAGGTCCTATACCACTATCCCCGACTCATGAGACTACCATCTTAGGATGTTTAATGGAAACTTGTCGGCTAGTGGTCAATCATATTACAGTATATAGGGCTTACCATCGCATGGTTGCACAGTATAAAACATTGAACCCATATAGAAAAAATACCAAAACAAAGCTACATAGGATGATATCAAAACAAGCCACATAGAGTAAATTTCAAAACAGGCCACATAGGGCAAGTATCAAAACCATGCGATAAAAGACCATCCTTGAAAACCATTGGACACAACAACCCTGGATGGTAGGGCCGCATCAATGATCAATTTAAACCACCATTCAATAACCACTAAGCCGAAAGTCCATTACAATCACAACCAGTCGGGTTACATCCTAAGTATGGGTGTACATTTATAGGTGAGGGTTTCCACTGATATACCAGTTTAACTTCCATAAGCAATTCACAAATAATCCACAAGCATGAATAAATATGCATGATAAATATTAAGCATGTAATGTAACAATTTAATTTCAATAATTAACACATGTGATTATGAAATGGAGATATCAATTATAAATTAAAATTAAAACTATAACATAAGCTAATAGGAAAACTTTAAGCTCAAGGGGAAGATTCATCACCTCATGTGTCGAATCGCCAACTGACGTTGCTAGTGAGCGTGTGCACCCTTAGAACTGAACCCTACCATGGATGGTGAAGTTGTACGTGAGATCAACGTCCTACCAAGTATCTATGGTCAAGACCAATACCACCTAGGGTTTGGATTACTTATTTTTAGGGTTTCACCCTAGACTCTAGGTCTAGGCTTAGGTCTTAGGGTTTGAACCCTAGTTGGTGTGTCAATTGAGTTTTGTGTTAATTTAATAATATTTATTAACAATAGTGTTATAGTTAATATTAATTAATAATCATCATGATGATAATTAATATTGTGATCTATTATTTATGATAAGACGATACATTACTGTTTAATAATGATATTATTTTAATTTCTTGTATATAATAACTATTATTAGAATAGATAATTTACTAATAGCCATGTATTCTTGATATTTGAAAATCCTAATGATGATAGAAATGGTAACAAGTTAATTTAATAATTATAAAATAATTGATATTATTGGCGTTGTAATTAATAGTAGCTACCATAGTAATAATGATAGTTATGATGACAATAATCACTAGGACCTACTATTAAGGACAATATTTGAGAGAGATAATTAAACTACTACCATTTGATAATTACGATTTTATTTATCATAACTAACTTGAGCACAAGTAACCTACTAATGACTAATCATGGTTAAGGTTTTAACATTGGGTTTGGATTACCTAGGTTTAGGGTTTTAGAATTTAAGATCTAATCCATACAATTAATTTGTAACAATATGAGAAATGAAGTAATGATAAGTGGAAAATTATCAATTAATATTGTCAACTTTAATCTCATCATAAATAGTCTACTAATGCCATCATAGAAATAATATTAATAATAATAAATGTTAATGTCTAATACTGACAACCGAGTATTAGAATTTATAGCATCCATTAATAGTTCTAAAAAAAAAAAATTAGTAAAGTATTGATGATTTGATTTTTAACAATTCCAATGAAGGAAGATGGGAAGTTGGCATACCTCCGATGGCCGGTTCGACGGACTCAGCCCAGTGAGAAGGCTTGATCTGCTACATAGCTGGCCCACACCGGCCTTGACTCGGTCCCGGCCAAGTTGACTCGGCACAACTTAACCAACCTTCTCTCTCCTTCATTTCTCCTTCTTACTTTCCCCTTTCTTTCTTCTTCTTTCCCCTCATTTCCTCCTTTATTTTCTTCTTCTCTCTCTTCCTACTAGAACCCAGCTAGACCTGGGGCTAGGCCCACACCTGACTCGACCCAACTAACTCGGCAGTGAGTTAGCCAACAACCCGGCCCAAACTCTTTTTCTCACTCATTTTTTTCCTCTTCCTTTCTCTTCCCTTCCTTCTCCCTTTTCTTTCTCCTTTCTTCCTTCCTCTCCTACTCTCCTTCTTCTCTTCATGCTGGAACGTCCAGCAATGGACGTTGAATCTGGACAGACTCAGTCCGAGTCATGGTCATGACTTGGTCTTACTCGGCCCAAACTCGGGCTCGGTTGAGCGCAATGTAGCTACCTTCTCTCTCTCTTTTCTTTCTTTCCTTTTCTCTCCTTCTCTCTCTGTGTGTGTGTGTGTGCTGGAACTCCAGCAGCACTCGAATCAGCAGGGCCTGTAACCCATCATAGACTAACCTCGGTTTGGTTCAGTTTGGCTGCACAGTAGCCACACTCTCTCTATTCTTCCTCTTCTTCTTCACCATCTCATTCTCTCCTTTCTTCCTTTCTTTCAACCACGATCAGCAGGGGGTCCAACCTGACCACAACTCACCCCAGCTCGCTGCATCTCAGCGTGGTGCGACTCCACTCCGATCGAGGAAGATGACACCCATCAATGGTGCATTTGAAAACGGAGCTTCTTCCTCATATCTATTTCTCCCAAACGGTCCATACGGACTCTAGGAAGCTTGTAGATAAGCTTTCTTGAAGCTTGGAGGAAGATCGGCTGGTGGGTTCGAGCTTAAGAAGAAATAGTTCTTTTCTCTCTCTCATTCTCTCTCTTTTTTTTTAAAAAAATAAAAAATAAAAAATTCTTTTATTCACACAGCTAGATTAGCTGGCATTGGACGACCAGGATCTTCTTCCCATGAACAGCTAAGATCCGAGGATGAGGGCACACGCGGATTGCTCAGTTGGTAATGGACAGTTTCCTTTTTTGGAAACTATGTGCTTCCAGGCCCTGTTTGCGCCGGAATCTGTGTGCTTGCGTGGATGTCCCAACACGTGGGAATTTTGGGTTTTGGTTGAGTCCACCGCCCGAGTCAGATGGACGGTTTAGATCATCCTAACGGCCAGTGTAGGTGGGCCATTGATCAAAGAAACGGGCGTCCCTCGTCCGTTGCAGTGAAAAAGGGGTGCTTCCCATTGCGGTCAAATCCGTTTGACCGTGTCTTTTGGTCCAGTGCACCTTTGGTACACATGATCTGTGCTCATGCACAACTTGGGTGGGGTTCATAGTGGTGTTTTTGAGAAATCCACTCCATTCATGGTGCTATATGGGTCTAAATGGGTCCCCTAACTAAGGATCAGGTATATTTAAGTCCAAAGTGGGCCTTAATTAACGATTTGCATTCCCTATGGTGATATTCGTCCATTCAACGGTCAGATCTCATCCAGATTTGATCATCAGTGATCTTTGGGACTCCCCACTTAGTTTAGAGGAAGTATGATGGTTTACTTTCTTGTTTAGGATGTAATTAGCCCATATCATAGGTCCTTGGCCCCGTGGCCTGATGGACGGTGAATCTGATGATACAGAGTCTGATATTGAAAATGGACTGTTAGGTTTGTCTACCTAGGGGATTGAAATCCTAAAATAGGTGCCTTTGAAGTGGTGATGGATTATTTGAAGGCCACTTGGATGGGCGGCTTGTTCTATGAATGAAGGTCGTGCTAGATCATGGATTTGGCGAATTTGGTCTCATCTTTAAGATGATTTGTGGTCAAGGCCTTCCATGGCCCACATTGAATGGTTTCAATGGCTTAGAGGACTGCCTAATTACGGCTTAAAAGTTGATTTCATAGCCTGCTAGTTGACTTAGGAAAAATCAAGTGTTAGATGGGCCACAACGGAAGCATTATAGACCTAATGAATGATGGATCTCATGGTTCGAACTTCTAAACCTAAGATGAATGTTTAGATTAGTCTAACCAGGAAATGAAATCCTGAAAATAGATTTCTTATTTAATGTAGAGATCCATCTGGAGAATAAGTCGATTGGATGGTTTGGTTTGTCTCAAAATTGTTTAACAATGATCTAGTGGTCCTAAGAACTATCCTGATGAACTAAAATGCTCGACCCAATACCTAGATTAATGTTTGGTTAGTGCGTTCACGTAACGGATCACTATGCAAGATGTTGTGGACTCAATGATCAGTGGATCTTATAGATCAAGAGCTGAATTTATAGATGTAAGTTAGGTTTGTGTTTATACTAATCTACGTCTTCGTGACAACTCCCGAGTACTGAAGGTATGGAGCGTTACATCTCTCTTCTTTAATTCTTTGGTTCTAGTTAATTTTTATGTTTTTCTTTTTGAGTTTTAATTTAATCATATCTATGGTTGGCTAATATCTTAGCTAGAGCTAATAGATGAGGCTTGTAGTTTTTCTTAATATTTATTTTACTTTGATTCAAGTTGTTTGTTTTTCATATTGAACAATTCATTGATATTTGGTTTGCATAAAGAAGTATTTCAGTTTACTTTGATCTATTGTCGACTCCGGGTACTTTGGATGCTTAGGAAAACTATGAATATTCTCTTACATATTTTGCAATCATTTGGTCTGTAAAAGCCATTGATGTATCATTGACTCCAAGTATGATAGATGCTTTGAATTCGCTGTGATCAATTTGTTGATGCTTTATGAGGGAACCAATTCAATGAAGTTCAAATCTGTTTTGAAGTATGAATGATGATTTAATTGCTTCACTATCCGACTGGATAGGATATGACTTCGATTTCAATTATGTGGTATAATTGAATTAAGTAAAATAACATTAAGGAAGCTATAAGTGGATTCTTGGCACTCTAGTATTCTATTTATGATAGTTTCTTTCACAATTACTATTTTAAACAAGAATTTAGTAGTTAGTTTAGGGTCTAGTTTTAGTTCCAACGTATTCTAGAAATCGCATAGTAGCAAGTCACCAAGTTATTACTACATCCACTTGGGGTTGTCATAACAATGTTAAGTTGTGCTTTTCTTTTCGTTATCGAGTCTGTATTAAACTCGTGGTAGACATGATCTTATTAGGCTTGTAGCTCACCAAATTAACAATACATGCAGGTTTCCAGGAAGAAGAATGTATAGAGGACTTAGAATATTTTGACGGATATTTTTATTAGAATTTAATTTTAAATGTTCATTTTTATTTGAAAACTTGTAATAGAACTTGAAGTAGAGAGTCGTGTTAGTAAGGATTTTTAGTTACAGATTCATGGAATGTAAATTTCAAATTTAAGTTTTATTTAATCATCCTTGGATGATTTAATTTTTGTGTATTTGGGATAAATGCTGATTTGAATGCTAATGTTGCCGTAAGAATGTAAGAAACTTAGTTCATACTTTGGAGCTTGAGCCTAGAGTTACGTTACTCGGATTTTGAATTTGACACACAACGCACATGAGTGCGGGCAAACAAGAGTGCCGAACTCATTCATTCTCCATCACGAGGTCCTTGAAATTTTTAGTCATGGACCACCCACAATAGTCATTCTAATTAAAAAACCTTCAATTCCCTAATTAAAGTAATTTTACGGTGTATAACTGACCATAAATTTTGAACGTGATCGGCCAATGGCAACTACATCTTGAGCATATAGGAAACTCTTTGCCGAATCAACAAAGAAATGCATCAGGAGGTGGGCGATCTTTGCTCACCAAGAACTTTCACGCAAGCATAACTCAAATTACACCAACCAAACAACCAAATTGTGGGACCATTAAGTCACATTCCCAAATCAGATTGTTGAAAAATCCTAACCATTGAGTTGTAAATACTTTTTTATTAAAATAGTATTATGAGAATGTTCATTTTTCCACCATCCGATTAATATCTACGATCAGACACTCACATGATCAAATTAGTATAATACTTTGTCAAGGATCCACATACGCAACTTCTAAGTACAAGTACTTTCCATGCATGTGTATCATCCATTGCAGTACGTCAGCGTCTAAAAAGTTTTTGTCTTTGCATTAGAAAATTCCTTACGAATATTCGTGATGCTGTATTTATGAAACTGTCCTTACGCGCGCAATGTGTTTCTGGACTTTTGGATCTTCTCATCTCCAGACTCCAGCCAAGAGATCTGCATCTCTTTTATTCAACCAACGTAGACGGCTGTGTTTTCCTGTCCATTTGCAGCTCACTTCTCTAACAATTGAGATTGGGCCATATTACCCATACGGTGGGGACGCAGATTGAGTTCTCCATCCACCAAGATCTCGCCAGTGACGGATGATCCTGTTAGGCGCTCGGTGGGCCCACAGTGATGTATGTATTTTATCTATTCCGTTCATCCATTTCAATGGATTATTTTAGGTGATGATCCAAAAAAAAGAAAAAGAGGCAGATCGAAGGCTCAAGTGGACCACACCACAGGAAACAGTGTGATTTGAATGCCTACGGTTGAAATTTTTTTAGGGCCCACAGGTTTTGGATCATTTTCAACTGTGGGTGTCATTGTCAGCTATGCTTCCATGGCTGGTCCACTTGAGCCTTCCATCAGCCTCCTTTTTAGGCTCATGTTCTAAAATAATCTATTTTAGATTAGATAAAACATGAACATCACGTGGCCCCACAGAGCTCCTGCCAGTGCCGTCTGCCTCTGGCCAGGTCCCGATAGTAGTAGCCACTAACCAGTCCGCGTTGGACGCGGATTGCGTCCTACCCCAGCCGTCTCTAGCCCGCACGGGCAGTTCTGTGAGAGGGCCCACTGTGATGTATCGGATTATTCCACGCTTCCATCCCTCCTCTCGTATCATCTCCGCATGTCGGAGGCCCACTGTTATGTATCGGTTTATTCCACGCTTCCATCCCTCCTCTTGTATCATTATAGGGTACGTGTAAAAATATGAAGCGTGCATTAAATGCTAGTTGCATTAAATACAATAGTAACCTATTTTGTGGTCCACATGAACGTTGGATCTGCCTCTTTTCTCTGTAAGTATCATGAAATAATTCAAGAGAAGAGATGGACCGCGTGGATAAACCGATACGTCACAGTGGGCCTCCCACAGAACTGCCTGTTCGAGGCCGAGACAGGCGGGGTAGGACGCAGTCCGCGTCCGTCCGCGTCCACATGGCTGCTCCCCCTGACACAAGCCCCGTGGCTGGTCGTCGGTGCTCTGTGGGCCGCACCATTATGTATGTGTTTCATCCATTTTTAAAGATCATCATTTTAAGGCTTGATCTAAAAAATGAGAGGAATATAAATCTCAGGTGGACCACACCACAGGAAACCAATAGTGATTGGATATCCACCATTAAAATCATCTTAAGGCCCACTGTAGTGTTTATTTGACATCCAATCTGTTGATTAGGTCATTAAGACCCATATGAAGAGAAAAAAAAAAGAAGATAAGCTTGATCCAAAACTTTTATAGCTCCCCCAACAAAAATTAATGAACGACGTTTACTCGCCACTATTTCCTGTAATGTGGTCCACTTGAGATTGGGATATATCCCATTTTTGGTCTCATACAATAAAATGATATAGAAAAACAGATGGACGGCATAGATGAAACACATACATTCTGGTGGGGCCACGTAGCACTGACCACCAGCCATTGGCTGGTGGCAGGGGGAGTAGCCAATCCGTTTCCTGTTGTATATCTGCACCGTTCATCAATTTTTTCTGATCATTTAGGCATGACCCGAAAATGAGACATACAAATCTCAAGTGGACCACACTGCAGGAAACCGTTGTCGTTGACCATTAAAAACTTGAAGCTGTATTTGTGTTTTCCCTTCATTCAGGTCAGTGTATCAACAAGTTCGATGGGAAATAACATTATAGTGGGCCCTTGGAAGTTTTTAACGCGGGTGTTAAGTGACTCGATTTGGATTTGCTTCATTTTTGGTACATATACCCTCAAATGAGATGAAAAATGGATAGCATGGATACATAAAAACATAAATTAAGGTGGCCCCACGTACAGCTCATCCGCTCCCAGACAAGTGGTCCAACAACGTGCACAAAATTTTTGCAACAATGGATAAACAACTTTTGTGATTGAACAACTCAGGATAGGAATTTCCTTCAATTGTTGCTGCTATTACAATATGGATCACTTCTATTAGTGTTGGCGTGCCAGAATTGAATATGAGGTGAAATTTAAACCCAACACCTACAGCTCCAAGCTCCAAATTTAAACCACATACGTCTCGAAATAGGCAGATACGTCTAGAAATTGAACATATCTATCCAAGATCCATAGGATTGGTCGTGTATTCAACTACTGGCACATTATTGCTTAGGATAATCAGGCAATAGTAAGAATGTAGGATTTATCTTCTGAAAATGAGTCACACCTCCACCTTTGGTATTAAAAGACTCTTTATTTTTAATACGAATAAAATAAATACGAAATTCTTGCAGTAACCCACATAGAGCAACTACATAACCCCTCTCTGGATAGGAAACTTTGTTTGATGTTCAAACTGAAAACATATGAGTATAAACTCGAATTACAACTAAGGTTAACAACTCTTGATTACCGCTACGATTACATTAATGAATTTAAATAGCAAGGTAAAGGTAAATGATTACACTACAAAATATAAATGATAAACAAAGATAATGATTACACTAAGGAATATAAATAACTGATAATTGAAAGATAGATTTGATTTGATTTAGTTGGTATGTGAGAATTTCTCCTACTAGTTTTTTTTTGCTATTTATAGCCTTAACTTGGCCATCTAGATACTTCTTACGTTCTGACAGTTGCTATAACCGTTTCAACATTACTGACATTGTAGATACTTATTACATTCTGATGGTTGCTGTAACCGTTTCAACATTACTGACCTTCTAGATACTTCTTACGTTTTAACGGTTGCTATAACCATTTCAGCATTACTGACTTTTTGTATGCTTCCCACATTCCGACAATTGTTATAATTATTTCAGCACTACATGACCTTTTAAAGACTTCCTTGCTACATGTCCTAGTAACTGCTCTAGGTCTCATTGCTGATTCGATCTCATTCGACTCGATCTCTTAGTTGACCTCTTGGATGACTGTTGGCTGTCACGCCCCAAACTCAGAAACTAGGCTTATAAAATTTTCGATTGCCGAATCCGGTGCCGACAGCCTCCGTAGTACCCATTCTCGGCTCCCAGCGTTCAAATGCCAAATTTCGATCCTGAGATCCTACAAGGAGGAATTTCCGATGTATATTTAACTCGTAATATGCATAACCACAAGTTTACCCAAATCACAAAGATGACATCATCATCACATATCCACTAATATAAATATTGAATACAATGCTGAAAGGGAATACATATGTCGAAATCAAAGCTCTAGAAGACCGTTGCACGCTCCAAGCTCAACGTTACTAAAACCTAACACGACCTGCACGCATCTATCGTGCATAAGCTTATAGAAAGCTTAGAGGATGGTGTAAGTATGTGCGATACACATGCCGAGCATATAAACATCAGAGTAAGTAGAAACATTGACAATTCATGAATCGTACACTATCAGAGTAATACTGAAATATGCTGGTAAGTTCATAAATACCACCAGCCTTATCCAGGCTATGCGATGCAAAATATAATAAGCCAATATCAAATACTATGTGCTGAAGATGCAATGCAATATGTGATGCGAAAGAAATGACTAAGCTGGAGTGTGAAGTCGGGATGATAGTACGTAGTATTGCAGGCTACGATGTCCACCACAAAGGACTTCAATCCAAACCAGTCCCATACCTAAATTTGGATAGTCAGACTCAATGTGATAAACTCCTGATCTCAAGTTAGTCGCGCGCCCCAATCGAAATCCTGGCCATTGCGAAGGTACACGTAAGAAATAGTTGCACACCACCAGCCCAAGTGAATAGTGAATGAATGAATGAGTATGCAACTCCTACTCAATAAGTCAACATATCAGCACCATACATCTCTGGGATTATCACTAGGGTCTAGTACACTCCAAGCTGGCTACTGCCCCAGCCGGCCGCGTAGCCCAGCGAGTGGAAAAGACCTCACTACCCGCCTGCCAGTAGTATACCAATACTTATCCGGCTCGTCGATAACGGACCCATTTGGGAGCTGGTCAAACTCAGCCTAACTTACAGCCCCCTCACTCGATCGGATAGGGCCACACCCCCTCCCAACTGACCACGACACAGTGGGAGACGCGACCTACTGGTATTCAGCACTCGGGCTCTCATGTCCATTCGGTTTAGACGTTGGGGCATCTCCTGACCATGGAGGTTTAGGAACTTTCACCCATGGACATCCAAAGTGCCCAGATGCTCAAACCAAACATTTTCGGTGTCTCATCTAGTCATTCACGATATGCCTGTGGAGGTCACAGCCTGATGTCGCTAGAGCTTATACTAATCACAATCACACAATGCAAGATGTAGTTCAATCATGCATCAACCTGTGCATACCATGTACTCATGTGGGACAATTCCACCTATAAGGCAGTCATATAAACCATCTGTACTATGACATATGCAATGGTCAATCACATCTCACAATAAACATGCAAATGATGCGTATGGGCATGTATCATGATGTTATGTTGTCACATACTCATAACGGTATCAAGAACCGACATAAACAATCGGCCTCGACAATGTGGACATTTAACCAACATTACCTCCAAGGAATGGCCCACATAGAGCCTAACATATAGTGGACCTATGGCCTCACACAATAGCCTAATATACAATACCATGGGCTTACTCAAGAGTTTAATACACATCACGATGGGCCTCTCACATGGGCCTAATATACATCGCAATGCGCTCCATCGCCTGGCCCTCAAATGCACCACAATGGGCCTCATCATATAGGCTTCATTTACATCACATTGGGCCTTAAACAAGGGCTGAATACACATTACAATGGGTCTCAAATACCGGCCGTATATACATCACATTAGGCCTCGACACTCGGCCTCGATATTTGGCCTCGATAATCAGAATCGGCCTTGATAATCGGATTCGGCCTCTACAATCGGAATTGACCTCAACAATCGGCCTCGATAATCGGAATCGGCCTCGATAAAAGGAATCGACTTCTACAATCGGAATCAGCCTCAATAATTGGCCTCGATAATCGAAATTGGCCTCGATAAATGGAATCAGCCTCGACAATCAGAATCGGCCTCAACAATTGGCCTCGATAATCGGAATCAGCCTCGATAATCAGAATCGGCCTCGATAAACGAAATTGGCCTCGACAATCGGAATCGGCCTCCACAATCGAAATCGGCCTCGATAAACGAAATCAGCCTCGACAATCAGAATTGGCCTCGAAAACGGAATCGGCCTCGACAATTGGAATCGACCTCGATAAATGGAATCGGCGGAATCGGCCTCAACAATCGGCCTCGACAATCAGAATCGGCCTTGACAATCGGAATCGGTCTCAATAATCGGCCTTGATAATCGGAATCAGCTTCGACAATCAGAATCGGCCGAACAAGGCTTAAGGGAAGGTCACAATGTGGACATCTAACCATTATTGCCCATCAATGTGGACTTTTAACCAACATTGCTCCCAAGGAGTGGCCCACATAGAGCCAAATGTATCGTGGGCCTATGACTTCACACAAGGGCCTCATACATCAAGTGGGTCGCATCACATGGGCCTAATACACATCACTATGGGCCGCATTACATGGGCCGGAAATACATCTCAATGGGCCTCATCATTTGTGTCATAATCACATTACATCAGGCCTTGCCCATGGGCCTCGAATACATCACAATTGGCCACAACCCATGGGCTTCAAATACTCATAGGTGGGCCCTACACATGGGTCTCATATGCATCAAATGGACCACGTATCTTGGCCTTGAATACATCAAATGGGCCATGCGTCATGAGCCTAATACACGTCACAATGGGCCTTGCCCAAATGGACCAGATTGGGCCGTTGGAATCAAACATATACATCACGTAGGGCCCACATCCCACAGACGGCATGGAATGAAACACATCCATCAAGGTGGTTCCCACCTATCAAACAAATGGAGAACATGGAATGAAACACATACATCATGGCAAGCCCATCGTCCCATGCTGGACGGTGTGGCAGATACATCACCAAGGTGGGCCCCACCTCCAGGGATGGACGATGTCGATACATTAAATACATCAAGGTGTGGCTCACGTGGCACCACTGGACGGTGCGGGAGAAACACGTACATCACAGTGGTGTCCCACTGTCCCACGTCTAGATGGACAGTGTGGGATTAAAACATACATCATAGTAGGGCCCGCCATCCAGAAAACTGGACGATGTGGATAAAATATATATAACAAGGTGGTCCACCGCCCAGATGCTAGACGTGTGGACACAACACATACTTCATATTAGGGCCCCACGTGCTGGAGGCAGCACTTGGACCAGGTGGGTACCACAGTACCATCCACACCTTGGATGGTGCAGATAAAAGACATCAAGGTGGGCACCTTGGATGGCCTGGATGAAACATGTATACCAGGTGGCCCACATGTGTGGGAAGTGGGGTCCACAACTAGACGGTGTGGAGCAAAACCCACACGTCCTACTGACTCAGTACAACAACTATATAGCTAGTGTTTGCGTACACCAGCCAATCCTCTTGTAGGAGGGTCCCACGTGGGGCCCACCATAACGTTTATTTTCCATCCAATCTACTCATAAGGTCACAAAGACCTGAATAAAGAGGAAAAACAAATTTCATATCGATCTAGAACTTCTGGGACCTAAAAAGGGCTTTAATGGTAGACGTTCAATCCCCTATCGTTTTTGGTGGTGTGGACCACCTGATGTTGCAGCGTCTAGAGGACACTGGCAGCAACAGCGTCCCAACACACATTTTTTTTTATTTGTAGAGGATTTTTATAGGTGGGGCCCTCATCAGGAGAATCTACCCCGTCAGTTGGATTCTATGGCTTGTAACAGACCCAACCAGCCTAATATTCAACATATTTTAACGTGAAGAAACATTTCAGTGGGCCTTAACAGATTTTTAACCGTAAGATTTCTGTTTTAGATGGTGTGGCCTACTAGAGTTTCAAATTAGCTTTGTTTTTCAGCTCAACGCCTAAAATGAGCTGGGAAATAAGGTGGACAGTGAGGATTAAATACATGCATCATGTGTGGGGTCCACAGAACTTACAGACGTTAATACAACACCTTTATTGCTGCTGTACATGTATGCCAGCCAATCTGCTGCAGGCGGTGGGTCCTACGTGACCATACCTCACGGTGAAGTCCACATGTGTGTGGGGCCATGTTGATGGGAAGCATGTATAAAATACATATATCATGGGTGGGCCCCACAAAATTTGCTAACGTCAATAGCACAACTGTGTAGCTGTGGTCCCCACCGTCAACCAACACATACTAGGTGGGCCACGATCAAACACAAAAGAGAGAGAGAGAGAGAGAGAGAGAGAGAGAGAGAGAGAGAGCGAGTGGAGGAGAGGCCCTGCCACTATGGGCCACTCAATACAGAGCATACATCAAGATGGGTCCCACCATAAGTGGGCCCTCTAATCATCAAAATCATACAAAAATCAATCACTCACCTTTGATCTTCTTGGACTTCGTCTTCCACTGATGCATCCTAGAGCTCCAATGAATGAGATTCAACGGTCGAGATGAAGCTTGGATGGTGGAGATGGGAGGTAGGAAGGTGTAACGCCCTGAAAATCGGGGGTCGAGCATACCCTTAACTACTGAGTTCCAACGCATCACTTATGCAACATAATGAATGATGATTGAATGTTGTCTGTATTAGTGCATTGAACATGAGTGAGATTAAGCCAAAACAGCATATCATACTCTCGAGACAAGTGAGATAGCAAGCAGAAGACTGTGATAGATATATAAACTATATAAACTATGGTGAGTCTCCAGAGTGTGATAAGGTTACCAAGTTAACGAATTACAAGTACAATTTCAAAATATACTAAAGGTGTAGTGTCATCTAGTCAACATCTCTGTAATCCCGTCGATCAAGACACGACTCACATGAAGCCGCCAGAAAACAGCATATACGAGAAGGCATTCTCATCGTCACAAAAGTCCGGCTTCGCCTCAGGAGTAGCGTTGCCATCCGCAATCAGACAAAGTCTGGTGGGTGTTCGGAACACCGTCCCATAACGTGGGAGTGAGTGATTAACTCAGTGGAACAATAAAGCATAGGTTAACATGTTATCAATTTAGTCAAGCAGTAATGATAAAGCAGTAAAGTCAAACACTCCTAAATACTGTAATTAATGCAAGGATGAGATGCGATTATGATGCATGCCCTCGCCAACATACTCCCTCGTGCGGCACCATCTTACGTCTGCGCCACGTTGTCACCCTCAGTGCTCCACATCTTCTAGGCACATGTAATGCGATGATGAGTACGATTACCGAGTTGTTATTAGTCCATTCATACAGCAGGATTGGGAAACTAAGGTACCTTCCTTATATCATTCTCAAACAATGATCCATTCTAGGGTCGTCAATCCTAGATAATCTCATACGATAGTGTACTTCTAGGTCGCTGCAAGGCTGCCAGGGCTGTTACACGGACTCGTTGCACCACTCCCCCATCACCTTATCAATATAGGCCAAGTTTATACTCTGTTTACTACAGGCCTCTCCGCAGATTCAGAGTATGCTCGAGGTCACTACACCGGGTACGGTCAGGGCTGCCAAGGCTGTTACACGGAATCGTTGCACCACTCCCCCATCACCCATCAAAGCAGTGTAGGCCGACAGCTCGAATATAGTGTCCCATACCACCATAATCGGCTTACGAGTCTGGTTGCTCAATGGTCACTACGGGGAGGCTCGTGGCCCCAGCGTAGGCCGACAGCTCGACCACGGTGTCCCATACCACCATGCCCGGCTCATGAGTCTTAGCGGATCAAGGTACCAAGGTTAACGGGGTTGCACTGGTAAGTTCGATACCTTAGGTTCAAGCAGTAACATCCAAACATAGAGAACATGCATTAGACAGATCGGGCTACTTGACGAGCTCGGTTAGCTCGAGCGCACGACAAGTTGAACGACATGAAGTGCATAAGCACTTCGTGTGGCCAACCACTATCGCCAACCGAAGTTTGACTTGGGTTCGTCGAACACATCTCACGTGGCGAATGAATCTCAGCCACGAATTAAATCTCGTTACCGATTGCCTGGACTATACAATAGCCCCAATCACATTCAATTACAGAACAGTTAAAGCAGTAATGGATCAAGATTTAAATCGTACAATCAAATATCCAATATTGTCCGCTTAGGGCTGTCAGGGCTGTTGCACGGAATCGTTACACCACTCCCCCATCACCCTTCACAGATTTTATGGAATACAACTTAAACATGTGAAGTAGTCAGAGCAGAATTAAATCAACAAGTAATTCAAACATATTAACAAGCATGTTATAAAACACAATGCAAACAGGAAATCCAAACACATAGGTTTCATAAACTATTAAGTGATTAAACTAAACAACTTACATGAAGGAAATCATACACTTCACTAAGGTAGTTGAGAATCCTATCTCAACACCTACTCAAGGCACTACCAGCTTAAGTACATATCTATACAAGCATTTTCACAAACACTTAGACTACACATTCCAACATACCTATAATATACTAGTTAAAGCACAAGTCGTAGAGAATCCTTTCGCAAGGATTACCACATGAACCACGGTCATGCATTCACGACTAATAGTCATGGCACGCATAAATCATGGTTCCATATTCATTCGAACATTTTTGCAAACACTTAGGCTACAACTAGTACATATACGACGTATGTTCATATAACAGGTGCTAGGCTAATCCGTTCACCTAGAAGTTAATACACATGTATCTACCATACCTATACAACAATCAATCATGGCAAGCACAAATCCGTATTTCATACGTATATGGTATTTTCTACAAATACGAGGAATACAATATATTCAACATAGTTAACGTATAACCCAAAAACAAAACGGACAACACTTTGTACATGTGCAATTGCAAGCAGATCATGAATATATCATTATCTGACATTGAAAGCGTTGAAAACCATAACCTATACGTCTAAAGTCCGCACCTTATGCCATAGAATTGTAACGGAGTCGATAAAATCTCTACGCTTTTGTTAACGTTGATATGATGACCTAAATCACGAGTTAGGTTAGCTATTTCACTACTTGAATCAATCCAAACCCTAAAATAGGTTAGGATTAGGTTTTCTTACCTGAAAATGAAGCTGAAATCGCTGGGAAAGCGATTAGAACGAGGTGGTTAGGCTTGTATAGTGGCAGGGTAGAGCATCAGAGAGATCCTCCCACTTCTCTCACACTTTCTCTCTCTTTTCTCTCTTCTCTCTCCTAGGTTTTCTCAAATTCGTATGGGAGGAATGAGAGAGGGTTTAAGGTCCTTATATATGTTAGAAACTCTCAAAAATAGACTCAGGAACAAGGTATAGGTTATGTCCAAAGCGGGTCCGTTCTGTCTCAACGGAGCACTTTTGGAAGCCCCCCTTGAGCCAAGGGTCGGACTTAAGCTCACTAACACTGGATCTAGATTTAGTTAAGTTTTCGTTCTGGTCGGATTCCCAGATCACGCGTGGCGGACCAGTTTCCGTTCAACGGTCAGTGAAACTCGATCAGAGATTTCAAGTACACTGACACGTAGGGGTAAATATCCCTGATCCGAGGGTGTAATCTGGTCAGATTCCGACGGTCTGGTTGCTAAAAAAATTGTCCGCAAGCGACATGTTCCAGATTACTTAAATTTATATTTTATTTTTAATTAATTTCACATTTCTCACACTCCTCACTCCGGCTCAAGCGAATGGCCCCGGGACATTATCTGGACTTGATTTCTGAGATGGTTGTCAAGCCCAGCAAGGCGGTCCTAACCGTTCAACTTTGCGTTAATCAGACCTTCGATGTGCGGTCCAGATCTGATACGAAGTTTCGTGATGCTCCCGAGAGCAGCTGGGTAATGAGATTTATCCTATATTTTAGGGTAACTTAGCGTCAATGATTCTACAAGTTTTGGGTCTTGCGGATCGTATTTAAAGTGATTGGTGCTAATTTCAAAGTACTCTAGTTTAACACTAGCTAATTTCGCTTAATTTCTAAAGGATTTAATCTGAGTGATTTCGGCCTAAGGTGATACTCGGGCCTTTGTACGGAATGATCAACATCACCTAGACTTTAAGATTTGTGTCTAATATGAAAGCACTTAGACGAGTTTGAAGGACAAGATAGTGAAAGGTGAGATTTGTGAAGGAAAGGTGAGGTTTTCAAGAGAATGGTTTGAAGAACGGATTTAAGACCTTTGAATTTAGTGTTTGAGAAGTTAATCAGATGTTTAGATTGACCCATCGCCTAAGGACGTCTAACTCCAAGTTGGAAAAAATCCGGGATTTTACAATCTACCCCCCTTAAAAATAATTTCGTCCCCGAAATGGCTAAGGTAATAAGTAAGAATTCTATTATTTCATTTGCCTAAGACTTATTGATTTCAAGTTTATATGTGCGGTAGGGTGTATATTGTGCATGCTAGTCTAGTAAATTTTAGGCTACCCCCCTTAAAATTTTATTTCTTTATCTCTTACTTATATCCTGATGGTTTGCTACAATGGATTCCTTTATCTATTTGGAGTCTTGACAACGATTCCCATCTAGTTAGAGTAAGATAACTGTTTTTAATATTTGACCAACACGGAGAGACGATTTTTGTGGGCTTGATTCAATACATCGATCATCTACCTGGCCAGGGTAGAAAGCTCATCGTATCCCTTCTTAGTCCTGGTAGATCCTGGTCTTCTACTCGGCCAAGCAGTGAGTCCATTGGTAGTCGGTCAGGATTGAGAATTGGATCAAGCCGCGAATGCTTCGCAATTTATATTTCAGTAACTCCGTAAACCGATCACTCTAAAAACTTAGGGAATGCCCATCACTGAAAGGTTCAAATGTCCTATTTCTCGGGTTGCCCTTTAGGTCTTGGTCTAAGAGAGTCCTCGTTATTATCTATGTTCAAGGAAATGGTGAGTCAAATCTTACTAGATCATCCTAAAATGATTTCTCATAGTAGAACAGGCTTCTATTATGTTCGTATTCAACGAGCACAGTTGTAGATACGTTGACCTTGGCTATTGTAATTTAGTTCGTACCCATTGTTAGGCCTATTCTGTAATATAAAATTGTTTAATACTTGAACCCTAATTGCTTTACATTCTAAGGAAGATTCAGATCCTATTTAGTGACCTACCTTTACGTACAGTCTGGATCAACTCCATTCGATCCTGGGCCAGTGGGGCAAGGGCCAACCATGCTTCCGCTGCGCCATGAGCGGGTAGACGTGTATACCTACTTAACTCAACTGGGTTCATAACTTGTCTACCCCGCTTCAAATTGTTTCTATTCTCAGGGTTCAAGAATTTGTACATCGATCTGTATGTCAGAACGAGTTGAAATTTGAAACGTATCTTTGGTATGACATGGGAAGCGATTTAACAATACATTAGTCTTCCTTGAAGTGTACTATGACATTGATACCTATGGTTATAGAAAGGAGATAAAAAGAATGGGTGTTGGGGTTGATTCCCAGGGACGGGTGTGAGTTTGTGGCAAGACATCTAATTCTATCAAGGAGTTTTGTCACGGTCCAGACTTATCCTATTTAATCATGTCTAGCTTAGCAGGCAGGCTATCTTTCTACGTTCATATGCATTATATGTATGCCGACATGGCATGTGATTTGGGACTTAATTCCTAACTGTCTGTTGCCCATTTAGGCAATTCCTTAGGCTTAAAAGACAAAGTCTCTATCGGCTATATACTCCTAATATTTCTCAAAGACGAAGTTATAAACTTGTAGTTGCAAGTGGTCGGGCCAACACGGAAGGAAAGTTGTGTAGTGGGTCTGAGTCGGTTAAGCCGAATAACTAAGTTTATTATTCAATTGGTTTAGCATAATTAATTAGTCCTTTACCTTCCTAAGAGTTATTAAAGGAGCCTGTGAGTACCAAGGGGATTTAACGAAGGAATGGGGTCTCGCTCCAACCTAATCAAGTCAACTAACTAAATCTATCTGTCAATTGTCTTAGCATAATCAGTGTTTTACATTCCTTAGTATAATCAACCAATAGTTATAATCTAGGTGATTTCATACCCTTTCTAATACAAGAAATTGTTATCACTTGGGGTCAAACGTTGTCTGTTTGGAATTGAGTTGCCCGCAGTTGAATTTAACTACGCTCGAGCACTACACACATGCTCATACCAGCTAAGAGGGTCCTGAGGTTCACATTATTAATTTGTAGGATTTCCTATATGGTCAGGTCTGTCGAAATCTAGGAGCACCGCTCTAGGTCCAAAACTCTAAGGGAGCTGTCAGAGTGTGGTGTGCTAATGTATATCAAGGGACGTTACCACTTCAACACCATTTGGGCCAGTGGTCTTAAGTTGTATTAAATGGGACTGTATTACTAATCCTACCTCAGGATTGGGAATGTCATGTTTGGTAGGAGGGTGGGTGGGGATTAAAATTAATGGTATAGGCTTTGGAAAATGAGCCTTGTGTTGGAAAGTGTGAGATGGGATTTCCATATCCCATGATGAGGAATTCCAAGTGTAATTTGAAAGGAAATCTCGAAATATACTTTTAATTGTATACATTCCAAACATGGTGTTGGAAATTATGGGATACACCCAATCTAGGGACCATACCTTACACCTACATTTATTGTTACTTTTACAATTCTATCCACCTTAAACTCACTTAATGCAGTTGGCCGAACGGGCCCTAAACATCCCATCATTTGGAGGTTGTGAAGGTTATGGGATACAAATATGCGGGTTTTGTGCTCATATGGGTGTGAAATGGTGAGGCCAAGAGGAGTAATGGTGGAGGGGTGGAAGGAGTTCACAATTGTCAAGTACAACTCCGGTCCATGACAGGAGATATATGTGAGCTAATACAACCAAAGCTTCAAACACTAGAACACCACTAGGCTTATCAATATGAACACACAAAGCAAACAAACGTGAGACTACGGCATGGATAACTAGGCGAAAATCGAGAAAACGGCCATAATGATCTCGAAAGTGGCCATGGGAAGGGAATAAAAGAGAGAGAAGGGGTTGGAGTTTTGGGTTCTCCATGGATTCGAGCCTCAACCGGGGTTGTAAAGGCCCATATGACAGGGATTGAAGAAAGACAATAAAGAGATGGAATGGGTTGAGAGCTTACATGAATTTGAGCTTCAAATGGAGAGTGTAGGAGCTCAAATGAGAGAAAACGGAAAGGGTAGAGGGTAGTTGTTGCTGTAAACGATGGGGGTGTGTGGGTTTTAACAGAAAATGACGGAATGGGTGATTGGAGGGGAGGTTTGAGAGAGAAAACAGTAATTTTTAGAGAAAAGGAGAGCTTGGAGGGTCACTTTAAGAGGGAGGGGCAAAACAGACAAGAAATAGGGGTCCCCACGCAATTTCGTGGGTCCCACACGTGTCCAGGGGTCGGGCCGACACCGACCCGCACTGGCCTGACCAGCCCGGCCCAAGGGGACTGCGGTCGACCGCGGTGAGTGCGGCACTGCTGTGGTCCTCTGGATTGACCGCGGTACCGCCAGGGTAAGGCAGTGGCCACCCCCTCCCAGGGTGCCAATGGTACCCCGGGTCCACCGTGGGTCCCCCCAAATGCATCCTTTGGCCCACGACTCCGTTTCGAGTCGTTTCGGGTATTTTATGATATCCGCTATACATAGGGGTTTTTTAATACTGGGATGGGGTGATTTACTGTCTAAACCCGTCGATAGATGGTCTTGAAAGTGATTTGGGGTCGACTCATGCGATCACAGATGAGTATGGACCCGATCTCGGCGACCGTTTTCAATGAACTTCGCCAATTGGCGAAATCGGGATACCTATGACTGTTTCGACGTTCCATCGCTCCCTCCTAAATCAGAGTGCGTTAGAGTACGTCGTGTGACCATAACCCAGGTCCGGTTTAATCCAAATCATGCTCTGATACCATCTTGTAATGCCCTGAAAATCGGGGGTCCAGCATAAACTCAACTCCCGAGTTCCAACGCATCACTTATGCAACATAATGAATGATGATTGAATGTTTTCTGTATTAGTGCATTGAACATGAGTGAGATTAAGCCAAAACAGCATGTCATACTCCAGAGACAAGTGAAATAGCAAGCGGAAGACTGTGATAGATATATAAACTATATAAACTGTGGTGAGTCTCCAGAGTGTGATAATGTTACCAGGTTAACGAATTACAAGTACAATTTCAAAATATACCAAAGGTGTAGTGTCATCTAGTCAACATCCCTGTAATCCCGTCGATCAAGACACGACTCACATGAAGCCGCCAAAAAACAGCATATACGAGAAGGCATTTTCGACGTCACAAAAGTCCGGCTCCGCCTCAGGAGTAGCGTCGCCATCTGCAATCAGACAAATTCTGGTGGGTATTCGGAACACCCTCCCGTAACGTGGGAGTGAGTGATCAACTCAGTGGAACAATATAGCATAGGTTAACATGTTATCAATTTAGTCAAGCAGTAATGATAAAGCAGTAAAGTCAAACACTCCTAAATACTGTAATTAATGCAAGGATGAGATACGATTATGATGCATGCCCTCGCCAACATACTCTCTCATGCAGCACCATCTTACGTCCGTGGCATGCTGTCACCCTTGGTGCTCCACATCTTCCCAGCACATGCAATGTGATGATGAGTATGATTACCGAGTTGTTATTAGTTCATTCATACAACAGGATTGGGAAACTAAGGTACTTTCCTTATATCATTCCCAAACAATGATCCATTTTAGGGTCGTCAATCCTAGATAATCTCATAAGATAGTGTGGTTCTAGGTCACTGCAAGGACTGCCAGGGCTGTTACACAGACTCGTTACACCACTCCCCCATCACCTTATCAATACAGGCCTAGTTTATACTCTGTTTACTATGGGAAGGCTCGTTGCCTCTCCGTAGATTCAGAGTATGCTCGAGGTCACTACACCAGGTACGGTCAGGGCTGCCAGGGCTATTACACGGAATTGTTGCACCACTCCCCCATCACCCATCAAAGCAGTGTGGGCCGACAGGTCGAATATAGTGTCTCATACCACCATAATCGGCTCACGAGTCTGGTTGCTCAATGGTCACTATGGGGAGGCTCGTGGCCCCAGCGTAGGCCGACAGCTCGACCACAGTGTCCCATACCACCATGCCCTGTTCATGAGTCTTAGCGGATCAAGGTACCAAGGTTAACGGGGTTGCACTGGTAAGTTCGGTACCTTAGGTTCAAGCAGTAGCATTCAAACATGGAGAATATACATTAGGCAGATCAGGCTACTTGACGAGCTCGGCTAGCTCGAGCGCACGACAAGTTGAACGACATGAAGTGCATAAGCACTTCGCGTAGCCAACCTCTATCGCCAACCGAAGTATGACTCGGGTTCGTTGAACACATCTCATGTGGCGAATGAATCTCAGCCATGAATTAAATCTCGTTACCGATTGCCTGGACTATACAATAGCCCAATCACATTCAATTATAGAACAGTTAATGCAGTAATGGATCAAGATTTTAAATCGTATAATCAAATATCCAATATTGTCCGCTTAGGGCTGCCAGGGCTGTTGCACGGAATCGTTACACCACTCCCCCATCACCCTTCACGGATTTTATGGAATACAACTTAAACATGTGAAGTAGTCAGAGCAGAATTAAATCAACAAGTAATTCAAACATATTAACAAGCATGTTATAAAACACAATGCAAACAGGAAATCCAAACACATACGTTTCATAAACCAGTAAGTGATTAAACTAAACAACTTACATGAAGGAAATCATACACATCACTAAGGTAGTTGAGAATCCTATCTCAACACCTACTCAAGGCACTACCAGCTTAAGTACATATCTATACAAGCATTTTCACAAACACTTAGACTACACATTCCAACATACCTATAATATACTAGTTAAAGCACAAGTCGTAGCGAATCCTTTCACAAGGATTACCACATGAACCACGATCATGCATTCACGACTAATAGTCATGGCACGCATAAATCATGGTTCCATATTCATTCGAACATTTCTGCAAACACTTAGGCTACAACTAGTACATACACGACGTATGTTCATATAACAGGTGCTAGGCTAATCCGTTCACCCAGAAGTTAATACACATGTATCTAGCATACCTATACAATAATTAATCATGGCAAGCACAAATCCGTATTTCATACGTATATGGTATTTTCTACAAATACGAGGAATACAGTATATTCAACATAGTTAACGTATAACCGAAAAACGAAACGGACAACACTTTATACATGTGCAATTGCATGCAGATCATGAATCTATCATTATCTGACATTGAAAGCGTTGAAAACCATAACCTATACGTCTAAAGTCCGCACCTTATGCCGTAGAATCGTAACGGAGTCGATAGAATCTCTATGCTTTCGTTAACGTCGATATGACGACCTGAATCACGAGTTACGTTAGCTATTTCATTACTTGAATCAATCCAAACCCTAAAATAGGTTAGGGTTAGGGTTTTCTTACCTGGAAATGAAGCTGAAATCGCCCGAAAAGTGATTAGAACGAGGTGGTTAGGCTTGCATAGTGGCAGGGTAGAGCATCAGAGAGATCCTCCCACTTCTCTCACACTTTCTCTCTCTTTTCTCTCTTCTCTTTCCTAGGTTTTCTCAAATTCGTATGGGAGGAATGAGAGAGGGTTTAAGGTCCTTATATAGGTTAGAAACTCTCCAAAATAGACTCAGGAACAAGGTATACTTAGGTTATGTCCAAAGCGGGTCCGTTCTGTCTCAACGGAGCACTTCTGCAAGCCCTCCTTGAGTCAAAGGTCGGACTTAAGCTCACTAACACTGGATCTAGATTTAGTTAAGTTTTCGTTCCAGTCGGATTCCTAGATCACGTGTGGTGAACTAGTTTCCGTTCAACGGTCAGTGAAACTCGATCAGAGATTTCAAGTACACTGACACGTAGGGGCAAATATCCCTGATCCGAGGGTGTAATCTGGTCAGATTCCGACGGTCTGGTCGCTAAAAAAATTGTCTCTACAAGCGGCACATTCCAGGTGCTTAAATTTATATTTTATTTTTAATTAATTTCACATTTCTCACACTCCTCACTCCGGGCTCAAGCGAATGGCCCCGGGACATTATCTGGATTTGATTTCCGAGATGGTTGTCAAGCCCAGCAAGGCAGTCCTAACTGTTTAACTTCGCGTTAATCAGACCTTCGATGTGCGGTCCAGATCTGATACGGAGTTTCGTGATGCTCCCGAGAGCAGCCGGGTAATGAGATTTATCCTAGATTTTAGGGTAACCTAGCGTCAATGATTCTACAAGTTTTGGGTCTTGCGGATCGTATTTAAAGTGATTGGTGCTAATTTCACAAGTACTCGAGTTTAACACTAGTAAATTCTCGCCTAATTTCTAAAGGATTTAATCCTGAGTGATTTCGGCCTGAGGTGATACTCGGGCCTTTGTACGGAATGATCAACATCACCTAGACTTTAAGATTTGTGCTTAATATTAAAGCACTTAGACGAGTTTGAAGGACAAGATAGTGAAAGGTGAGATTTGTGAAGGAAATGTGAGGTTTTCAAGAGAATGGTTTGAAGAAGGGATTTAAGACCTTTGAATTTAGTGTTTGAGAAGTTAATCAGATGTTAGGATTGACTCATCGCCTAAGGACATCTAACTCCAGGTTGGCAAAAATTTGGGATGTTATAGAAGGTGGGCCACACCAAGTTCTCTCATGGAGAGCTTGGATGTTGGCTCTCATGGGTTGCTTGGAATGTAGTGAAGTGAGAGAGAGGAGTGATGTAAGGGAGAAAGATGGGTGATGGATGGACTGATGGGTGATGGTGATGGGTGGTATGGGTTGTGTAAGAGAGAGTTGACTTGGGGAATGACTTGTGTACTTGGGGATAGGATGGAGTGATGGGTTGTACTTTTATTGATTGATGGGATTGATTTGACATTTTGTAGAGATTCTCTAGCGCGATGTTTTCCTCGAATTAAACGCGAGCCCACATCTCTTGGTCCGGGTATCGCCTTAGTGCGCGAGACGCGACATCGAAACTGCGGCAATGACGCGGTCGCACTGGTACAAATCTCTGGTCGAGTCAACTCAAATATGCATGACTTAGCTTAGGATCGTTCACAAACGTTGGGTACAGGTCGAGGATGGCCGGAATTTGACCGGGAGGACCGCAGAAGCCTATGGAATGGTACGGTCTAGGATACGGGTCTCACATTGGCTATTTGGTTTGATTTTAAATTCCTTACAATTGCTCGTTGTCTTATTATCTTGTCAGCTATGATTTTGTAAAAAGCACTCCAAGTATCCTTGAAAATTTTTAGCATGGTATATCATTTCTTGCTATAACATGTGTCATTTGTAATTGGGTTTCCTGAGAATGGTTAGAAATAGGATACAACATTGCCCCCCCCCTCCCCATCGCTTTGCCTTTGGTAAAAGGTGAATGTGATGTTAATTCATTGTTTTGAGTAATAAATGTGATTTCTCAGCCTTTTAAAAACATCAATTTCGGCAATATTGGTCGAACTCGACTATCTTGATCGGAAAACATCAAAATTAGCCGACTTGGTTGAACTTCACCATCTTAATCAAAAAATAGAAAATTCAGCCAACTTTGTCAAAAAATGGCAAATTTGGAAATCTTGGTCTAACTCGACCATTTTGATTGAAAAATGGCAAAATTAGTTGTCCTAATCGAACTTAGTCATCTTGATAGAGTGACAACAAATTTGGCTATTTTGGTCGAACTTGGCCGTCTTAATCGAAAAATGGCAAAATCGGCCGTGATAATGGAGATTGTTGGTCAATCCATTTTGAATAGGTCTCATGGTTGATCGAGGCAGTAATATGGCCGCGAACTTGGCCTATTACTTTCTTAACCATTTGAATAATTTGGTCATGATTCAAATAACATAAATTGGCCATTGAAGGTATTTTAGGGCCTATCGGGTTTTGTATTCCATGATATGGTGGATTCCAAAGGAAGGACTTCCCGCACTAGTCGGCTGAACTCGGTGGACAACAGAGTGTTCAGTATCTCCTAGATTGGATCCATATGAATATTCGATTATGAAAGTGGTAGTTACGGTGCTAATGGTATTGACACTAGATTTTTGAGATAACTAATATCAACAATTAGCTGAGGCACATTTTGCTGCTGCACGATAAGTATTCTTTAATAAAACATCATATGTAGGCTTTCAGCCTAGCTAACGATTCATTTGCTAAAGGTCTCGGCCTGAATTCGTGATTGCTCGACCTGAGTTCGTAACTGTTCTACCATATGCTGATTTGCCATTTGAATATCACATAGCCCAACCATCATTATCTCAAAAAGATCTATCAACCATCTCGCATTCTCATTAGTTTCATACGGGCTCATTTTATCAGTCCCATTAGGCGTGCTTGGAGATGTTGATGCTAGCCAAAATTGTTGCATGACCAATGATCAATGAATATTTCTGACAACTAATTAGTTTTTTTTTTCTTTTGAGTGTCCCATCAGGCATGCTAGAAGATGTTGCTACTATTTCTATCTCAATCACGTGATTAGTGCGGGTGTGCTAGAATTGAATCGGCGAATGATTTTATTAGAACTCGGTCATATACAGTCGATTTCCAATGTATCTACCTATCTTGGCACTTGGGGTCATAGTTGTTCGATTTGAATGTTGTCTTCTTCGATCACTTCATCTATCTCGCCGAGTTCACAAAACTTCCTTCATCAGTTTCTTTTAGGCTTTCTTCAAGCCTCCTTATTCTGACCATAAAGTCGGCCCCATGGACTTCTCTCATTGATGTCTTGATCATGGGATCTCCTCGATGACACAGCGGCAGTCGGCCAATAAGGGGTGATGTCATTCTGTTGAGCATCATTAGCTAGGGTTACTTCTGGCATAACTTGGATTATACTACCTGGATTCTTTTTCACTTTGATCCCAGTGGGATGGTCGACCTAGTGAATCTAATGGGTCCCACTTCTTTGTCGTAACAATAAGCTTCATTGGCATTCAATGTGGCCAAGAAGGGTTTATTATCGGCCAAGACCAACTCGATTCTGTCCTAGTTCCAGAAAATCACAAACTGATGGAGAGAGATGTGATACATGCAAATGAATGGATACAATCCCTTTCCAATAGCGCGTTATAGCTTGAGGAGGTGTCCACTATGAAAAACGGTGCTAGAACTGTCTTAATTCCCATGGTCAGGTCAACTGGTAAGATGTTGTGTGTTTTATGACATGGCTAACAAAATTACTAACAGGCACCTTTAATGGGATCAGATCAGCAACATTCTTTCCTAACTTAGCCACCATCCTTCTTGGTAACAAATTTACTGCGACCCCATTATCCATCAAAATTCTCGTAACGGGAAACCCATCCTAGTGGGCCGATATATACAATAGTTTAGATGTTGCGTCATATCATTGGTGGGTTTGTCGATAATTACTCTTTCAGATGCGCCGTCGGTCGTAATGGTGACCGTGTTGACATGTGATGATTTATTAATCTTAGCTTCCTTTTCTTTTCTTTCTTCAAATGGAAAGGAAGCATGTTGTATGATTATTTGGGGAGCATATTCTTCTTCATCCCCTGGCATTATGTTTGGTTGAGTGGGTTGTGCCTGAAAGCTGAATGACAACGTGAAAACTATGTTACAATGGAATGTCACCGGCGACAATGAACTAAATACAATCTTACCACTCAAATCTTACCCCCCCCCCTAGTGTTTCAGATTCAATTTCTTCGACCTGACTAAGGTGTGAAAGTGCCCTGGTTTGTCAATTAGCATGAGTGTTGAGTCAGTCAGACTGCAGAACCTCATAGGACGATCAATTCAAGCGTCTGTCTTAACCTGGATGTGTGCAAGCTCGCCACAGGTAAATCTAGCCTCACATCCCATGTCCCAAAACACCAGGTATATAAAACCCTTAAAACAAACTAGAACATTATAGAGTTTTGAGTATAGAAAACCTTTTTCAAAATAGGAAAATTCTCAAGTTTTCTTGCTCTGTTGATTTTATCGATACACATCTCGATATGATCGACCTGCACTATCGATGTCCTCGATACCTAAACGATATCATCGGACTGAGAACAAATGTGTCCAGCAACCACATGAATATCTGGACGGATTTATCGATGTATCGATATACCTATCAATATCATCGATATTTAAATCTCGAGTCCATCGAAAGTGACTCGATAATATCGACAGGCAGATCTCCAGCGCCCCTATTTTTTGCCAAGAATATCATATATGCATCGATATATCGAAGCCTCCTCAATACCATCGAAGTTAAAATCTCGATGACATCTTAAGGCTCATGATGATATCGATCTTGGGCGCCAGGTTCTTCCAGCAAAATATTTCAGGATTGTTTATCTATGATCGGGGGTCCCTCGATAGAATCGATATTCAAATATCGATAATATCGGTACGGTCTCAATGGCATTGAACATGGACATAAACTTTCCAGCAAGCTTAAAGAAAAACCCGTTGGATTTATCGATGCATCGACACGGGTATCGATATCATCGACATTCAAATTCTGATGATCTCGATGGTCCCTCGATCATTCTTGTAAACCTGAAATATTTTCAGTCAAGTCTCTCTCATTTTCAAATGTTGATAAATCGACACTAGTCGGAGTTCGAAATCCGATGACATCGAGACTTGTTTCGATTTCATCAACCAGCTGGCAACATGTTTCAATAGCGTATGACATTTGAGTTTGTGTCATCGAGTGGACCATCGATGCAATCGAATGTATACGCTCGATGATATCGAACCCGCTCGATGATATCGAACTCTATCATAAATGTGACCGTTTTATATCCATTGAAACCTTTTGCCTATATATATATAGAGGACTTGTCTATTGTTGCTAGGAGAGAAAGAAGAGAGTGCTTTTGTGTGTTTTTACCTTAGATCGTATACCTAAAGCCCTTTCTCTTAGGGAAGTTCATCCTCCAATCTACCCTCACCATTGACATTCAATAGAGTGGATTGGGAAATGAACTTCCACATTCAAGGATCCTCCAACTACTACCTTAATGGCAAATCATTAAGCTGGGATGCCTTGAATGCATAATCGGAATCACTCTATCTTCCTTATAGGAAAACCTTTTATAGAGTAGGATTCCGTCTTAACCTTGACCCAACCCGAAGCCTCGCTTTGGTACATCAATTGTGTTGCGGATCAAGGAAACGGAAGATTCTTCATCAACAAGGAGGAGATCTTCGTCAATGTGCCGAATGGGACTCATTTGCTTATCTGTAAGTTATTAGAGTCCAGAGGACACTTGTGATCATTCCTTTTTAGGGTTGGATCTTAGTTGTTTCTCACCCTTGGAAGTCCTCGTAGGAGGCCTCCAACAGGAGTGTACGTAGTGGGTGCATTGTGTGGACCCTTGCTCTGTGGAGAGCATAAACATCCGATTGAAGGTGAACCTGTCTAAAACTTTAGGTTCGAGGTGATCCGAGTGAAACCTCCGTTAGGGTCTTATGGAAGATCCTTGGCCAGTATGCCTAAAAGTGGGTGCGTTGTGTTGACCCTTTCTCATGAGACAATAAACAGTCAGCCTTAGTGTAGGTTATAAAGGTTAAAGGTGAACCTGATTTAAAACCTTAGGTTTGAGGTGAACCGCTGTGAAACCTCCTTAGTGAAATCCAGTACACTCTAAGGTTGAGTGCGGTTACCGGGAGTGGAGTAGACTAGTTGTCGAGCCACTATAAAAATGACTGTGTTTGAGATTGTTATTCTTCTATTTGTGTGATTTATTTTAATATTTTCATATATGAATATCTGAGATCACACCTCACACACATACACAGTCATATCCATCATAAACTAGTTTGCATAGTGTTCACCTCTTAAATAGTTTGTGATTGGATCCTCTACCGGGCTTTGAAGCTAGTAGAGTTACCTTTGAGTAATCCTAATATGCGCTTGTTGTTAGGATTAGTGTAATAGGATTTTAAATAAACCATAAAAACTTTAAAAAGTCCTATTCACCCCCTCTAGGACATATTGGCATATTCCTACTTCAACTAAAGTGGTCTTCACCGCTATTTCAGGGTGTTTTTTGGCCACGGGTTCGGCCGAGAGGTTGACAATTGGGAAACTCTCCTAAGTATCAGCGGTCGACGAGAGTTCATTAGCTAACCACTCCTCTATCGGAAAGTAATCTTCGTTGAGGTAATCCAATTGGTTACCGCAACTATCCTCCTCTTTGAGATCTCCCGATAGAGCCGTGTTATTGCATGCATCTTGGCTTCTCTGTGTCGTAATTGGTATCATAATTTCGACCGCATTTATTGCCATTTGCTCATCAAACACAGGGACCTTCGCAAACGAACGAGGAAGTTTAGCTTCCGATCGAGGGAGCATTCCTTTCTCTTCCATTTCTCTTATTGCAGCAACCCTCTGCCTTTACCATCGACGATTTTAAGTTTTTGTCAGAGCTTTCGGTATTGCTAAAAACTTTGGGGGAATAACTTGCTTCCATACTCCCTCTTGTGTGGTGGGAGGCTTGACCACCCTTGTTAGGGATGGTCCCCAACGTGAATGATGATTGGAGGTCGAGTATGTTGACTGATAGCTATCTTGACCATTGTTGCAATATTCTCTTTCCCTTTCGAGAGGGTTTTTGAGTCGAGGCCCAATTTTTCGTGCACATCAATTGCAAATCCGAGGACCTTGGTGCCTACCTCAAATGGTGGTCGGTCGATCATTTTAGGGATGAGGGGTCCAGTAATGTCTTTGTGTAGGTCGGCTGCTCATTCCTCATGGGTCGCCTGGGCTGAACAATCTTTAGCTTTGGGCGATCCCTCAGATTGATCGTGACCATGTTCACCTCCATATTTGTTAGGAATGGATCAGTATTGATCAACATCGCCTCTTTATCCTTCTTCAGGAACTTCAATAGACCACGATCGATGTGGTCCTGGATGACGTTCTTGAAAACAACACACTTATTAGTGGAGTGGGACCTAGATTTGTACCATTTGCAATATTCAATCTTTTGCAATTCATCAACTGGTGGTAACTTATGATTTATAGGAACCTTAATGAACTTCTTCGTCAACAATATATCAAATATTTCTTCAGCTTAAGTGATATCGAAGGTCTACACCTTCCGAGCCTTTTGCATGGTTGGGGTAGTCAATTCCACTTTGACCAATGCGGAGCATACTAATGGCTTCTTGGCCACTACTTCAACAATTGCAATTTCATAGTTAGGGTCATTGTATTACATCCCTAATGATGAATTTGTTTGTCTAGTTCGTTCTTTGAGCAATTCCTAATAGTGAGAAACTTTTTTAGTCAGATCATATAAATCCATAAACTCTGTGCCTATAAACTTTTTACAGAGCTTGTATTTTATACCGTCTTGTGCGAGCTGCACGAATTCGTCCTCAGTCATGACTATTTTACAGCGACTTTTAGATAGCTTAAATCACATGAAATAAATCTCGCATGGTTCCCTAGGAAACTATCGGAATCATACGAGATCAACCATGGTTATTTTCATGTTTCTGGAGAAGAATTGAGCATGAAACTTCTCCTATAATTCATGCCAATTATGTACTAAATCTGGCAGTAAGTTTGAATACCATGTGAAGGCCACGATATTTAACGAGTGACTGAATAACTGTAACTTATGATAATCATTGTTAGCTAACTCTCCACATTGCATGGTGAATCGGCTAACTTGTTCAATAGTCGACTCACCGGGTTCACCAGAAAACAGAGCAAAATTCGGTCGATAATTCATCGGCAACGGATGCTGCCGATCGACCCACTCTGGGTATGGTTTATGATAAATGGGGATAGTGTTGCGGCCTAACACTTGGCTAACAACCTCTTGAACGATTTGCTTTATCTGGTCCTAATCGATCCGCTAAGGTTCTACGACCGGTGGTTGATCTAGCCCAAATCAATTAAGGTTATCTTGAAATCTAGGGACTTGCAACAGATTGAATCCAACTGGAGGTCCATGATTTCTATTTTCTGGCATGAATTCCCTGGCCACCCATTCAGGTCGCCTGACTTTAATAGGAGGAGGCACAATCCTGACCTTCGGAGGAGGGATCGATGGTGGGTTATGTTGTAACGGTGACATAAGTAGTAATGGGACTGCATTGCCGACTGAGTTTTTGTTATGTTGTGATACCAAAGGCGTCCGTTCTATTATTACGACCAACAATCATTGCATAGCTTCAGTCTGGTTGGCCATGTAATGATTGGTGGTCTTGGCCTGGACACGGAATTGCTCCGAATGTGCCCTTTCATATTCCTACACCATTCGGATGCTCATTTGAATATCTCGAAGCACGACAGATACCTCGTCCGGGAGTATGGCTCGAGACATGGATGGTCCAGCCTGATTTTCGGTTGGGTTAACATTCAAATTAAGCACCTCTATGGGCACCTGGACCTGTACATCATCACCTGGAGGTGGTGCGGTCGGTGCCGATGGTTCGGCCTAACAATTTGGGCACTTCTTTGCATTTTTGGTAACAATGAAACCGGTAGTCAATAGACAGGGTCCCACCATGCGTGCCAGGAAATTGTTAGACCGTTGTTTTCTTACAAAATATGCGGGCATGCCAAAATTAGATTTACGACTCTAATTTGAACCGAACAATAATGACCCCGAGTGCCAAGATAGGTAGACAGATTATGATTGAGATTTGGGGAGATCGGTTGCCTATTTAGCCACTCTCTTAACGTGTAAATGGACAAGGTGATTTTCAGAGGGTGAGGTTCATCCTCTGATGATGGGCTGCACCTTTACCTTCAGTGCGAAAGGACATTTTGATACTGATTAGATAAAATGAGAAGGAAATCCTTACAGTTGGTTGATGTGAACAACTGAAGGATGCCTCTTCGATGATAATAAGAAGTTCAACGCAAGAATGTAAACTCCAATTACAGCTAAAGATTATCGACTACTTGATTATCGCTACGGATTATACTACGGAATGTAAACAACAAGTTGAAAAGTAAATGATTATGCTATAGAATGTAAATTTGCTTGACAGAATGAGCGAAGGATTACATGATGAAATGTAAATTGACAAGATAATTAAAAGATAAGTTTGGTTTGGGATGAGACGAATTGTTTTGCTGCAATCTTCTTCTATTTGTAGTTGTAACACCCCGTACTCTTAGTGCTTGGGTGTTACCATAAATTCCTAGCTTATTAAACCATTCACCTACACTCTAATAAAAATCTAACCATAGGAATGATCTTCATCTATAAATTGAGCTATCCAACTATTGATTTTAAAGATAAACCATCACGAAACCCACATTTTAGCCTGAATTTAGCCACTAATATTAATCTACATTTATATATCAAGTCCATAATGCCCGATTTTCCAATCCATCACTAGATCATTGAATCGATAGTTAGACTCCAAATTAGCAATTCTTAGGGACCTAAGAACCCACGTGAGTCAAATATGGAAAAGATCTAACCACTGGATTAATCGGCATCAACAGCTAGAGTCATCCATTCATTAATCCCCAAGATGAACCATCACACTATCCAAGAAAACTTATCCATAAGACCTTAATCTACTTGATGGATAAACTAACCATTCGTTTCAGATTATCAAACCTAATCTATAAGATCCACCATCCATCATGTTATGGACAACCCACATCAAACGTGAGATGACTGTTGAGGGTCAAATATTGTATATTATCCCTCATTTATTATTTAGTTTTATGAACATTAAAATGCTTAATGTTCAATTTTAATCATGTTTGTGTTGCAAGGTGAATTTAAGGGCTTGGATTGAAAAGGATGCTAAAAACATGGATTTAATGTTCAAGAATCACCAAAGCCAAGGATGGATCTTATGAGACTAAGAATGAAGAATTCACATGCCAAAGATCTAAGAAAACTAAGTAAGGAATGAAGAGCATTGAAGACTTGAAGTGAAGAAAAGGAACCCTAAAAATCGGCATCCCTCGACTAGTCTAAGCCCATCCTCGACCAGTCGAAGGATCCTGCTTGACCAGTCGAAAATTTGTCGACTCGAACTCCAGTGACAAAATCTTCGAAATTCCCATCATTCTCGACCAGTCGAAGGTTGTCCTCGACCAGTCTAAGATTACGCAGACAACACACAAATTACATAAATTTGAGATGGTTTCCGGATTTTTCCAACTCGGTGCGAAAGTTGGAGTTGCAAAACTATAAATAGGGGACCTTAGGATGTTCCTAGGCATCTTTTAGGGTTTGAGGAGTGGAGTTGCCGTCCAAAAGTTCTTCTTCTTCCTCTTTAGTTGGTCCTTTTGTTTTGTTTAAGGGTCTTTAGTTCAATCATGTCTATGGTTGGCTAAACCTCTTATCTAGGGCTAAGAAGTGAATCTTGTAGCGTGATTGAGATGTTTGCTTTGTTTTGATTCATGTGTTGTTGAACTCTCTTGCATTCTAGTTTGATTATGAAGGAATATTTTTAGTTTTTTAATGGTTTGTTGTGACAAATTACAATAGATCTGCGATAGCTTGAGACATCTTCTTTTCCTGAATTGAGATTGTGAAACTAGGAAATCCTGTTGTTCACCATCGTCCCTTGGGCATGGTAGGATGATGGAACCCTTTCTAACTTTCACAATTCTCTTATGATTGGTTGTGGGATTGGTAAATCCTATTGTTTGCCTTGTCTCCTAGGCATGGTTAGGTGATGGAATCACTTCCAAATCTTCACCACTCGCATCCATTGATGATTAGATCCATGGGAAGTTCAGAGATATAACAAATCTTTTCTTACCAATTAAATAGGATATGACTCTAATTCCAGTTGTGTTCTTGAATCATGCAAGGTAGCCTCCCAATTGCTACAAGTGGATCCTTAGAAACCCTAGTTCCCACCTTTGAATTTCTTAAGTTTTTCATTAAATCTCTCACAATTACTCTCTATACTTCTAGATTTAGGTTTTCATTTCTTTCTAGTTCTAGTTCTAGTTAAATTCAGAATACACACAATTTCAGTCCCTGTGGATTCGACCTCGGTCTTACCGAGATTATTACTATATCGCGACCCTACACTTGAGGTTGTGAACAAGTTTTTGGCGTTGTTGACGGGGACTAACGGTTGCGTTTTTCTGAGATTAACTAGCTTTAGAATTAGTTTAAGATTAGGATTTTTCTACTTTCTATTTTTAGGATTAGGGTTTTTCTATTTTATTTTAAAAATTAACTTTGCTTGCTAATTATAGGTTTAGAAACTTTCCTTTTTTGTTTTTAGAAACTACCTTCTAATTCCAGGTTTCGAAACTTTCCTAATTTATTTTTAGAAACTAACTTTTCTTTTTTTAGAAACTTTCTATTTTTTGTTTTTAGAAACTTTCCTTTTTTGTTTTTAGAAACTAGGTTGCTTTTTAAAAAAAAAAATTTAGAAACTAATTCACTTTCCTTTTTCTTTGCAGGATCCTAACATAGATCTTCTCCAATCTGGTAACTTCTTTCTAACTTCTCATCTACTTACTTTCCATATTGCTGTAGGAATTTTCTTTTATTATCTTTTAGGATTAGGTTCAGGATTAGGGTTTCTGTAACATCCCAAAAAATTGAGGGTCGAGCATAACTCAACACCCGAGTTTCAGAACATCACTTATGCAATATAGATAATGATGATTAAATGTTGTCTGCATTAGTGTATTGAACATGAGTGAGATTAAGCCAAAACAGCATATCATACTCCAGAGACAGTTAAATTGCAAGCGGAAGACTGTGATAGATATATAAAATATATAAAAACTGTGGTGAGTCTCCAGAATGTGATAACATTACCAGGTTAAATAAGTACAAGTATAGTTCCAAAATATACCAAATGTGCAAGTGTAATGGCTTCTATCCCAAGTACCATAGCCCCGTCAATACAATACCAGGTCTTCATAAACCTGACAGAGAACTACATGTAGAAAACTCCTCCACATCACAATAGTCCGGCTCTGCTTCATAAGCATCGCCATCACCTAAAACTTAACAAATCTGGTTGGTGTGTACAACACCGTCCCGTAACGTGGGAGTGAGTGATCAACTCAGTGGAACAATAAAGCATAGGTTAACATGTTATCAATTCAGTCACAGTAATGATAAAGCAGTAAAATCAAACACTTCTTGCTACTCTTATTAATGCAAGTATGAATGCAGTCATGAAGTATGCCCTCACACACCCTCCCTCGTGCTACACCATCTCACGTTCGCGGTATGCTTTCATCCCTCAGTGATCCACATCTTCCAGGCACATGCAATGCATGATGAGCATGATTACCGAGTTATTATTAGTCCATTTCAAACAGCAGGATTAGAAAACTAAGGTACCTCCCTTGTATCATTCCCAAACATGATCCATTCTAGGGTCGTCAGTTCTAGTTAATCTCATACGATGGTGTGTTTTCTAGGTCACTGCAAAGGCTGCTAGGGCTGTTACGCACAAAGGTTACACCACTCCCCCATCACCTCTTTAACGATTCATTACTATACAGAAACAGGCCTAGTTCATACTCCATACACCGCGGCAAAACTCTAAGGCTCACCGCGATTCTAGAGTATGCTCGAGGTCACTACAAAGGGCTGCCAGGGCTGTTATGCACAAAGGTTACACCACTCCCCCATCACCTTATCAATGTAGGCCGACAGCACGAATATAGTATCCCATACCACCATAATCGGCTCACGAGTCTGGTTGCTCACTGGTCACTATGGGGGGGGGGGGGGGGCACGTGGCCCCAGCGTAGGCCGACAGCTCGACCACGGTGTCCCATACCTCCATGCCCGGCTCATGAGTCTTAGCGGATCGAGGTACCATGGTTAAAAGGGATTTCACTGGTAAGTTTGGTACCCTAGGTTCAGCAAGCAGTGTCCAAACATGGTGAACATACATTAGACAGATCGGGTTACTTGACGAGCTCGGCTAGCTCGAGTGCACAACAAGTTGAACGATATGAAGCGCATAAGCACTTCGTGTGGCCAACCACTATCGCCAATCGAAGTATGACTCGGGTTCGTCGAACACATCTCACGTGGCAAATGAAACTTAGCCACGAATTTGATCCCGTTACCGACTGCCTGGACTATACAATTGCCCCAATCACATTCAATTTCAGATATTTAAAGCAGTAATGGATCAAGATTCAAATCATATAATCAAAGTCTGGTATTATCCGTTTAGGGCTGCCAGGGCTGTTGCACGCACTCATTGCTCCACTCCCCCATCACCCATGACGGATCATACAACGTAAATATGAATTTAAATATATGCATTACATAGATAAAATCATAAAATCAATTGAGCATGTTATGAAGTACAACATAAGCATGAGTTTGTACATATTCAATTCCTAATCACACAAATATTTAAAGAAATCATACACATAGTTAAAGAAGTTGAGAATCATATCTAAACACCTTAAACATTACAATTTACTAACTACTACTCATTCAGACATTTCAACAAACACTTTAAAATACATACATCAACATACATGACATATGTTGATCACATAGGTATAAGGCCAAATCCTTTCACTAGGGAGTTACCCCAATAATAACACGCATACACCCACGATGGATAGTTATGGCAAGCAGGAATCCAAGTTCCATATTCATTCAGTCATTTCCACAAACACTTGGGCCACACATTTTAGCATATATAGTGTATATTGGTCGTGGCGTGATTTAGGGAAAATCCTTTCGTCAAAGGGGGATCGCCAATACAACAATCATATATCCATGACAATTAGTCATGGCGAGCACGAATGAGAATTCTATACTCATTCAGTCATTTTCACAAACACTTAGAATACACTATTTTAACACACATAGTGTATATTAGCAAAAGCATGTATTAGGGCGAATCCTTTCGCCAAACAAGTATTTTATCCATATATAATTATATTAATACAGCAAATAATCATGACAAACACATTTCCAAAATTTATACGAATATGGTACTTTCTACAAATACCTAGAGTATGAATTCCATATTCTTCATCTTTAATCGAAACGGAAAACAGACAACACTTTGTACATGTGCAATTGCATGCAGATCATGAATCTATCATTATCTGACATTGAAAGCGTTGAAAACCATAACCTATACATCTAAAGTCCTCACCTTTTATCGTAAAATCGAAACGAAGTTGATAGAATTGCTAAGTTTCTGTATACGGCAGCTTGGTAACCTATAGAACGAAATAGGTTAGCTATTTCATAACCTACAACTTATACAATCCCAAAACAGATTAGGGTTAGGGTTTCTTACCTAGAAACGGAGCTGGAATCGCCGGGAAAGTGGTTAGAATGGAGTGGTGAAGCTCGTATAGCGGCAGGGAGATTCTCCCACTGCTTCTACACTTTCTCTCTCTTTTCTCTCTTCTTTCTCTAGGGTTTCTCTCAAATTCATATGACTGCAATGAGAGAGGGTTTAAGGTCCTTATATAACCTAAAAACTCTCCAAAATAGACTCCAGGTCAAAGTATACTTAGGTTATAACCAAAGTGGGACTTTTCCAGCTCAACGGAGGACTTCTGGCTGGCCTCCTTGAGCCAAAGGTCGGACTTAAGCTCACCGACACCGGATCTACGTTTAGTTAAGTTTTTGTTTTGGTCAGAATTCCAGATCACGCGTGGCGGACCAGTTTCAGTTCAACGGTCAGCGGATCTCGATCGGAGATTCCGAGTACATGTAAATGTGTATGAAATTTCTTCTGATCCGAGGGTGTAATTTGGTCTGATTCTGGCGGTCTGGTTGCTTAAAACTGATCCGCAAGCAACACGTGCCAGATTACTATTCAAGATATTTTATTTTGAATTAATTTCACATTTCTCACACTCTTCACTCCGATCTCAAGCGAATAGCGCTGGGACACTGTCTGGATTTGATTTTCGAGATGGTTGTCAAGCCCAGCAAGGCGGTCTTAATTCCTTAACTTCGTGTTAATTGGACTTTCGACGTGCTGTCCAGATCTGATACGGAGTTTCGAGAGGCTCCCGAGAGCAGCCGGGTAATGAGATTGATCCTAGATTTTAGGGTAACCTAGCGTCAATGATTCTACAAGTTTTAGGTCTTGCAGATCGTATTTAAAGTGATTGGTGCTAATTTCACAGGTACTCTAGTTTAACACTGGCTAATTCTCGCCTAATTTCTAAAGGATTTAGTCCTGGGTGATTTCGGTCTGAGGTGGTACTTAGTCCTTTGTAGTTTGTATATAAAGTAATCCAAGTTATACTACTTAGCTAATTTAAAATAGTGTCTAGGATGAAAGTGCTTAGAAAAATTGAAAGAACAAGGTGGTGAAGGGTGGGATTTGTGAAAGAAATGGGTTCACAAGCGATTTTAGCATTTGGGACTGAGTTTTGACAAGTTAATAAGGTGTTAGGATCGACCCATTGCGTAAGGATGTCTAATCCCAGGTTGGCAAAAATTCAGGCTGTTACAGTTTCACCATGTATATGTAAGAGTGTGAACGTCAATATACTGAGCTAGTTTTAGAGAATGCAAAAAATTATGAAGGGCTGACAGATTATTATGTTAGAAAACAACCTACATCTCAAAATCTTTCTGGAAACATCATTGAGAACCAAACAGAATACAATGCTCCACCGGCAAAGAAATCCTTACCCAATCATATGCGGGAGAATAATTACACCCCACAGATTAAGAAAACAGTACGTGACTGTTGGAGTTATCATAATTATGGGAGTGAGAACTATTATCACCTATCAGATAAGAAGAAAACAATGCGTGATTATATTATAGGTGATAATATGTATCAACAACCATCAGATTCTCCCACCTATGACCTGTATGACTATAATCAGTGGAAACATCAATGTTAGGAAGATGAACCAACAATACATTATAGTGACAATTCTCTTGGGTCCTCTACCTTTGAAACCCCAATCAGAAACGATCTAAGAGGAGTCACTTCAGGGTTACACAGATGATTTTGCTGGCATCAGAAGAACGATAAAAGCACTTGAATCGTGCCTTGATAAGCTAATGGAGGATAGTTCACCCCAGCCTCAACCCAATCCAATTCTTTATTCCCAACTCCCTACTTATGATTAGTGGAAACATTAAGATTGAGAAGTTGAATCAACAATGAATTATAGTGACAATTCTCTTGGGTCCTATACCTCTGAGATCCAACAAGAAACGATCCAAGAGAATTCACTTCAGAATTCCATACAAACTCTAGAGCTCATCTAACAAAATACACTCCAAAGATTTCAAGAACTTATAAAAGATATACAACAGTGGAGTTCACATGATGCGATTATGGAGAATATTGAAATTGAGAATGAAGAGTTGGATTGTGTTAATGAGCAAGAGTGGATTTCGATGACAGTTCAAAGGAATGATCAAGAGACATGACTGTATTTCAAATATAATGATACTGACACACTTCACTCACATGACACACTTGGTTCCAATGATGAGGAAGAGGTTAGTTTATTCGAACCTCAACCCAATCTAGGAACATAATGTGAGGAAAGCGATCCTATTCCATGTGTGTACTGCACTGAATTGGAAGATGATGAGTATTGGGATGACAATCATGAATGTATAGCTCAAATCCCCCTGGATTCAATCTCAAGTTTGACCCATATCAATGATCAAGAGGTTCATGAAGTTGTCGACCATAGTGATCTACTCCACCCATCTGACATGACCAATTTAAATGTGGAGGATGAATCACTTTCAACTAACCCTTCCAACCTTTGTGAGGTATGTTTAGATCACTCTCCTAAATTGAATGATGATATTATTTGGGAGATGGATGAGTTGCTTGATATGACTCTGGAATTTGAAATCACCTAGTTGAGTCCATCATCTGAGCTGTACACTTTTGATGATTCAATGCCTCTACTGAGAAGCTTCAATGAACAGAGTCTTCACATCAATGCTTCACCTATTAATCCTCAATCTGTCTATGAAGGGCAAGAGCAAGAGAGCATGCATCCATCCACTTTCACAGTCGATAGAATCCTTGGGCAGATCATCACAAACTTCAATGTGGAGATTGAGCCACTCTCAACTGAATTTCCCAACTCTTCGAAAGATTGCTTGGTACACTGTGCAAATTCAAACGAACCCATGATGCAAGACGTAGTGAATGCCTCGTAAGACAATACCTCAATAGTTGTCAATGACTGAGAGAACCCTTATTTTGAAGCCCCTCCTTCCCCAGATCCTAAATGTTTACCATTAAAGGAGGAGGAGCTGGAAATTGAACCGGAGTCTGAAACTTCGGAATGTGTCGGGACTACATCATTTGCTGAGATTTTTTTCTGAAATTTATCTACTTATAGTCTCTAATTCACCATGGGGTACTAATTCTAAAACTTTCTCTGTCACAGGTGAATCATATATACTTTGGACACCTCAGGAGATTAAAAGGAAACCTTATGCTGAGGTCCATAAATTTCTCTAGAAATTCATGCTCTAGGGCATCTAAGCCTATTTGTAAAAAGGGCTTTTGGATGATCTTATTGAAAAACCTATTGATAAATTTATCAAGATATTGGCCGGAGGAGGAACCTTGTGGTATGACTGAGTAGCTTTTCCCTTGCTTTCCTAGTTTAAGATTAATTTATTACTTTCATAGGACTAGGGTAGTTTGTTTCTTCTATTTTAGGATAGTTTGTTTATCGTATGTTGAGTCCTCCGGCTAACCCATCTTCATTTTGAGACCTTTGGAAAAGCCTCTAGATTCCTTCATCAGGTACTACCTTTCCATCACTTCTCCTTTACTTTTATTGTCTCATTTGCATTGCATGGTTATATCTTTTAAATTGAGGACAATGTAGATTTTAGGTTGGGGGGTGTGGATTAGGCAAGCTAATCAGTGTTTTCTTAGTCTTTGAGCAAAAATTGTGAAAATTTTTCTGAAAATTTTGTAAATTCGAGTGATTTTGAAGTTCATCCATGATTTAGAAGTATAAGATACTTAATGTTGGTGATTTATAACTCATGGATTCAATTACTTGCTAGATTTCACAATTAACTTCGAATTATTATTCCATGATTAGAAGTCTTAAACATTGATTGAGTCATGATTTCACATATCACATCTAGCTTACACATTAAGGTGTTAGTTTGATATTGAACTGTTAACTTGGTGATTATTAAGCACGGAATGAACCAACCTAGGGAATTTGTCCATCATGTTCAATAAGAAGAATTGAAAAGAACGAAATATAAATAAATACCAAGCTAAAAAATAGTTGTCATATAAAACGGCTACCTATTGAAGATCATTGAAGAGATTGAATATAGCATGAAAGCCATCGATGGAAAAATCAAAAGCTGGAAGAATAAAAAAATAAAAATTAAACTGAACTGTAAGGCAAGTTATGGTTTAGGTTTTGGTCATCATGAATGCTCTTTTGATTATCAATGTTATCATCAAAATGGAGAATTGAACCTTTGAGCGTGATAAGTCTAAGCTTCATTATACACCCATGGAACTCAATGTTTGGAATGGTTCTAATTAGAGGATTAATACTTTGAACTAGATTGTAAAATTTACTGAGTGCTAGAGTTAAGGAGAAGGTGATGCTCAACATTGATGTATTTTAGAATTCTATTAATTGGATTGTTTTTAAAAACCACTTGAGCTTATAGAACTTGTCCTGTGGTTCTTGAAATAATTTTCGCAAACTTTGCTCGGGAGTAGCAAAACGTTGGTTGGGGATTGTGTTGAGGGTCAAATATTGCATATTATCTCCCATTTATTATTTGGTTTTATGAACATGATAATGCTTAATGTTCTATTTTAATTATGTTTTTGTTGCAAGGTGAATTTAAGGGCTTAGATTGAAAAGGATGTTAAAACATGGATTTAACGCTCAAGAATCACTAAAGCCAAGGATGGATCTTATGAGACCAAGAATGAAGAATTCACTTGTCAAAGATCCAAGAAAACCAAGTGAGGAATGAAGAGCATTGAAGACTTGAAGTGAAGAAAAGGAACCCTAAAAATCGGCATCCCTCGACTAGTCTAAGCCCATCCTCAACCAGTCGAAGGATCTTGCTCGACTAGTCGAAGATTACTCGACTCGAATTCCAGTTACAAAATCCTCGAAATTCCCATTATCCTTAACCAATCGAAGGAAACCCTCGACCAGTCGAAGGTTATCCTTATCCAGTCTAAGGTAACGTAGACAGCACACAAATTGCATAAATTTGAGACAATTTTTGGATTTTTCTAACTCAGTGCAAAAGTTGGAGTTGTAAAACTATAAATAGGGGTCCCTAGGATGTTCCTAGGTATCTTCTAGGGTTTGAGGAGTGGAGAAAAAGGGTGGAGCTGCCGTCTGGGAGTTCTTCTTCTTTATCTTTAGTTGGTCTTTTTGTTTTGTTTAAGGGTCTTTAGTTCAATCATGTCTATGGTTGGCTAAACCTATTAGATAGGGCTAAGAGGTGTAACTTGTAGCATGATTGGGATGTTTGCTTTGTTTTGATTCATGTTTTATTGAACTCTCTTGGATTCTAGTTTGATTATGAAGGAATATTTTTAGTTTTTAATGGTTTGTTGTGACAAATTACAATAGATCTGCGATACCTTGAGATATCTTCTTTTCCTGAATTGAGATTGTGAAACTAGGAAATTCTATTATTCACCATCGTCCCTTAGGCATGGTAGGATAATGGAATCCTTCCAAACTTTCACAATTATCTTATGATTGGTTGTGGGATTGGTAAATCCTGTTGTTTACCTTATCTCCTAGGCATGGTTAGGTGACGGAATCACTTCCAAATCTTCACCACTCGCATCCATTAATGATTAGATCCATGAGAAGTTCAAAGATCTGACAAATCTCTTCTTACCAAATGGATATGATAGACTCTGATTCCAATTGTGTCCTTGAATCATGCAAGGTAGCCTCCCAATTGCTACAAGTAGATCCTTAAAAACCTTAGTTCTCACCTTTGCATTTCTTAATTTTTCATTAAATCTCTCACAATTACTCTCTAAATGTAACGCCTCAGTTTTTTAAACCCGAGTACATGACTCATTTTCCAAAAACCCAAGTGTTAGCATTTTAAATTCAGTCTAAATTTGAATTGCTTATCATTAATCAGAGTTAGTAGCAAATGTTGGCAGAATAAACCATGCATTGTATAAAAACATTTCGATTACCATAAATATCCAAATGTAGCGCCCATATAAGACTTATACAATCCCAAATAATGAAGTTCATTAAACAAAAAGAGAAATATATCATCTAGTGATACAACTTAATATGGGCCGAAGGGAACCCAACTAGCTCCTCAACTACCCGATCTGCTCTAGCGACCTAATGAACAACATTGGCTTGCTCTACACCTACGTCAATTGATACGGTTTGATAGTGTCAATGGCTATCGTAGTGAGAAGCACCCTCTAAGATTACACACTCATCATTTATAATCCAGAATAGATCCCAAGTCATAAGAATGATTATATTAAACAGCGCAATGCATAATTTTGATCATATACTAAAAAATTAAGCTAATCAACACAATCTCATCATAAGCAAAATATAATAGCAATCGCAATGCAAGGGAATATGTTCAGATAATCAAATAATCAATCATACGACTTTCTATTGCACTCGAAAATCACAATGTATGTGAATTCCGTAAGATGGCTACAAAATCGATAAGTGAACTTCGGCTCCACCCGGAAATCATGGTACAAGTGAAATTTGTAAGGTGAATAGAAAATCAACCTTTAAACCTCTACTTCACTTGGAAATCATATCGTACGTGAACTCCACAAGATGTCTAGAAAATCGATAAGCGAACTTCAGCTCCATTCGAAAATCATGGTACAAGTGAAATCCGTAAGGTGAATAGAAAATCAACCTTTAAACCTCTACTTCACCTAGAAATCATATCGTACGTGAACTCCGCAAGATGGTTAGAAAATCGATAAGTGAACTTCTGCTCCACCCAAAAATCATGGTATGACCGAACTCCGTAAGATGAAGGGAGAGTCAACATACAAATATCTACTTCATCCGAAAATCATATCGTACGTGAACTCCGCAAGATGAAAATCGATAAGTGAACTTCAGCTCCATCCAGAAATCATGGTACGACTGAACTTTGCAAGATGAAGAGATAATCAACATACAAACTCTAGACTACCCAGAAATCATATCGTACGTAAACACCGCAAGATGGCTAAAAAATCAATAAGCAAACTTCGACTCCACCCGAAAATCAAGGTACAATTGAACACCACAAGATGGCTAGGAAACCAATATACAAATATATACTTCACCCAGAAATCATATCGTACATGAACACCGCAAGATGGCTATAAAATCGATAAGAGAACTCTCGCTCCACCCGAAAATCACAGTACGACTGAACACCGCAAGATGAAGAGATAACAACATACAAACTCTAGACCAGCCGAAAATCATATCGTATGTGAACACCACAAGATGGCTAGAAAATCGATAAGCGAACTCTCGCTCCACTCGAAAATCACAATATAACTGAACATAGTAAGATGGCTAGAAAACCAACAAGATATGTGAATATAACGAATATGCCACAAAGGGCGTCAATGTTCCATCAAAACCACGAAGGGTAAATAAGCATCCCAGCCATGTAGGGAAAATATACGGTTCAAGCCATGTAAGGCAGATGTGGGATCCAAGCCGCGTAAGTCAAATATTGACCGCAAGATGGTAGGTCCATGATAGGTTTCATTCATTTCATCATTTAAGCGTAAGTGACAATATACAGTTAATTAATAAATGTACAATTAAAGATAATATATTATCATCAATCATTTATGCTTGCTATATTTAAATAGACATGTTCATTATCTAACACATGAATCAAGTATGCAACGAATTAGCATATTCACATATTGAGGTAAATAACTTAACGAGAGAAATCATATCTTCATCTATGTCCAGATTGATGAAATTAAGTGGGAAGCTCAAAGGGTGAGTCCTCACCTTAGATGGAATCAACTTGAATTCAATCGCAATGTCTACACCGACATGACTTCAACAGGAGGGATCTAAAGTAGCCTCTACTGAATACCTATACTCAACCAACACAAGAAGATTAATAACCTATCTTATTATTACTACTATATATATGTAAATATATTTTTAACTAATAGAAGGTGATTAGGGAGTCAACTCACCTAGTCGTCGACTCATATTTGAATAACCCCAACCTGGATTAAACCCGCAAGACAGCTGAGTCAACTCGTGTGGTGGCCCTCGACTCAAACGCACTCTCTTCCTCCTCTGTTTCTCTCTTCTTCTTCATTTTTTTTCTATCTTGCTCTTCATTAGTTCCTCTCTCTCCCTCTCTTCATTTGCTGAAGGTCCAACAAGGGTCTGGACTGAGTCAACTCAGACCCAACTTGGCAATCAACACTTGACTCGGTTGGACCCACTACAACCGACCTCCTCCTTCTTCTTCCACCACCTCTCTCCACCTCTTTTTTTCCTCTCTCTACCTCCTCCTACTGCTGGAACGTCCAACAACGCATGAACTCAGATAGAGTTCAGTCGGACAGCGTTGGGGCAGCAACTCGGCTCGAGTCACTCCCACCCAATGTGACAACCACCCGAGGAAGGGGTCAACATCTACTCTCCTTCGTCATCCTTCCTTGCTTTGTCCCCTTTCTCTCTTGTTTGCAATGACCATCAAGGTCATGATTTAACTCGGTCGAGCTCGAGCGAGTCCGCAACCCAGCTTCAATCAAGTTGGTGCAGCAGCCTCGGCACTCGACAGAAAACGGAGCGCCACCTCTCTTCTTTGCTCTCTTATCCCTTTTCCGAGCCTCATCTCACAGCCAACAAGGGCTTGGATTCGGCCCAGACTTGGATCGAGGCCTGGTGCAGCAGCCCATGGCTTGACTTGGTGCGGCAGTAGCAGCAACAACAACAACAAGGAGGACAACGTCCTCTCTCTCGCTTTCTCGTTTCTCTCTTCTCTCTATCTTCTCTCTCGACTTCTCTTTCTATCTTTCCTTTCTTACTCTCTCCCTCTGCTACTTCCAGCAACGCATGGAATGAGTTGGCCCAACTTGAGCTTGTGCGGCAACGGAGAAATGGTGCTCACGGTCTCTCTTTCTCTTTCTCATTTTTTTTCTTTCTTTTGGACAATGGCTGCCCTAAAAGGCAGAGTTTATATGGCCCTTCTAACCCGTTTCTAGAGCTCCGGTTTCAACTAATCACGGGATTAGTTACGAGATTAATTGCACCACCTCGACGAGTTTTGTGGTGATCTAACCTAACTGCACTGGCATGACAGTAATCTAGAGCCACAGATGGAGTCCTGATGCCATGGCCCATCGAATGGTCATCCTAGATCAGAGGATGAGGCCCACTAGAGGGTGGTGGGTTTTCTGGACAACTGTAGAAGATGATGGTCATAATCATGGAGGATTTTGATCGGGTGGCCCATCCATCGATCTGAGGCACATGGATGATGTGGATAGGTCCCATGATCACTGTGGGACCCTCCAAACGGACAGTGATTAATGATTTTGCTTAATGGGCTTGGGTTCGACGTGCGACGGTGGTGGAAGATCTCAAGCAATAGCTGAGGAAGCCCTACTTTGAAGGGATGAGATTTACTGAGGTGGAGGGTTGCGATCGAACGAGACAGGCTGTTACAGATCGCCAGCGAGGCGCTGATAGTTTTCATTTTCGGTAAAGCTAGCCGCACACACTCGGTTTGTGGTCTAGTTGGTGATCTTGTACAAGTGCCTCATTAAGTGAGAACAGTCAGGGTGGGGTCAGAATCTCTGCCCAATCGTGATGGACGGTTTGGATTAGGGGACCAATCCATGATGGTGGGCCATGTCACATCCAAACGGACATTGTCCGTTTAAAGGTGTCGAAGGCGGGAAAGCCTCCTGCTTTCTTACCACTTTCATCGGGTCAAACCCGATTGACTGGATTCCCTAGTCCAATGCACAGCGGGTGCACACACGGGTCGTACACACCCATTAAGGATGGGGCCCACAAAGATGTTTTTGATGGATCTTCTCCATCCATTTAATTCCTTAATACGTATAGGGCCTTGATTCCAAGAATGGGGCTTATCCAAAGCTTAGGTGGGCCATACTCGATCAATTCGAGTTATTTTGTTGATTCGAGTTAATTCGACGGTCGGATTGACTCTGAATTTGATTCTGAGGGGTTCCCGGCCCAGTTTAGATTATCCTTAATGGCACTCCTATTGATCAAGCAATTTAAGTGTAGTATTCAAGTGTTAGATCACTTGATATCAATTGTACATTAGATGGATGGTGGATCTATAAATCCAAGGTTCAATATTGATGATTTCAGCTGATATACTCTTTTCATCTATTTTTTCAACTAATTTGGACCAACCCAAAGGATGAGGTAAATACAAGGCCTAGGTGGGCCACACTATGTGATTTCATGATCACTATCGATTTTTGCGAATCCGATGGTCATATTTTCTCTCAGACTTGATAATCACTAATCTAAGGGCTTTAGGGGCCCAATGACCATCCGCCTAGTGATTTATGACTGGAATTGAAGCCCAATTCCTTTAGTTTAATCATGTATCGTTCATGACCCATTTCTAAGGGTAAGGACTAATGGATTCGATGATCCAATACTATAGGTTACTAGTGGATGGTTAGGTTTACTAAAGAAATAGGTCCTCTAGGTAATGTGACACTATTTTGAAAATCAATGGATGGATTGATATAAGGTCGATGCCTTCTTCCCACTGGCTAGATACAGTTTCAAAACGTAGCTTCGACAGTAGAGTTAAGCTTATTTTGATAATCCTATCCATTATCTGTGAGACTTTGTTCACATGGTAACACCTGAGTACTGAAAAGTATAGGGTGTTACAATCTACCCTCCTTAAAAGAATTTTGTCCCCGAAATTTATTGCTTCTATCTTAAATGGGAATGAGTATGATCCATTTTTCCATATCTCTAAACATTCACCATTTTCCCTATGAAGTATGTTTGTATGTGCAAGTGTTCAGGACTGTCTACTAGGACTGGAGTTGTTACAATCTACCCCCCTAAAGAAGAATCTCGCCCATGAGATTCGATTATACTCATCCTATTTCTTTCGGTATCAACTAAAATCAAGGGTTTGCTCACACAACTTAAGGAAGAGTTTTATTATTATTGTCGTATATATTTGAATTTCATACTGTAAGGCCCACATCCTAGTCCGTACCATTCCGTAGAATCCTGCGATCCTCCCTGTCGAATTTCGGCAAACCGCGACCTATAATCGGCATTTGCATGTAACCCTAAGTCGCATCCTGTAAATCTGAGTCGACTCGACCAGAAAGTTCTACCATTGCGACTACGCAATTGCCGCGGTTCCAACACCGTGTCTTGCACACCGATGTGATACCTAGGCCAGGAGTTGTGGGTCTGCGTTCATCTCGAGGAAAACGCCGCGCATTGTGAATTCCCAGAGAATCTCTACCCAATCCATCACATCAATCAATCAATACTAGTCAAGTACACCTCCCATTACAACCCATCTCTCTCTTAAACAAGCATCCCAAAGTCAACGCTCATGTCACTCACACCCATCCCTTTTCATCCCATCACCTCTCTCTCTCTCTCTCTCTCTCTCTCTCTCTCTCTCTCTTTCTCAATCCATTTCCCAAGCAACCCAAGGGAGAAAACGTCCAAGCTCTTCCCAAAGAGATCCAAGTGTAGCCCACTTCCTACCCCCTCATCTCTCATCCCAACCCTTCAATCTTCATCATCCTCCGTCTAAATTGAAGCCAAGGAGCTAAGGAAGCTATATACCAAGAAGATTAGCAATTAGTGGGTGTTTTATAGGCTTAGATTTGTGTTTTGATGATGGGCCAAGTGAGGCCTACCGATTGATGGTATGGATCTCACTTTGGACCCTAGGTGTGGCCGATGGCCCACTATGATTCATATGATCATCCCATGATGGGGCCATTCTCCACGGACCCCATCATGATATTTATTTTTCCCATTTATGGAAAGGTCATCTAGACCTTGCATCTTTGGTGGAGAAGGGATCTCCACCGTTGATTCTGATTGGTGGGCCCACATGAAATGGGACCCACTTGATGTATGTATTGTAATTGTTAGAGGAGCTCATAGTGGTGGAGCTCCTTTGCTACACGTCTCTCTCTCTCTCTCTCTCTCTCTCTCTCTCTCTCCTTTCCTCGTTGTGGGCCACCTTGATGTACGATATATCCAGACCATCCATCCATCCATTGGGCCATCCCCACTGTCCAACCGGGGCCCGCCCTTGCTGTCCATTTGGACAGACCTTGATGAAGGGAAAATACAAATATTAGCTTGATTCAAATGAGTGGGCCACGCTGATGTGGACCCCACTTGATGTGTTGTATATCCATGCCGTGCACCTGGATGGTGTGGCCCACCAGGATGTACATATCCAGGTCGCCCATCCAGGGTGGACGCTGGATCTGTTATAAAAAAAAGATAAAATAATAAAAATAATAAAATATATATGCATATAATATAATATATATTTGTGTGTGTATTTGGTGGGCCCCATGTGAGACCCACCTTTGTGGGAGCGGATTGACTGGTGTATTTACATCAGCTATATAACTGTTATATAGACGTCAGCAAGTTCAGTAGGTCTGATCATGAGGTATTGTTATATCCAAACCGTCCATCCACGTGGGACCACCGTGATACATGTATTTTATTCCCACTGTCCATCTGGACGGTGGGGACCATAGTGATATATGTGTTTTATCTACACCGTCCATCTGACGGTGTTGACGATGTTGACTCACCATGGTGCATGTGATTATCCACACCATCCACTGTTTGGGACGGTGGGAATCCCACGTTTGATGTATTTGTTATCAACACCGTCCGTCCAGCAATTCCATTGGACCCCCACCTTAGAGTATGCATTTCATCTTCACCGTCCATTTGCTAGACGCCCAGCTGGGCCTGAACACTAGTGGGTTGTCCATCCATCAGGTAGCCCACCGTGATGAATGTGTTGTATATTCATACCGACCCATTGTATTAGCCCATTGTGATGTACTTGAGGCCCAGATATGAGGCCCATTATGACTTGTTTGAGGCCCAGGTATGTGGCCCATTATGATGTATTTGAGGCCTATGGGATGTGGCCCATTGTGATATATTTGAGGCCCATGGGTTGTGGCCCATGTGATGTATATGAGGCCCGTGTGCGAGGCCCATTATGGTGTATATGAGACCCATTACATGTACGAGGCCCATTGTGATTATATGAGGCCCATTGTATGAGTGAGGCCCATTATGTGTGTGAGACACACCATGATGTATGTGTTATATACACACCGTTTATCCATTTATAGGTCGTGATCCCCACCGCCTTATGTAGGCCCACCATGTATAAGTGACGGGCATGCGTTGTTCATCCATTTCCTAGATAATTGGAGGGTCGAGAGCTCCGTTATGATTTTGATTCTGATCCCAAATGGGCCATGCCTTAGGAGCAATAGTGGTTAGATGTCCACATTGTAAGAGTAATGATGGTTAAATGTCCACATTGTAACTCTCCCTAGGGCCTATTGTTAGGCCCATTCTCATCTCCCTTAGTGGGCTGACCCAAACTGTTGGGCCCCCATTAATAATGGTGCTTCCCACCATGCCCTGTAGTACTCCCCAAAATTTGAAGCCCACCTTGTATTCACACTAGGCCTTCCATAGAAAGGTGGCCCATCTAGATGCATGTTCTGCCCAAGTTTAGTGACCATACCTAAGGCCCACTTAGGTGTTGAGCGGGCTATATAATCTTCTTGGAAGGACACATAGTCCTAGGTGTAGGTACTCCACCAAATCCACTTTGTGTATGTATCGGGCTTCCCATAGGAAAGCCCAGTTTATTACATGATATAGAGATTTAGGAGCCCAATCGTTCACCCTATTAGCTCACCTTGTGAACTCACCTTGTCATATACCCACTTGACTCACCACGAGAGGTGTATCCTACCCTTGTACCCATTTTACTAGGACCTCGTGACATGTACATATCATCCGCACCGTCCGTCTCTTTGTTGAGACAAGTGCAAGGTTCATCTTGAACATTAGTGTATCATCTAGGCTATTCGTTGCTTAGTACATCATCACCCCTTGCTGTAGATAGACGAATATGTAGTATCAGGTTTAGTATATCCACTATGTAGAACCTATCTCGACATATGGACTAGACCCCTCGTCCCCGTCTTGGATCATGTAGAGCCTTGGAAGGCTAATGTAAGACATACTGCATAGGCTCCTATAGTTGTAAAAGGAGCACGCCGTTCAGTTTATACTCGTAGTATGTGACAAGCCAGTAATAGTTGATTGCGGAGTATTGTTGTCTACCCTATTAGATAATCATGCCTATGTACTTTACTACATCATGATACATGCCCATATGCATCATATGTATGCTTTGTATGAGGAGTGATTGATCATAGCATATGACATTAGGTTGGTTTATTATGGGACTCCTTGTGAGACGGAGTTGCCCCACATGATCGTCCGGTACGCGAAGGATTGTTGCATGACTGATAGTGTGATTCATGCATCTCACATTTGTGTGACATGACTACTATATGCCCTAGTGATATCAGGGCCGTAAACTCTACAGACATATCATGGATGGCCAAATGAGACACCATAAATCCTTTTCCACATGGGGTGCTATAGATGTCCCTGGGTGAAATTTCCTAAACCCTCTTGGTACCAGAGGACGCTCCAATGTCTAGACTGAGTGGATGAAGGAGCACTGAGTGCCGAATACGAGGAGGCCTTGCTTCCCACTGTGTCGTGGATGGTTCGAAGGGGGTGTGACCTTACCCGTCCGAGGGAGTAGGCAATGTTAGGTTGAGTCTGATCAGCTCATAAATGGGTCCGCTATCGACAATCCGGGCCAATCTTGGCAGGCGATAGCGAGGTCTCTTCCACTTACCCAGTTGTGTGCTTGATGGGGTGGCAAGCTAGCGTAGAGTGTACTAGACCCCGGTGATGATCTCATAGATGTACGGTACTAATATGTGAACTTACTGAGTAGGAGTTTCGTACTCAGTATTTGATTGATTGATTGATTCATTCACTATCCACTCAGGCTGGTGGTGAGCAACTAATTTGTTATGTGTACCTTCACAATGGCCAGGATTTCAGTTGGGACACGTGACCAACCTGAGGTAAGGAGTTTACCACATTGAGTCTGGCTATCCAAATTTAGGTGTGGGACTGGTATGGATAAAATTTCATTGTGATGAACCCCATAGCTTGCGATACGACGTACTATCATCCCGATTACACACTCCATGTAAGGCCCGTATCCTAGTCCGTACCATTCTGTAGACTCTCGCGATCCTTCCCGTCGAATTCTAGCAACCCGCGACTTGTAATCGGCTTTTGCGCGCTACCCTAAGTCGTATACTGTAGATCTGAGTTGGCTCGACCCAATACTTGTATCCTTGCAACCGCGTCGTTGCCGCGTCTCGCGCACCGATGCGATACCCAGGCCAGGAGTTATGGGCCCATATTTATTTCGAGAAAATGCCGCGTATTGCAAATCTCGAGAAGAGAATCTCTACAATCTATCAAATCAATCCCATCAATCAATCAAGTACAACACTCATCCCTCTCTTACCAACAAGGCATGACAACCCATACCTCTCTCATCTAAAGTTAACTCTCTCTCTCTCTCTGTCTCTCTCTCTCTCTCCACCCATCGCTTCCTTACACCCATCACCATCCCTCTCTCCTGTCTCATTTCTCTCTTCACTCCCAAGCAACCTAAGAGTGTGGACGTCCAAGCTAAGGAGAGAAAAGAGAGGATCCTAATGTGGCCCACTTCCTACCACCCAATCTCCCATCCTAGCCATCCAACCTTCATCAACTTCCATCAAAGGGAAAGCCAAGGAGTTTAGGAGCCCAAGGAGTCAAGAAGGAGCGAAATCGCTGGGTGTTCATAGTGCTAGATTTTGATCTTTATGATTTAGGGCCCACATGTATTGGGACCCACTTGATGTATGTTTTGTAAGGGAGAGCTCATATTGGCGGAGCCCTCTATCGCATGTCGTTTCTCTCTCTCTCTCTCTCTCTCTCTCTCTCTCTCTCTTTTTGTGTGATGACATGTGTGTAAGGCCCGTATCCTAGTCCGTACTGTTCTGTCAACTCCCGCGATCTTTCCTGTTAAATTTCGGCAACCTGCGACCTATAATCAACGTTTGCGCTGACCCTAAGTTGTATCCTATAGATTTGAGTCAGCTTAATCCGAGACTTGTACCATTACGACTACACCGTCGCCGTGGTTCCAACACTGCGTCTTGCATACTGATCTGATACCCTGGCCAGGAGATGTGGGCTCGCATTCAGTTCGAGAAAAACATCGCGTGTTTGTAATCTCAAGAGAATCTCTACAACATGTTCCATCAATCATTGACTCAAATCAATCAATCAATCACCTCATGTCAAGTACAGGAGTAACTCATGCTTTCTTTCTCCACAAGTCAAGCAACCTACCCCAAAAGTCAACAAGTCACTCACCTCACATCCATCACTCACCTCACATCCATCACCCATCACTCTTTCTCCTTACAACCCTCTCTCTCTCTCTCATTTCTCTTCACATTTTCAAGCAACTAAAGGTGGTGCACGTCCAAGCTCTCCCAAGTGAGAAAAGTGAGTTGTGTGTGGCCCACTTCCTCTCCCAAAATCCTTCATCCTAACCCTTCATCTCTCATCATCTTCCATCAAAGAGGGACATAAGGAGATCGGCGTTCTATCGGACCAAGAAGATTAAACAGTGGGTGCTTTATAGGCTAGATTTTCATATTTTTATGATGGGTCAAGTGAGGCCTACCGATTGATGGTACAGATCTCACTTTGGACCCTAGATGTGGCCGATAGCCCATATTGATTCTCATGATCATTCCATGATGGGGCCTTTCTCCATGGACCCCATCATGATGTCTATTTTCCAAGCAAGGATAAGGTCATCTTGACCTTCCATTTTGGTGGAGAAGTAATTTTCACCATTGATTTTTAATTTGGTGGGCCCACATGTATTGGGACCCACTTGATGTATGTTGTAAATCGTGGAAGGGAGGGCCCATAGTGTCGGGGTCCCTCCATCACTCAATCTCTCTCTTTCTCTCTCTTTTCCCTTGTTGTTGGCCCCTTGATGTATGTATTTTATCCAAGTCATCCACCTTCGTATGACCCACTTGATGGACGTGTAGGATCTACACCGTCCAAACCATGTCGGCCCTGCCTTCGGGAGATGGGAAAACACAAATATAAGGTTGACCCAAATCGATGTGGGACCCACCTTAATCAAATGCATGCCCACGCCGATGTGTAGTGGAGCATGAACAGACAGTGGATGTATAACAAAAAAAATATATTTTTTAAAGGCTTTTGGGTGGGCCACTCATTCAGGCCCCACCTTAATGTATCAACCCAATCCACGCCATCCATTCCATTCCCTAGCTCATTTTAGGTGTTGAGCCGAAAAATGAGGCCAATTCGATTATCTGGTGGGCCATTGCATAGAAAGCAGTGTTTTTACCATTGAAATTCCCCTGATATTTCTATATGCCGAAATATATTGAATATTGGGATTGAGGGGTCTGTCTTGAGCAGTAAAGACCAACGAGTGGGTTGGATTTTACTGATATGGACCCCACCTGTGGAAAACCACAGAAAAACTCATTTCAAAATAAATAAATAAATAAATAAATGTTCAGCGCCTGCTGTTGCGACGCTGCAGCAGGACGCTACTGCGTTAGGCGGTGGGCAGGGGTCCCAGCTGTGGGCCCCACCATGAAGTGTGTTGATCATCAACACCGTGCATTTATTGGGTTCCCTCTGACCAGTGGGCCACCCCAAAAATCAGCCATATACAACACTCAGGTGGCCCACGTCACAGGAAATAACGGGATGGAATGTTTGCCATTGCAACCCTTTTGGGTGTCCCAGAAGTTTTGGATCATCATGAAATTTGTTTTCCCCTTTCATCTGGGTCTACGTGGCCTTATTAACAGATTGGATGGTGAAATGGCGGTAAAGACCGCACCAGTTGAAGAAGGAATATGCCAATATGTCCTAGAGGGGGGTGAATAGGACTTTTTAAAGTTTTTATGTTTTATTTAAAAATCCTACTTCACTAATCCTGTGATCAAGCAAATATCAGAATTACTCAAATGTAACTCTACTGGCTTCCAAGCTTGGTAGAGGATCCAATCACAAACTATCTTAGAAGTAAGCAGTATGCAAGCTAGCTTATGATGGATATGACTGTGTAGGTGTGTGTGGTGTGATTAAATATTTAGATGAGGAAGTATTAAAGAAAATCATACAAAAATAACAATCTCAAACACAGTCATTTTATAGTGGTTCGATGATAAGTCTACTCCACTCCCGATAATCGTACTCAACCCTTGAGTGTACCGGATTTCACTAAGGAGGTTTAACAATAGTCCACCTCAAACCTAAGGTTTTAAATCAGGTTCACCTTCAACCTTTACAACCTACACTGAGGCTGACTGTTTATGCTCTCACGAACAAGGGTCAGCACAACGCACCCACTTTTAGGCACACTGGCCAAGGATCTTCTATAAGACCCTACTGGAGGTTTCTACACGGTTGACCTCAAACCCTAAGGTTTTACTCGGTTCACGTAAAACCTAGAGTTTTACTGGTTCACTCCTAAGTAGATGTTTATGCTCTTCATAGAGCAAGGGTCCACACAACGCACCCACCACGTACACTCCCGCCAGAGGCGTCCTCGAGGACTTCAAAGGGTGAGAACCACTTAAGACCCAATCCTAGAAAGGAATGATCACAAGTGTCCTCTTGGACTCTGGATACTTACAAATAAGTTGATGAGTCCCGTTTAGCACAATGCTGAAGATCTCCTCCTCCTTGTTAATGAAGAGTCTTCTGCTCCCTTGATCCCAACACAAAATGATGTACCAATACTCGGCTTCGGGTTGGGTCAAGGTGAAGATGAATCCTACTCTCAAAATATTTTCCTATCAGGAAGATAGAGCGATTCCAATCTTATGCATTCAAGTCATCTCAGCTTTATGATTTGCCATTAAGGTAGTAGCTGGAGGATCCTTGAATGCGGAAGTTCATTCCCCAATCCACTCTATTGAATATCAATGATGAGGGTGGATTGGAGGATGAACTCCCTCGAGAGAAAGGGCTTTGGATATAAGTGTAAGTTGAAACACACAAAAGCTCTATCTTCTTTCTCTCACAGCAACAAAAGACAAGTCCTTTATATATGGGCAAAGAGTTCCAACGGATATAAAATGGTCATATTTATGACAGAGTTCGATATCATTGAGTAGGTTCGATATCATCGAGTGTATACTCTTGATAGCATTGATGGTCTGCTCGATGACTCGGATCCAATGTCATACGCTTTTGAAACTCTTTGCCAATTGGTCGATGAATCGAAAATATTGTCGATGTCATCGAATTTCGAACTTCTATTCCATCGATGACAGGTTCAATCCATCGACACTTGAAAAATGAGAGAGACTTGGCTTTGAAATATTTTAGGTTTTCATGAATGATCGGGGAAGAATCGAGATCATCAGAATTTGAATGTCGATGATATCGAGATCAGAGTCGAGGCATCGATAAATCCAGCTGATTGGTCTTTAAGCTTGCTGGATAGTTTATAACCTTGTTCGATACAATCGATCTGGTGTCGATATCATCGATATTTGAATATCGATTCTATCGAAGGGCCCCCGATCATAGTTAAAAACAACCTGAAATATCTGCTGTAGGAAATGCGCGCCCTCGATCGATATCATCGATGGACTTCCGATGTTATCGATATTTGATTTCAGATCATATCGGAAGAGCATCGATATATCGAAGGAATTTGAGATATTCATTAAAAAACAGGGGCGCTGGAAATCTGCCCGTCGATCTTATCGAGTCACTTTCGATGGACTCGAGTTTTGAATATCGATGATATCGATAAGGGAATCGATAAATCAGTCCAGATGAGTATTTAGTTGCTGGACATTTTTAGTTCTTATATCGATGATATCGATAGGTGTATCGATACATCGATAAATCCGTCTAGATAATATTTAGTTGCTGGACATTTTTGGTCCTCACATCGATAATATCGTTAAGGTATCGAGGACATCGACAAAGCAGGTCGATCATATCGAGGGTGTTCTGATAAAATCGACAAGACGAGAAAAACTTAGAGATTTTTCTATTTTGAAAAAAGTTTTCTCACCTTAAAATCCTATGATTTCTAACTTATTTTTAAGGGTTTTCTTCACCTGGTGTTTTGGGTCACGGGAGGTGAGGCTTTAGTTTTACCTGTGACGAGCTCGCACACATCCGGTTGAGGCAGACGCTTGAGTTGATCTTCCTATCAGGCTCTGTAGACACTCTGACTCAACATTCACGTAACTTGACAAACCAAGGCACTTTCAATCTCCCCCTTTGTCAATTACATGACAAAATCCCTAAAACACCCTAGAATGTTTTAGACAAACACACTCTAAATTGTGTGTACATGCTTTTACATAATTTTACAATTTTCTAACCCATGTACACACCCTGTAGCTGCTCCCCCTTTCTTGTAAACTCTCCCTTGCTTGATGTAGCTGCTCCCCCTTTCTTGTAAACTCCCCCTTGCTTGATGTAGCTGCTCCCATTAACACCTGAAACAACATAGATAGATATACAATTTTTTCATTCGAGGTGTTTGCAAATGTTCTCCCCCTTTTTGTCAGTCATTACAAAGATATCTCAGGTGATATTGACTGAAGCTTGAAATACTTGAGAGAACCGAACAGAGAGAGAGAGAGGCAGATCAAGTGATGTATAATAGGTAATACGATTTAAACAAACATCAATTTCAGAACCTATGGATGCATTTTAGAGCAGTTATGTAGCAGTTTTCAATCATATGCAATCAATAACTTGATAAACCAGGGGAATGTAACACAAATATGGTCGAAAAAAGTTTAAGCATTATATTCAGCCATATTTAACAAAAAAACAAACTGCGGCAGACAGCAGTAAATCCCAAGCCAAAAGAAACTGTTCAGTCGAACCAAAAAAAATATATTACTCCACACAACAGTAACCGATCAACCATCAACTAGAAACATCAAGTCCATGTATGGGCACCCAAAAGTAACCATCGTTAGCCCAATTGTGGGTAAAAACAACAAAAAAAAACTTTGCATGTTTAGAAGGCTGTCATACACACCAATGATAGCGAAGAACATTAAAAAAAAATGATGTTCAAATGCAGACAAGAGTAGGGTGTGTATGATAGCATGCATGAACCAGCATCATGGAGCAGAATGAGATGGCATCGTGTCGTCTTGTCGGCACGTCATCAGGTCCACCAATTGTTGAACCGTGCTCTGCTTTTCTTGAACCATTCTTTCCAAGAATGTAAGTCTTTCTTTAACTGAGTGGATGTCCTTCAAAATCACCCCAATCCTGTCCAGCTTGAACCTTTTTCCATACCCGACTGTTGACGTGGACGGAACTGGATCGGGTCCAAGGGGTGCCTCTTCAGCCGTCGCAGTCCCTTCCATGGGATCACCACCTTTCCTTCAACTTCTTCCACCTGGATTTCTTCCTCGGGGTTCTCCTTGTACTCGTGAAACTCCAAATCCATTTTCCGAACATTTCTTTTATTGAAAACTTGGAGCGGGATTACCGGATCAACAGTCGATGGGAACCCGATTTTGTTGCATATCATACTAATAATCCAGGGGTACGGCAGATGGAGGTCCCTGGATGTGTGGATGACGTTTACCAACTGAGAAACAAGTAGAGTTGGAAGGCAAATCTTTGACCCTCTGGCAATTGATTATACGATCATGGTCATGAGGTCGGTGAGATCGAACCGGTTGGTACTTCTAGGATAGATGTTAGTAGCGAAGATACCATGCAGAATCCGAAATTTGGGATCCATATACCTAGATTTTAACACATTCCCTTGATGTCAGGGGATGTCCCTACCATTGCAAAGATACTTAGTGACCCTAGATCGAATGTCCACGTTATCAAGATCCATCTCTGGGATTCCTTCCGGGACCATGTTGAGTCCGATAGTTTCAGCTATTGTAGCCAGCATGATAAACACATCTTCACCACCCAAAGATACCATGAACGAAGGAGGGTCAGCCACCGGTAATATCGAGAGGTTGTTTATCGATTCTATCGAGTCTGTCTTCGATATCATTCTTGGCTACCCGACAATCCATATCCTAAGGAACCGTCGATAATATCGACCTTCTATTGATAAATCGAGAATGTCATATCGATAGTCATATCGAAGATGAAGATTTTCACTTTCCAGCTTTCAGACGGGTCTTCAAGTATACTTTTCGTATCTCTATCAACAGTATACTCAGCAAAAATTATGTACACACACTGTACACAACAAAATTATAAACATTTGAATGTTTATACAAAAATAATGGAGGTGAAGTACCTCATATATATCATTTGAAGCTTAGCAAAAATATTTCCTCATTTTAGCACCGGTTCAGATTCTGATACATGATCTGAACTAATTCTTCCTTACCCATTTTACTTTGTTAATTGATTTGGGTGGTGATGCACGGGCATTGCTTCTATCCATATCCTTAAGAGGACTCTGTAAGTTCTGTATTTCTCTGGTTGACAATTTGTTAACATGATTCTGACTAGAGTTAGGTTGTGTCCTCTTAGGAATCATGCATTCAAAATTATAATGACCTAAATCACCACACAAATAAGATGCTGGAGTTGTTCTGGTTTTGCTTCCAGAAGCAGCAAAATTTTTCAGTTTTGGGAGCTGCATTTCCAGACTTTGATTTATGTTTTTCATATCCAAGACCGCTTTTATCCTTTCCAGGTCTTCCCATTCCTAACAGTTTTTCTAGCTTTTCACCACTCTGGGAAACTTGTAGTTTATCTTGGTTATCTTCTTGGATTCTTCCAGATCAAACAGGAGTGTGTGATTTTCATTTTGAAGAAGCATATTTTTGTCTTTTAATAGCTCAACCGTGTTTGTTCAGTTTTTCAGACTCGTTTTTAAGAAGAGTATTGATTTGTTCAAGTCTATCATTATCCATATGATATTGCTGCAGATCATTTATTAATTATGTGTTGATTTCCAAAGCTTTATCCAAATCTTTCTGCAGAAACTTACCTTTGTTTCTGTTATTCCAAGTCTCTTAAGTGTATTGATGCTATGAATATAGAGTTGATTATAAGCATCTTGCAGTTTATCCTCTTCGATTTCTTCTTCTTCTTTTCCATTGTCGGATGAAGATGATTTCATGGCTAGCTGTTCTTTCTCGTTCTCAGATTCAGTGGGGATGATTGAGGCAGTGGAGACCATGAGTATTTTCAATGATTTCTGATCTTCGTTGCTTTCTGAGTCACTAGATTTGAATTTGACTCCTCAGTATCATCCCACGTGGCAACCATAGCCTTGCCCTTAGTTTTTCTATTTGGGCAATTAGTAGACAGGTGTCCATACTCGTGACAGGCATACCATTGTGCTTCTTTGGTTCTTCTACCAAATTTGCCTGCAGAGGGTTTGTTGTTCACCTTTCTTCCTTTGGAAGGCCGACCACGATTCTTTTGAAAGAAACTTCTGAATTTTTGTGCCAACAAAGCCACTTCTTCATCTTCATCTTCCTTTTCACTTTCACTGTCCTCATGAATTGTTTTCTTTGAAATTTTTAAGACAGTGTTTTTGGATTTTTGGGATTGTTTGAAGTGTAGTTCAAAAGTTTGTAGGGAACCTACCAGTTCTTCTACTTTCATTTCATCTATGTTCCTACACTCCTCAATTGTTGTAACCTTGGGATTAAATCGTTCCGGTAGGGATCTTAGAATTTTCCTACAAATTTTTGGTACCGGAACTTTTTCTCCCAATCCACCCATGGAGTTGCAAATTATATTTAACTTTATAAAAAACTCCATAAATGTCTCATGCTCTTCCATTCTGAGACTTTCGAACTGTGAAGTCAGGAGTTGAAGTTTGGATCGCTTCACAGTGCTTGTGTCTTCATGGGTTGTTTCCAATAAATCACATGCTTCCTTGGATGTCCCACACATACTTATCTGATTGAATATATCCTGGGACATGGCATAGTAGATAGCATCCATAGCCTTGACTTTAGATGTTTGCCTTTCTTTGTCGAATAATGTCCACTTTTCTTTGGGTTTGGGCTTTGTGATTGTTGTGCCACTGTCAAGTATGATTTGTTCAGTTGGTGGCACGTATCCACTTTCAACTATGTCTCAAACATCATGATCCAAAGATCTCAGAAAGTAGTGCATCCTAGCCTTCCAGTATGCATAGTTTGAGCCATCAAATACTGGAGGTTTAGTGACTGATGAGCCCTCTCCTTTGGCCATATTCCCAACTTCAGTCAAGATCAGTCTCTAGGCGGTGAAGCCCTTAAAGAGAGACCCTCTCTGATACCAATTGAAATGGCGGTAAAAACCGCACTAGTTGAAGAAGGAATATGTCAATATGTCCTAGAGGGGGGTGAATAGGACTTTTTAAAGTTTTTATGTTTTATTTAAAAATCCTACTTCACTAATCCTGTGATCAAGCAAATATCGCTATTACTCAAATGTAACTCTACTGGCTTCCAAGCCTGGTAGAGGATCCAATCACAAACTATCTCAGAAGTAAGCAGTATGCAAGCTAGCTTATGATGGATATGACTGTGTAAGTGTGTGTGGTGTGATCAAATATTCAGATGAGGAAGTATTAAAGCAAATCACACAAAAATAACAATCTCAAACACAGTCATTTTATAGTGGTTCGACGATAAGTCTACTCCACTCCCGGTAATCGCACTCAACCCTTGAGTGTACTGAATTTCACTAAGGAGGTTTCACAATGGTTCACCTCAAACCTAAGGTTTTAAATCAGGTTCACCTTCAACCTTTACAACCTACACTGAGGCTGACTGTTTATGCTCTCACGAGCAAGGGTCAACACAACGCACCCACTTTTAGGCACACTGGCCAAAGATCTTCCATAAGACCTTACTGGAGGTTTCTATACGGTTGACCTCAAACCCTAAGGTTTTACCCGGTTCACCTAAAACCAAGAGTTTTACTGGTTCACTCCTAACCAGATGTTTATGCTCTCCACAGAGCAAGGGTCCACACAATGCACCCACCACGTACACTCCCACCGGAGGCCTCCTCGAGGACTTCAAAGGGTGAGAACCACTTAAGACCCAATCCTAGAAAGGAATGATCACAAGTGTCCTCTTGGACTCTGAATACTTACAAATAAGCTGATAAGTCCCGTTTAGCACAACGTCGAAGATCTCCTCCTCCTTGTTGACGAAGAGTCTTCTGCTCCCTTGATCCACAATACAAATGATGTACCAATACTCGGCTTCGGGTTGGGTCAATGTGAAGATGGAATCCTACTCTCAAAATATTCAATCTTATGCATTCAAGGCATCCCAATTTAATGATTTGCCATTAAGGTAGTAGCTGGAGGATCCTTGAATGCGGAAGTTCATTCCCCAATCCACTCTATTGAATATCAATGATGAGGGCGGATTGGAGGATGAACTCCCTCGAGAGAAAGGGCTTTGGATATAAGATGTAAGTTGAAACACATAAAAGTTCTCTCTTCTTTCTCTCACAGCAACAAAAGACAAGTCCTCTAAATATAGGCAAAGAGTTCCAACGGATATAAAACGGTCATATTTATGACAGAGTTCGATATCATCGAGCAGGTTCGATATCATCAAGCGTATACTCTCGATAGCATCGATGGTCTACTCGATGACTTAGACTTAATGTCATACGCTTTTGAAACTCTTTGCCAATTGGTCGATGAATAAAAAATATTGTCGATGTCATCGGATTTTGAACTCCGATCCATCGACACTTGAAAAATGAGAGAGACTTGACTTTGAAATATTTCAGGTTTTCATGAATGATCGGGGAACCATCGAGATCATCGGAATTTGAATGTCGATGATATTGATATCAGAGTCGAGGCATTGATACATCCAGCTGATTTGTCTTTAAGCTTGTTGGACAGTTTATGACCTTGTTCGATGCAATTGACCTAGTGCCGATATCATCGATATTTGAATATCAATTCTATCGAAGGGCCCTCGATCATAGTTAAAAATAACCTGAAATATTTATTGTAGGAAATGTGCTCCCTCGATCGATATCATTGATGGACTTTCGATGTTATCGATATTTGATTTCAAATCATATCGGAAGAGCATCGATATATCGAAGGAATTTGAGATTTTGATTAAAAAACAGGGGCACCGAAAATCTGCCCGTCTATCTTATTGAGCCACTTTCGATGGACTCGACTTTTGAATATCGATGATATCGATAGGGGAATCGATATATCGATAAATCAGTCCAGATGAGTATTTTGTTGCTAGACATTTTTAGTTCTTATATCAATGATATCGATTGGTGTATTGATTCATCGATAAATCCGTCCAGATGAATATTTAGTTGCTGGACATTTTTGGTCCTCACATCAATAATAACGTTAAGGTATCGAGGACATCGACAGAGCAAGTTGATCATATCGAGGGTGTTCCGATAAAATCGACAAGATGAGAAAAACTTAGAGATTTTCCTATTTTGAAAAAAGTTTTCTCACCTTAAAGCCCTATGATTTCTAACTTGTTTTTAAGGGTTTTCTTCACCTGGTGTTTTAGGTCATGGGATGTGAGGCTTTAGTTTTACCTGTGACGAGCTTGCACACATCCGGTTTAGGCAGACGCTTGAGTTGATCTTCCTATCAGGCTCTGTAGACACTCTGACTCAACATTCACGTAACTTGACAAACCAAGGCACTTTCAGATGACATATAAATGTTATGATGGGCCCTACGTGGGACCCATCCCTGCCGTTGAAACAGCAGCAGCTGGCTGCATCGTATAACAGTTATATTGCTATTGTACTGACGTCACAGCCCTTGTTGACGCGGTACCCAGCCGCTGTGTGAATGTCATCCACACCGTCCGTCTATTTGCATGGACCCCACCAAAGTGTATGTGTTTTACCCACACCGTCCACTGTCCACCGTCCTTAGACGGTGGAACCCACCCCCACGTGTGGGGCTACACCTTGATGTATGCATCTATCCGAGTCGTACAAGGCCTAAATGTTGCTATTATATATAATATTATATATATATATATATGTTGTGGTGGCCCTACGTGGGACCCACCATGTTATGTGAAGCAGCAACAGCTGCATTCAGACGCAGCTGCCTAGCTATTGTACTGACTGCAATACATTCTATGGGTCCCACCTGTTGCATCCACGCCTTCCATCTATGGGACCCACCATGATGCATGTGTTGTATCCATACCGTTTAACCATTTGATAGATCATTTCATGGCTCGAGAGAAAGAATGAGTCAGATCTCAAGTTCAAGTGGACCCCACCATTTAAAATAATGGGGACAGTGACATTCACCATTCAAAACTTCTTAAGGGCCACGGTAGTTCCGATCAAGTTGATGTTTTTGCTTTCACTTCATCTACCTCTATGTTAACTTATGAATAGGTCGGATCTCAAAAATACATAAGGGTGGGCCCGATTGATATACATGAAGCCCATTTGATTTGGCCTGTTGATACAACCCATTTGATGTATTTGGGGCCCATTTGATGAGGCCCGATGTAATGTATTTGGGGCCTGTGGGTTGAGGCCCATTGTGATATATTTTTGGCCCACTTGGCAAGGCCCATTGTGATATATTTCCATCCCATTTGACAAGGCCCATTGTGATGTATTCCAGGCCCATATGATGAGGCCCATTGTGATGTATTTCTGACCCTTTTGGCAAGGCCTATTGTGATGTATGTAAGGCCCAATTGGTGTGGCCTATTCGATATATATATGAGGCCCATGTGATTAGTCCCATCTTGATGTATTTGTAGCCCGTCCATTGAGGCCCACTTGTTGTATATATTTGAGGCCCATGTGTAGGGCCCACCTATTATGTATTTAAAGCCCATGGGTTGTGGCTCATAGTGATGTATATTAGGCCCATGTGATATAGCCCATTGTGATGTGTATTAGGCCCAGGTATGTGGCTCACCTGTGAAGTATATCTGAGGCCCACTTGCGATGTATTCAAGGCCCATTGTCGAGGCCCAATGTGATGTATTCGAGGCCCAGGGGCAAGGCCTAATGTAATGTATATGTGACTCATTGAGATTGTATGAGGCCCATGGAACGTGGCCCATTGTGATATATCTGATGCCCATGGGCGCGGCCCATCGAGATGTATCTGAGGCTCATGGGTGTGGCCCATTGTGATACGTTTGAGGCCCTTGTAAGAAGCCCAACGCGATATATGAGAGGCCCATGAATGAGGCCCAATGTGATGTATGTGTGGCCATTACGTTGTGTATGAATCCCTTATATAGGCCACTCCTTGGGAGCAATGTTGGTTAGATGTCCACATTGATGTGCAATGATGGTTAGATGTCCTTATTGTGACCTTTCCGTAGGCTTTGTTAGGCCCATTCGCACCATTCTCTAAGTGGGTTAACCCAAATAAATGGGCCCCATTCACCATAGATGGTTGGCTCCATGCCATCAGATTTGAATAACCACGGTCGTGGGCCGATCTTTATATTATGGTTGATCAGTTATCCATCTATGGACCTCACCTTGTTTATATGCTGTTTGTCGGTGCCGATTATTGATGTTGATTATCGGTGCCGATTGTTAAAGCCGATTGTTGAGGCCGATTCCAATTGCCAAGGCCTATTGTTGAGGCCGATTCTGATTGCCGAGGCCTATTGTGATGTATTCGAGGCCCATGGGACGTGGCCCATTGTGATATATTTCCAGCCCATATGATGAGGCCCGACTTGATGTATATTAGGCCCGTGTGAGCGGCCCATTGTGATGTATATTAGGCCCATGTGAGCGGCCCACTGTGATGTATATTAAACCTGTGGATGCGACCCACTTGATGTATACGTGGCCCATGAGTGAGACCCATCGTGATGTGTATTAAGCTCTTGAGTGAGGCCCATGGTGTTGTATATTTGGCCCTTGTGGGAGGCCATGAGTCCATTGTATGTTAGGCTCTATATGGGTCATTCATTCGGGGCAATGTTAGTTAAATGTCCACATTGTCGAGGTTGATTGTCGATGTCGGTTATTGATACCGATTATAAGTATGTGACAGCATAGCATCATGATACATGCCCATACGCATCATCTGCATGTTTGTTATGAATGTGGTTGACCATTGCATATGTCATTGGGCAGGTTGTTATGAGACTCCCTGATAGGTGGAGGTTATCTCACATAGCGCACGGTATGCGCAGGATTGATGCATGACTGGATTGTACGACTCATGTATCTTGCATTGTGTATTCTAATTATTGTACGCCCTAGTGACATCAGGGTCGTAGCCTCTACAGGCATATCGTGGATGGCCAGATGGGACACAAAAAATGTTTAGTTCGAGCATCGGGCTGCTATAGATGGCCTTAAAATCCCTAAAACCCTCTTGGTACCAAAGGATGCCCCAATGTCGAGACCGAGTGGATATATATAAGCGCCTGAGTGATGGATACCAGGAGGCCGCATCTCCCACTGTGTCGTAATCGGTTGGGAGGGGGTGTGGCCTTACCCGCCCAAGGGAGTAGGCATAGCTAGACTGAGGTTGACCAGCTCGAGGAATGGGTCCACTATAGATAAGCCTGGTAGGTTGTTGAGGGTCAAATATTGCATATTAGACCCCAGTTATTGCCTGAATTATGAACATGATACTGTTTTAATAGGCTATTTTAATCATGTTTGTGATATAAGGTGAATTGACAAGCATGGACTGGAAAGGATACTAAAAGCATGGATTTAATGCTCCAGAATCACCAAGGCAAGGGAAGAACTCCAATGGACCAAGATCGATGAATTTACACGGCCGAGATTCGAGAAAATCAAGTATTTCACGCTCAAGTTGCCTAAAATGGGTCCTTGGTGCAAGATCACGGGGTTCCTACCATCTGATCGGCTTAAAACTTCATACATGGCTTGGGAGCCATAAATTAACCGTACACGTAAAATTTCAGCCATTGGATATCACGGGAAGTGGCCCAACGGCCAGATCAGCCCCTTAATTCATTAAGTGGGGCCCACCTGCTATCTGGATATGCCTCAACTTCGGATTCAACACTTTAAATGGGGATACCAATTAAATGGATGGATCAGATTTCTCATGAGCATCACGATGGTGGCCCATGAACATCGCATGTATAAAGAGTGTATGTGCATTCAACGTGCACCGGACGGCTGAAGCAGTCAGCGCAAGTGCTGACCCGACTCCTCTCAAAAACGGAAACTTCCATTTTTTCAAGCCGTGTAACAGACGGACGCTGTCCGTTTTGCAGACGTCAGTGGGCCTCTATCATGACCCGTACGAATGATCCAAGCCATCCATCTTGTAGAGGGGATTGAAAAATTTAAAACCATGCTGATACTTTTCACCCATGCGTACACACGTGTGCGATACGGAAGACACAAACAGGCTGCCTTGCGACATTCAAAACAATCTTAGTCTGATATTTTCTCTGGACCGCATCAATGGACCACCAAGATTGTCCCTTATTGACCGAAATTTCGTCCTTCATCTAATGGACGGTGTGGATTTATCAAAAAAAGAAGCAAAATGGGTCCCACCAACGTCACAGCGTAAGTCCCCTTTCGCACACCCAGTTTTCGCATCCGGAAGCTGCCCGAGTTTTGCGGCAGTTATGTGATCAATGGGATGATTTGGTGGATGATTTGAACCGTTCAAGTAGAGTCCAGGCCAGGCATGACCCTAACCTAGGTGCTGGACTGAAGATCGAGAATATCAGCGTCCCAAAAGCTCCACTAAATACAAACCGACTTGCAGTTTTGTTACGCAAAGAAGCTGCGTAAAGAACTCCTCCGGAAACCGCTACGAAACTAACTCTGGCCACAGCTGCTTACGCACTACCTCTTGTGCGGAAGTCCCAACCGACCACCTTTTGGGTGGTTATAAAGAGAGAGAAAGCTTTGGAGAAGGGGGGAGGAAGAAAGAAAGAATTGTTTGATTTATTTTTATCTGTTTGTTTTTCTAAACTTGGGAGAGATAGTCCATCCATGACGGGCTAAACCTCTTAGCTAGGGCTAAGAGGAGAAGCTTGTAACGTGATAGGGTGGTTCTACAGCTTGGATTCATGATTCTGGTTTGATTTTAAGGAATACTTCTAGTTTTTAATGGTTTGTTGTGACTGAAATTACAATGAGTCTGCGATAGCTTTGAGTATTTCTTTTCCATTATTTGATTATGAAACTAGGACGCCCTGTTGTTCACCATCGCCCCTTGGACATGGTGGAATGACGGAACTCTTCCTAACATTCATACATCACTCAGATTGGCTGTGAATTGGTTTAATCTTGTTGTTTGTCTTGTCTCATGGGCATGATATTGTGATGGAATCCATTCTAATTTACACCTGTCTGATCTCTTGAAAACTAGATTAAATGAAGTTCAGAATTAATTTACAGGTTATATTTTCCAACTGGATGAAGATGGGACTCGAAGTCCAGTTGTGTTCTTGAATCAAGCGTAGATCTCCCTGATCTGTATAAGTGGATCCTTGGCACCCTAGTTTCCCACCTTTAAATTTCACCATTATTCTCATATTTACCCCTGATTTAGATTTCAGCTTATCCTAGTTCTAGTTCTGGTTACTTTCAGATTACATACAGGTTTCAGTCCCTGTGGATTCGACCTCGGTCTCACCGAGTTTATTACTACGTCACAACCCTACACTTGGGGAGTGAACAAGTTTTTGGCGCCGTTGCCAGGGATTGACGGTTACGCTTTTCTGAATTTAACTAGTTTTAGGAGTAGTTTCATATTAGGGTTTTTCTAATTTCTAGGATTTTACGTTAAGAATTTTTTAGCTCTAAGTTTCCTTTTAATTATAGAAATAATTTTAGTAACTTTCTATTTTTGGATTTTGTTATTTCCTTTTTAGAAACTAACCCAATCTTCTCGTTTTGTAGGATTCTGAGATAAGCTTCCAAATTGGTAATTTCTTTTTAATTTCTCTACTTTTTCTACTTTTAGAATTAGGATTTTAGTTTTAGAAACTTTCTTATTCTAGGTTTCCTTTTTAGAAACTAACTTTCGATTTTTAGAAAATTTCTATTTCTAGGCTTTTATTTATTTTAGAATTTTTTCCTTTTTAGAAACTAACATTACTTTCCATTTTAGGATTAGGATTTCTAATTTAGAACTTTCTAACTTTAGGCTTAGAACTTTCCTAATTATTTTTTTTAGAATTTATTTATTTTATTTTTAGGAACTAATTTATTTTTAGAACTTTCCTCTTTTGTTTTTAGAAACTAGGTTAGTTATTTCCCTTTTTAGAGACTCTTTCTAATTTTAGAAACTAACTCTTCTTTCCTTTATTTATTTTTAGAAACTTTCCTTTTTAGGAATTAGTTTATTTTTAGAAATTTTTTAATTTTTAGGTTTAAATTTTCTATTTTAGAAACTTTCAAATTTTAGGGAACTTTACTTTTTAGAAACTGACTTAGCTTCTATGTTTAGGGAACTTTCCTTTTTAGAAACTAACTTTCTATTTCAATTGTAGGAACTTTCTAACTTTAGACTTTCTATTTTAAAAGCTAATCTCTTTTGTTTTCTTTTGCAAGATTTTAACATAGGAACTTCTCAATTGGTACTTTCCTTCTAACTTCTCCTCCTCTTACTTTCCATACTACCGTAGGATCTTTTCTTTTATTTTTCTTAAGATTAGATTCAGATTGAGGGTTTCACCATGTACATGCACGAATGGGAACGTCAATATGCTGAGATAGCTTTTGAGCATGCGAAACAGTGCGAAGGGATGTATGATGATTATGATAAAAATCAACCTATGTCTCAAATTTTTCTGAACCAATCATCGAGAACCAACCTAAGCATAACACTCCATCGGTTAAGAAGTCCTTACGCGATCATATACGGGAGAACAATTAACACCCTACGGACAGTACACGAGTGTTGGGGTTATCATAACTATGGGAGTGGGAATCATTATCACCCATCTGAGAAAAAGAAAATAATGCGTGATTATATTATGAGTGATAATAAGTATTACTAACCATCAGATTCTCTCACCTATGATCCGTATGACTATAACCAGTGGAAACATCAATGTCGGGAAGCTGAACCAGCTATATATCATAGTGATAATGCTCTTGGGTCATCTACCTTTGAAACCCAATCAGAAACAATCCAAGAGGACTCACTTCAGAAGCTCATGAAAGTACAAGAGCAATTCAATCAACTTGTCATACAATCATGCGAATTGCTCAAATCCTCAATTCCAATCATTTAGTCACATCTTATGGAGAAGGAAGAGGCTAGGTTATCCCAGTCTCATCTCAATCTAGAAGCACAATGTGAAGAAGGTTATCATGATTCACTTGTGGTAGAAACTGAAATTATGAATGAGGAATTGGATTCCATTAATGAGCAGATGGTTCGATTTCCCGATGAGTCGATCTCAATGATTGTCCAAAGGAATGATCAAGAGACGTGGGTGTCTTTCAAATATAATGATAGTGACACACTTCACTCACATGACACACATGATTACACCGATGAGGTAGAGGTTAGTTTATTCGAACCTCAACCCAATCTCGGAACAGAATGTGAGGAATGTGATCCCATCCTAAGTTCATACTGCACGGAACTGGATGATGATGAGTATTGGGATTCAATCTCAAGTGTGGCCCCTGCTAATGATCAAGAGGTTCAGGAAGTTGCCAACCATAATGGTGTACTCTACCTGTCTGAAATGACTGATTTGAATGTGGAGAATGAACCACTTTCACCTAATCCTTCCAACCCTTGTGATACATGTTGGGACCACTGCCTTGAATTGAATGATGATATGATTCGGGCGATGGACGATTTGCTTGATATAACTCTGGAATTTGAAACTACCCAGTTAAGGCTACAATCTGAGCTACACACTTTAGACGATTCAATACTTCCACTGAGAAGCTTCAATGACCAGAGTCTTCACATCAATTCTTCACCTATTAATTGTTCATCTGTCTGTGAAGGGCAAGAGAAAGTGAGCATGCGTCCATCTACTTCAAAAGACGATGGAATCCTTGGGCTCATCATCACAGATTTCGATACAGGAGACGAGTCACTCCCAGCTGACTTTCCCACATCTTTGAACTCATGCTTGGCACACCTTGTGGATCCCAACGACCTCATGATACAAGAAAAGGTGGATTTCTTACATGACACCACCTCGGTGGTTGTTACGGACCAAGCGTACCCTTACTCTGAAGCCACTTCTTCCCCAGATCCTAATTGTTTACCATTAAAGGAAGATGAGCTGAAAATGAAACCGAAGTCTAGAACTTTGGAATGTGTTGAGGCTACATCACTTCTGGCGAAGTTTTCTAAACTTTATCTATTTGTAGTCTCTGATTCACCATGGGATACTAACGTTGAAACTTCTTCTGTCACAGGTGAATCGTATATACTTTGGATACCTCAAGCAATTCAATGAAAAAATTCCTATGAGGTACATAAGTCTCTTTAGAAAGTCATGCTCCAGGGCACCCAAGCCTATTACAAAAGGGCTTTTGGATGATCCTGTTGAGGAACTTACTGAGAAACTTATCAAGATATTGGCCGGAAGAGGAACCTTGCGGCATGATCGAGTAGTTTTTCTTTGCTTTCATAAGACTAGGGTAGTTTGTTTTATGTTGTTTTATGATAGACGGTAAACTTAGCACTCCTGGGAGGCAACCCAGCTTTTCATTTCATTTTCCTAGTCAGTTAATTTAATGTTTGTGGGTAACATTGCTGCAAACCCTCACGAGACTACAACTCGTCCACTAGGGGCAACCTAGGGGTTTAAAGGCTTGTTGCATACGCTAAATGCAATCGAAAGCACCTGTGAAAGTGGTATAGGTAGGATTTTGTTTTGTTATTTTTGTTGGTTTCACTCTTGTACTGACCTGCTCTCTCCCAGCAATCTCTTGAAAAATCTCTCTCGATTCGTTATCCAGGTACTATCTTCCCATCACTTTTTCTTTACTTTCGTTGTCCCATGTGCATTGCATGTTCATATCTTTTACATTGAGGACAATGTAGATTTTAGGTTGGGGATGGGAGATTAGGTTACCTAATTAGTATTTTCTTGGTCTTGAGCGGAATTTGTGAAAAATTTTCAAAATTTTCTGAAATTTCGTGTGAATTCGAAGTGATTTTGATGGCTATCTGTGATTCCGAATTATAAGACATGTAATGTTGGATTTATGACTCTTGGATTCAGTAATCTATCAGATTTCAAAGTTAAGTTCAAAATATTAAATCCATGATTTGAAGTTTTTAAATATTGATTGAGTAATGATTTCACATGCCACATCTCGCTTACACATTAAGTTTTCAGTTTGATATTAAAGGATTAACTTGGTGATCACTAAGCTTGAAAGGAACTAACCTGAGAAATTGAAAGGATTAGGTGAATGGTCTTCACCATAGGTCTGCTCCCTATAGGTGTAGATTTAATTCCCCATGGATGATATGTGAAAAAAAAAAAAAAAAAAGTTAGGCGATAAGTTTTCACCATGGGTTTGCTCCCTATAGGTGAGGATTTGATCCCTCTCATTGACGTCATTATTCATAAAGAAAATCAAAAGATGGAAGAATGAAAAGATGATTTATGAGGCAAGTTTTGATTTAGGTGGCTGTCCTGAATGCTCTCGTTGGTTACCAATCATATCATGAAATAACGAATCGAATCTTAATGTTGATAAGCCGAAATTAGACTTTACAATCATGGATCCTAATGTTTAAAAATTTTTCTGATTGATGGACTATTACGTTGAACTTGACTATAGAATTTTCCGTGTGCTTCAGTCCATGAGAAAGTAATGCCTAACATTCACGAATCTTAGAATTCTAGGATCTAGATTGTTTTTCAAAAATCATTCGAGTTTATAGAAATCCTACTGTAATTCTTAAACGTATTTTTCGCATACTTTGCTCGGGACTAGCAAGATGCTGGTTGGGGGTTGTGTTGAGGGTCAAATATTGCATATTAGACCCCAGTTATTGCCTGAATTACGAACATGATACTGTTTTAATAGGCTATTTTAATCGTGTTTGTGATATAAGGTGAATTGACGAGCATGGACTGGAAAGGATGCTAAAAGCATGGATTTAACGCTCTAGAATCACCAAGGCAAGGGAAGAACTCCACTGGACTGAGATCGATGAATTTACACGGCCGAGATTCGAGAAAATCAAGTATTTCACGCTCAAGTTGCCTAAAATGGGTCCATGGTGCAAGATCACGGGGTTCCTACCATATGATCAGCTTAAAACTTCATACATGGCCTGGGAGCCATAAATTAACCGTACACGTAAAATTTCAGCCATTGGATATCACGGGAAGTGACCCAACGGCCAGATCAGCCCCTTAATTCATTAAGTGGGGCCCACCTGCTATCTGGCCTCAACTTCGGATTCAACACTTTGAATGGGGATACTAATTAAATGGATGGATCAGATTTCTCATGACCATCACGATAGTGGCCCATGAACATCGCATGTATAAAGAGTGTATGTGCATTCAACGTGCACCGGACGGCTGAAGCGGTCAGCGCAAGTGCTGACCCGACTCCTCTCAAAAACGGAAACTTCCGTTTTTTCAAGCCGTGTAACAGACGAACGTTGTTCGTTTTGCAGACGTCAGTGGGCCTCTATCATAACCTGTACGGATGATCCAAGCCGTCCATCTTGTAGAGGGGATTGAAAAATTCAAAACCATGCTGATACTTTTCACCCATGCGTACACACGTGTGCGATACGGAGGACATAAACAGGCTGCCCTGCGACGTTTAAAACAATCTTAGTGTGATATTTTCTCTGGACCGCATCAATGGACCACAGAGATCGTCCCTTATTGACCGAAATTTCGTCCTTCATCTAATGGACGGTGTGGATTTATCAAAAAAAGAAGCAAAATGGGTCCCACCAACGTCACAACGTAAGTCCCCTTCGCACGCCCAGTTTTCGCATCCGGAAGCTGCCCGAGTTTTGCGGAAGTTATGTGATCAATGGGATGATTTGGTGGATGATCTGAACCGTTCAAGTAGAGTCCAGGCCAGGCATGACCCTAACCTAGGTGCTGGACTGAAGATCGGGAATATCAGCGTCCCAAAAGCTCCACTAAATACAAACCGACTTGCGGTTTTGTTACGCAAAGAAGCTGCGTAAAGAACTCCTCCGGAAACTCCTGCTACGAAACTGACTCTGGCCACAGCTGCTTACGCACTACCTCTTGTGCGGAAGTCCCAACCGACCGACTTTTGGGTGGTTATAAAGAGAGAAAGCTTTAGAGAAGAGGGGGGGGGGGGGGGGGGGGGGGGGGGGGGGGGGAGGAAGAAAGAAAAGAATGTTTGATTTATTTTTATCTGTTTTTTTTTCTAAACTGGGAGAGATGTTCATCCATGACGGGCTAAACCTCTTAGTTAGGGCTAAGAGGAGAAGCTTGTAACGTGATAGGTCGTTCTAAGCTTGGATTCATGTTTTGACTGATTTAATTCTGGTTTGATTTTAAGGAATACTTCTAGTTTTTAATGGTTTGTTGGGACTGGATGAAATTACATTCCTACTTTAAATTTCACCATTATTCTCATATTTACCCCTGATTTAGATTTCAGCTTATCTAGTTCTAGTTCTGGTTACTTTCAGATTATGTACAGGTTTCAGTCTGGTGGATTCGACCTCGGTCTCACCGAGTTTATTACTACGTCACAACCCTACACTTGGGGAGTGAACATAGGTATTGGCGAACTATTGGCCAGGCGTATAATGAGGTCTCTTCCACTTATCCAGTTGTGCGCTTGATGGGGCGGCAGGTGGTGTGGAGTGTACTAGACCCCGGTGATGATCCAAGAGAGGAACCGTACTGATATGTGGACTTATTGAGCAGGAATTGCATATTCATTCATTCATTCACTATCCACTCGGGCTGGTGGTGCACAACTATTTGTTACGTGTATCTTCGCATGACTAGGATTTCGGTTGGGCGCACGACTAACCTGAGACTGAGACTAGGAGTTTACCACATTGAGTCTTACTATCCAAATTTACGTATGGGACTGGTTTGGATAGAAGTCCCTTGTGATGGACCCCCATAGCCTATAATACTACATACTATCTGTATGTGCCATAGTTTATATCCCGGTCTGTTGTCAAATTTGTGGTGCCAAAATCACTGTTATATAACTTGCATAAGTGAAGCTCTCTCAAAGATTAACATTCATGAACAAGCAAAGCTCACAACAAGAAAAGCTCACAAGTACAAAGATCAACCTTGACTGCAAGAACTGCTCACAAGACATGACTCAAGAATACAAGACTTCAAGAAGAGTACAAGGTAGTTCGTAAAGAACTCAAGACACTTTCAAGATTGAACTACATCAAGATTTCAAGATTGAACTACATCAAGACTTCAAAGCTTAAACTTCAAGGTCACTTGTTCCTAATGTTTCAATGTCCTTACTTCATGTTGAGGTTTGACTGACCTTAGGTTGACCTTAGGAGTGGTCACTTTGGATACATAAGTCGGATGTTTATTTTACATGAGTTTGGTCTGTTCTTCGACTAGTCCTAGGCCTTCTTCGACTAGTCTTAGCTTTGCTTCGACCAGTCTAAGAAATTCCTCGATCAGTCGTGAGTTTGTTACAAAATTCGGATATTTTCTGTTAGGCTTCGACTAGTCCAGGAATCTGTTCGACCAGTCGAAGGAACAGTGTCGACTGCATCTTCGACCAGTCGAAAGTCTTCGACTCAAAGTCCAGCGATAAATTCAGGTTCTTCGACCAGTCGAAGGAGACCTTCGACCATCGAAAGAGACCTTCGACCAGTCGTAACGGTCAAAGCTTATCGCGCCTGATTTTTCAAATATCTGTTATTCTTCGACTAGTCGAAGAGCTCTCTAGACCAGTCGAAGACGCGATCTGCTCACCTATAAATAGAGCACGAATCTCAGAAGAATTCATTGAATTAATTAATCCATTCAAGCCAATCTTCGTCGAACTTCTGAGAGATAATTCTGTGCTCCATCTCAGCTAAGTGTGCTTATTTAATATTCTCTTTCTTTATCTTTATTTAATTGATTTTGTTTCTGCTATTCCAATCTAATTTGATAAGAGGAATTGTTATTCCCTTTCTTTGGAATCAAAATCAATTAAGGCAAGCCCTATATGGTTTAATTTAAAATCTATTAGAACTAGAACCATTGTAATTGAGTACTGGACATTGAACTTGGACATTCAATCATCTACTCTGACTTGGTTCTACCGGGCTGATACAATGAAGGAGGTAATCAGGTATTTTACATTTAATTATAAATTCCTTTCTGTTTTGGTTTCTTTCAAGATTTGCCAGAAAAATCTTGTTGTATTGGTTATCTGAGGAGAGCCAGGAAAACTCAGAAGTGGGGTTTTTTTAATTGTGTAAGCCCACAGACAAAGACACAATTGTAAAGGTTTTGGGTGAACCTGTGAAAACCTATTTTGTTAGTGAACGCTAATATCCCCTGTGTGAGGATATTAGGAGTGGAGTAGCATTCTGTGTGGCTGTTGTTTAACAGTTGGTGAACACACAGGCGAACCAGTATAATCCCTTGTGTTGTGGTTAAATGATTTATACTTCTGATATTTAATTATTCATTTATGGGATGTATGTATGGTGGTGAATGTTGTAATCATTTAATTCAAGCATTGTGGGAATTTTGTAATTGTTTAAAATTTATTTTCTGTTATTCCTTTATCAGCTTGATATTCAATTTCCTTTAAAGTTGTTCCTGCAAGGTTGCCTTGCCATTTTTATAGTGTATGGCTGTCCCTAGAACAATAAATTTGTGATTACAATTTATTTCAGTTCAGTTTGTGTTTATTTCTGTATTCCTCTTTGGTTTGAGATTTGATGCAAAGATCTTTCTAGAAATAAGGTTGTCCTACCATAAACTCTGGTTTTTTTGTGTAAGGTTGTCCGTAGAACAACATTTGTATCAACCTCTCAAGATCTGAATTTTGAGGTTGTTTTACTTTCCTGCATTGTGATTTATTTTGGCTATCATATTCTTTTTAATTCCGCTGTTATAAGGTTTATTTGGCATTGTCCTATTCACCCCCCCTCTAGGACATATAGCTAGGCCTTTTCAAGTGGTATCAGAGCCTAATAGCTCTTTTTAATTCTTGGATTTAATTCCTGAGCTAACGATTTAAGCTATTTAAGATGTCAAATTTTGATAGCCTTTCAGTCACTAGGCCTCCACCCTTTGATGGCTCCAACTATGCCTATTGGAAAGCCAGAATGAGGATCTTCCTCAAATCAATGGATAAGAGTGTGTGGCAAGCCACAGTGACTGAATGGAAACCTCCTATCATGGAAGTTACTGGGGTGACGGTTCAAAATCTATGAAAGTCACACCATATTACCAATGACCACACTTCAGAAAAGTGAGAGTAGTGCAAATGCTAAAGCACTAAATGCAATCACTTGCGCACTATCACCGGATGAGTTCAAAAGAATCATTTCCTGTGATACTGCAAAGCAAGCTTGGGATATATTAGAAATGACACACGAGGGTACTACAATTGTCAAAAAATCTAAAGTCCAACTCCTCACAACCAGATTTGAAGAAATTCATATGGAGGAAAATGAAATGTTTATGGACTTTTACACTAGATTGAATGACATTGTAAACTCAATGTGGGGTCTTGGCGATAAAATCCCAGAAAGTAAAGTGTGTGCAAAGATATTACGCTCACTTCCTGAACGGTTCAATTCTAAAGTAACCGCGATCCAGGAACTTCGTGATACGGATAATATGAGGGTAGAAGAACTAGTTGGTTCTCTACAAACCTACGAGTTAAACTTTAAAGCTCCTAAAGGTAAATCTATCGCACTAAAATCTTCTAAATGTAATTCAGAAGAAAATTCTGATTCAAAAGATGATATGGCTCTTTTAGCTAAGAAATTTTACAAGATTTTCAAAGGCAAGAAAATGGTTGATTTTCAAAAATTGAATGATAAAAAGAAGTTTAGGCCCAAATCTCAAAAATCTTTGAAAGATAGTCAATGTTACAACTGTCAAGAATATGGGCACTTAGCAAATAGATGTCCTAAAAAGGACAAACCCAAGAAGAAGGGTATGTTGGCTACATGGGATGAATCATCTGATTCTTAAGCATTTTCTGAATCAGAAGATTCTGAAACTGAGTCGGGCAATGAAGTTAAAGCTCTTATGACTCTAGCCAAATTCACATTTTCAGATAATGACTCAACAAGTGAAGAAATCTGAGTAGTGAATGTGAAAATGAAGATGATCTTCAAGACGCTTACAATGCCCTATATAAGGAAAGTTGTAAAATTGTTGTCAAACTTAAACTTCAAAAAGAAAAGTTTTCTAAACTCAAAGAATGTTTTGAATCACTTGTCTTAGAAAAATCACAAATTTCAGATTGTTTTGAAAAATCAAAATGCGATTTGGAATTCAAAAACTCCCTAATTATTGATTTGAAATCTGAAATTGAGAAACTCAAAACTGAAGTATCTTCTCTTCTGAGTCTAAAGGACACATGGAAATATGCCCAAGGTGATCCAAAGTTAGAAAAACTTTTATCCGGATCAAAAAAATGTGGCGATCTATCCGGGTTGGGCTATGATAAAAATTTATCTCCTAAACAAAAGTATACTCCTATGTTTGTTAAAGGAGAGTCCTCAAACTCAAAAGGGAAAAGTACTTATCAAGGTTTTTCTAGAAATTCAAAAACTTTTCGAAAACTTAGAAGCAGCCATGTCAACTTTAATCAGAAGCGAAATCCACTAGCTGAAAAGATAGTTGATTTACTCAAGGAGCTCTTAAAATTGATTTACTCAAGGAGCTCTTAAAATCTAACTCTATAGGTCATTCTTACAACTATAAACAAAAGAAGACCAACTATTATGTTCCTAAACCCAAAACAGTTATGAAATGGGTTCCTAAAGTTGCCTGCTTGGTTCTCACACTGCTTTCAAAGCAACAAGTCATTCAAAGTGGTACGTAGATAGTGGATGCTCCAGGCATATGACAGGTGACAAAGATTTATTCACGGATCTGAAAGATATGACTGATGGTTCAGTCACATTTGGTGATGGTAGCAACTGCAAGATTATAGGCCAAGGTACGGTTCAACTTTTTAATCTTCCTGTGTTTAAAAACATTTTATATGTTGAAGGCTTAAAACATAACTTGCTTAGTATATCTCAAATATGTGATAATAACCATAGTATTCAGTTTTCTAATCAAAGCTGTGAGATACTGAACAATAAGGGTTCTGTAATATTAACTGGACGTAGAACGTCTGAAAATTGCTATATTATTAGCGAATCCAGCTCATCTAATCAAACATGTTACATGGTCCATACAGACGAGACTGATTTATGGCACAAACGTCTTGGACATGTACATTATTGAAATTTATATAGATTGAGCAAACGAGAACTTATAAGAGGTTTACCCAAACTTCAGAAATTAGATAAAATATGTGGTGAGTGCCAGATAAGCAAATAAACAAGGAACTCACACAAAAAGGTGAATTCAAATACCACATCAAGACCACTCGGACTCCTCCACATGGATCTAATAGGACCTACCAGAACGGAAAGTCGTGGTGGGAAAAGTATATCCTGGTAATAGTTGATGACTTTACCAGATTTACATGGGTAGTCTTCTTAAGGGATAAATCTGAAACCCTTGAAGAAGTAAGAAAAGTTCTCAAAAGGATTCAAACTGAAAAATGTTCTCAAATCAGTAAGATTCGTAGTGATCATGGATCTGAATTTGAGAATAGCAGTTTTGAGAAGTTCTGTACCGACCAAGGAATATTACATGAATTCTCAGCTCCCAAAACTCCACAACAAAATGGAATTGTAGAAAGAAAGAATAGGGTGCTTCAAGAAATGGCTAATGTCATATTGAATAGCATGAAACTCTCTAAAAATCTTTGGGCTGAAGCAGTCAACACAACTTGCTATATTATTAACCGAGTCTACACTAGCAAAGATAATAATAAAACGGCTTACAAATTGTGGTTCAATAAAAAGCCTATTGTCAAATACTTTCGAGTTTTTGGCATCAAGTGTTATATTTTACGAGATCGTGAAAATTTGGAAAAATTCGATACGAAGAGTGATGAAGGGATTTTTCTAGGATATTCCTTAAACAGTCGAGCTTATAAGGTTCTAAACAAAAGAACTGGTGTGATTCAAGAGTCCATTAATGTTGTCATTGATGATCACTTAAACACGCCAATCCCTAATTCGGATAATGATGAAGTTCTAATCATTGATAAACCCGATACTTCATCGAATCAGACTGATTCTGAGTTGAGGACTGTTAAAGATCATCCAACCACACAAATTCTTGAAACTCTCTCACCGGTGTTTGCACTCGTAGACAACTTGAGGATATATGTAATTATGTATGTTTTACATCCCAAATAGAACCATCTAACGTAAAAGAAGCTCTTGCTGATGAGAACTGGATTGTTGCGATGCAAGAAGAACTTAACCAATTCGTAAGAAATGATGTTTGGTATCTCGTACCTAGACCTAAAGATAAACATATCATTGGAACAAAATGGATTTTCAAAAATAAGTCTGACGAGTGTGGAAATATAATTAGAAACAAGGCTAGACTAGTGGTACCAGGTTATACTCAAATTGAAGGAATTGATTTTGATGAAGCTTTTGCACCAGTAGCACGTCTTGAATCTATCAGACTATTTATATCCATTGCATGTTTTAGAAAGATAAAGATCTATCAAATGGATGTGAAAAGTGCTTTTCTAAATGGCGATTTACATGAAGAAGTCTATGTTGAACAGCCAATGGGTTTTAAAGATCCCAAAAATACTGATCATGTGTATCGGCTTAAAAAGGCACTTTATGGATTAAAACAAGCACCTAGGGCATGGTATGAAAACTAACAAAATTTCTTTTAAGTCATAATTTTCAAATGGGATCTGTTGATAAAACTCTGTTTGTTAAAAAACATAATGATCATATCTTAATGGTACAGATTTATGTTGATGATATCATTTATGGATCAACTTGTACTGACTTGACTACTGAGTTTGCAGATTTGATGAAATCACAGTTCGAAATGAGCATGGTTGGGGAATTGACTTATTTCCTTGGATTGCAAGTAAAGCAACAACCTGAAGGAATATTCATTTCTCAATCTAAGTATGCTTTGAATCTAATCAAGAGATTTGGATTTGAGAATGGCAAGAATTTCGATACTCCTATGAGTACTACCCTGAAACTCTCAAAAGACTCTAATGGTAAAAATGTTGACTCAAAACTTTATCGGAGTATGATTGGTAGTTTGTTATATTTAACTGCTAGTAGACCTGATATTTCTCTAAGTGTTGGTATTTGCGCAAGATATCAATCTGATCCAAAAGAATCTCACTTGATTGTTGTCAAGCGGATTATTAGATATGTCGCAAGTACTGTAAATCTCTCGTCTCTGGTATCCTCATGAGACTAGTGTCCAATTAGCTGGATACTCGGATGCTGACTGGGCTGGTAATCTAGATGATAGAAAATCAACCAGTGGTGGTTGCTTTTACATTGGAAATTGTCTAGTTTCCTGGTTTAGTAAGAAACAAAATTCTATATCACTTTCAATAGCTGAAGCTGAGTATATCGCAGCTGGTAATGCATGTACACAGCTTGTTTGGATGCAACGAATGCTAAGTGATTATGGAATTAAACAGGATTCTATGTTATTACATTGTGATAATTCCAGTGTGATAAATATTTCAAAAAATCCTATTCAGCATTCTCGTACTAAGCACATTGACATTAGATTTCATTATATTCGGGAATTAGTAGAAGAAAAAGTTATATCTCTGGAATATATTCCTACCGAAGATCAACGAGCTGACATTTTCACAAAACCTCTCGATAAAAGCAGGTTCAAAAGATGAAATTTGATCTTGGCATGTGCATTTTAAAATGATTATTTATGCCTACTTGTATCATAGTGTATATATTTGCTAGGTTAAATTCCAATTTTTGAATAATTTGCAAGAAATATGAATTTTTGGACATTTTTCGACCAATCGTGAGTATACTCGACCAGTCGAACTTCGACCGATCGTAGATATCCACGACCAGTCGTAGATCTCGGGAATCACTTAAAATTTGAGGATTTTGCTTTCTTCCTCATTCGTTTTCCTCTCTAAGGAGCCGAGCTTCGACTTGTCGAACCCATTGTTCATGTTCTTCAAGGTTAGTGTTCCAATTACGTTTTTCTTGCAGATTTGTGTCTAGATTGTTTACTTTTCTAGCTTGAAGCTTTCTATTTTGGATTTCATTGAGATTTGGGGTTTGGATTTTAAAAATCTGTTTGAGTAAACCCACTTCTCAATCCTTTGCAACTTCTTATTTCCTTGATATCTTTGTTGCAAATGGCTTCTAGAGGTAGAAAAACTACTTCCTCGTGGTCCTTCTTCTTCCTCCAGATCGACCATTATCTCTAAGCGTCATCTTCTTGTTCCCAATGACGATCCATCTTATGTTAGGGATATTAGATTACGTAATGTTATTGTTGAACCTTGTTGATGTTAATCATATTGCACCTTTTGACATCCTTCCTATGCTTGAAGCTGTAGGTTGGGTTAACTTATTACATTGGGGTGGGCCAGCATACCGGTCCATTGCCCAATCCATGTTTGCATGTATTAGTGCTTTCTCACAGGATAATTTAACTTTTAAAATATCTACTAGAGAAGGGCCTTTTGACATTGATCGTCATTTAATTTCAGCCCTTATGGACATTCCTATGAATGGTGAGGGTATTCCTATCCATAACCTAATTGATAAACCCTCAATTTCTGAAAAACGCATGCTCACTAGAGATTTGTGCAACATGGATGTTCAATGGACACGAAAAGGGAATGCGCTTCCTGCAAAGTATTTGTTACCCAAGTACAGAATTCTCCATAAAATCTTTGTGTCTAATCTGTATCCTCATTCGAGTAATAAAACTGACTTGACCTTGTTTATGGTTTGTGTTATCCATGCTATTGTCAGTGGTACTCAGATTTATTTACCATCCTTAATCTGTCATTTCATTCTTCAGTTTAGACTCCATTCTGGTCATAGTGACATTCCTTTTGCCTATTTAATGACTGTATTGGCTACACATATGTTAGTCGATATGCCGGTTGATGAGGCACCTATCCATCATCTGATTTTCAACAATACTATATCAATAAGATGAAGCTGGAATTACTTCCTGAACAAGGTGGTGGTGGTGGTGGTCATGAAGAAGCTGGTGATGACATTAATATGGATGACATTTTTGAGGAACTGGATTCTGACTCAACAAATGATCCAGATTTTGAACCATCTGATGTTGATGCTCGTCTGAGTGCATTAGAGGATAAAGTTGAGAATATAAATGTAAAGATGGAAAACATGTCTGTTGCTCATGATTTACAATTCAAGTACATGCGTAAATATCTTAGGCGATTGAACAAAGGCATGCACCAACTTGATCCCTCTATTCCTGCTCCGTCATCTGGTTCTGGTTCTGATTAGTTTATATGGGATTTCTGGTCTGTAATAACTTTATAACTTAGCACTTGGTTGACTGATTTTGAGTTGGATACTATCTTTGTTTTATGCTGGGTATTTATTCTATGTGAAACTATGTTGAGTATCTCTATCTCTGGTTTTTTTATTAATCTCATAACTCCTCATTTTACTCTCATATATCCCTTTATTTAGTTCTCCTTTATTGTTGTTTCCTTTGTCATATTGTGACAAAAAGGGGGAGAATGGTTTGTTCTTAACGATGTGATTGTGAGAGAGTAGCATTGGTTATGTTACTCAGGGGGAGTATGTTTGAACTAGTTGAATGAACTGGTTGAATGTGAATGTTGATTTGAATATTGATTTGCAGGTAAGCCAGTTGATATTAACTGGTTCATGATTCTTTAACCAGTTGTTTTACTTTATGTTTATCTTGGTTATGTGTTTTGTCACTAATTTGACAAAGGGGGAGATTGTAAGTGCTATAGTTTATGTGTTGTCAATGTGTGCCAATAAGGAAAAAAGTAGAAAATCAAAGTCAAGTACAAAATCACTGTAAACTTGCATAAGTGACTCTCTCAAAGATCAACATTCATGAACAAGCAAAGCTCACAACAACAAAGCTCACAAGTACAAAGATCAACCTTGACTGCAAGAACTCTCACAAGACATGACTCAAGACAAGACTTAAGAAGAGTACAAGCAGTTCGTAAAGAACTCAAGATTTCAAGATTGAACTACATCAAGACTTCAAAGCTTAAACTTCAAGGTCACTTGTTCCTAATGTTTCAATGTCCTTACTTCATGGTTGAGGTTTGACTGACCTTAGGTTGACCTTAAGAGTAGGTCACTTTGGATACATAAGTCGGATGTTTATTTTACATGAGTTTGGTCTGTTCTTCGACTAGTCCTAGGCCTTCTTCGACTAGTCTTAGCTTTGCTTCGACCAGTCTAAGAAATTCCTCGATCAATCGTGAGTTTGTTACAAAATTCGGATATTTTCTGTTAGGCTTCGACTAGTACAGGAATCTGTTCGACCAGTCGAAGGAACATTGTCGACTGCATCTTCGACCAGTCGAAAGTCTTCGACTCAAAGTCCAGCGATGAAATTCAGGTTCTTCGACTAGTCGAAGGTGACTTACGACCAGTCGAAGGAGACCTTCGACCAGTCGTAAAACGGTCAAAGCTTATCGCGCCCGATTTTTCAAATATCTGTTAATTCTTCGACTAGTCGAAGAGCTCTCTAGACCAGTCGAAGACGCGATCTGCTCACCTATAAATAGAGCACGAATCTCAGAAGAATTCATGAATTAATTAATCCATTCAAGCCAATCTTCGTCGAACTTCTGAGAGATAATTCTGTGCTCCATCTAAGCTAAGTGTGCTTATTTAATATTCTCTTTCTTTAGCTTTATTTAATTGATTTTGTTTCTGCTATTCCAATCTAATTTGATAAGAGGAATTGTTATTCCCTTTCTTTGGAATCAAAATCAATTAAGGCAAGCCCTATTTGGTTTAATTTAAAATCTATTAGAACTAGAACCATTGTAATTGAGTACTGGACATTGAACTTGGACATTCAATCATCTACTCTGACTTGGTTCTACCGGGCTGCTACAACGAAGGAGATAATCAGGTATTTTACATTTAATTGTAAATTCCTTTCTGTTTTGGTTTCTTTCAAGATTTGCCAGAAAAATCTTGTTGTATTGGTTATCTGAGGAGAGCCAGGAAAACTCAGAAGTGGGGTTTTTTTTAATTGTGTAAGCCCACAGACAAAGACACAATTGTAAAGGTTTTGGGTGAACCTGTGAAAACCTATTTTTTAGTGAACGCTAATATCCCCTGTGTGAGGATATTAGGAGTGGAGTAGCATTCTGTGTGGCTGTTGTTTAACAGTTGGTGAACACACAGGCGAACCAGTATAATCCCTTGTGTTGTGGTTGAATGATTTATACTTCTAATCTTTAATTATTCATTTGTGGGATGTATGTATGGTGGTGAATGTTGTAATCATTTAATTCAAACATTGTGGGAATTTTGTAATAGTTTAGAATTTATTTTCTGCTATTCCTTTATCAGCTTAATATTCAATTTCCTTTAAAGTTGTTCCTGCAAGGTTGCCCTGCCATTTTTATGGTGTATGACTGTCCCTAGAACAATACATTTGTGATTACAATTTATTTCAGTTTAGTTTGTGTTTATTTCTGTATTCCTCTTTGGTTTGAGATTTGATACAAAGATCTTTCTAGAAATAAGGTTGTCCTACCATAAACTCTGGTTTTTGGTATAAGGTTGTCCTTAGAACAACATTTATATCAACCTCTCAAGATCTGAATTTTGAGGTTGTTTTACTTTCCTGCATTGTGATTTATTTTGGCTATCATATTCTTTTTAATTCCGCTGTTATAAGTTTTATTTGGCATTATCCTATTCACCCCCCCTCTAGGACATATAGCTAGGCTTTTTCACTATCATCCCGACCTCACACTCAAGCTTGGTCATTCCATTCGCATCGCATATTGCATCTGTATGCATATGACATTTTGGGTCGTTATGTTTTCTATACTTATATGGCCTAGACGGACTAGCGGGATTTACATATTGCATTATAAGCTCGGCATCTGATATTTGGCTCTCTATGACTCCTCATTTATATAGCCGATCCGCATTGCATACTCTGATATTATATGACTCATAGACTTACCAGTATCTTTTCGCTTACTCTGATATCGTATGATTCATGATCTTGTCAGTATTTCTGTATTTCCCGATGATGTATGATTGATGGGCTTTATTGTATACTTGGCACTTACCTTACACACACTTTCACCACCCTCTAAGCTTTCTATAAGCTTATGCACGATAGATGCATACAGGTGGCATTAGGTTATAGCAGCGTTAAGCTTGAAGCGTGCAATTATCTTCTAGAGCTTTGATTTCAATATATGTATTTCCCTTCCAGCATTGTATTCAAATGATTATATTAGTGGATATGTGATGATGATGTTGCCTTTATGATTTGGGTATACTTGTGATTATGCTTCTTATGATACAAATGTACGTTGAAAAATCCTCCTTGTAGAATCCCAGGATTAGAACCTGGCGTATGGACGTTGGGAGCCGAGAATGGGGTACTACGAAGGCTGTCGGCACCGGGTTCGGCGATCGGGATTCCTGTGAATCTGATTTCTGGGTTTGGGGCGTGACAGTGTGGCCCACTTATCCAAACCGTTCGTTTGTGATGCCCACTTTGCTGCTTGTCCGTTGGGACAGGCCTGGATGAAGGAAAATACAAATATCAAGTTGATCCAAAGCTTTGGTGGGCCACCACGTGGACCCACCATAATGTTTATGTTAAAAATCCACCTCGTTCATACATGGGACGTGGGGCCCACCTTGATGACGTGCTGAGTGCAACACGTGGGACCACTTGATACACGTGTTTCACATCCAGGTCGTCCGTCTAAACCAAGAACGTGAGGCCATTGATTTCTATCCAGGCCGTCCGTCCGCTGGACGTCCAGGATGCCTGGATGGGGTGAAGGGAAAATACAAGTATCAGCTTCTTCCAAAGCTGGTGAGTCCCACATGTGTGGACCCACATCATGTATGTACTCTATATCTGGACCGTCCATCTATTGGACGGCCAGCAGCTTGATGTTACCCATTGATGTCAGCAACTTATGTGGCTCCATCATAAGGTATATGTTATATCCATACCCGTCCGTCCGTTTTTGGACGTGTGGGGCCCACCCCACATGTACTGCACGTGTGGGATGGGACCCACCTTGGTATATGTATTTCATCCCAGCCGTCCATTAGTTTTCAGGATGGTGGGCCCACTGTAGTGATGTCAGCAAGTTCTGTGGACGTGGCCCACATGATGTATGATGTATGTGTTTTAAATCTACACCGTCCAGCCCATAAAAGGGCCAGCGGCCCAACAGGACCATTTGTCCAGTGAGCTGGGCCCATCCTGTTGTACACCTTGTTGTTCGATCGGACAGGCCTGTATGAAAGAGAAACAACTATCAGCTTTATTCCAAACTAGGTGGGTCACACTGACGTGGACCCCACCTGGACTTATGTGCCTTACATCTACACCATTCATCCAGTCATCCCGGGCCATGGGCCTGGGAATGAGGTAGATTCAAATTTCAGGTGGAGCCTACCGTGTTGTACCCAACACGTGGGATCACCATGATGTATGTGTTTCATTCACACCGTCCGGCTGAGGACGGTGTGGCCCACTTAATGAGAGTGTTTTATCCACACTGTGATACCCACCTTACTGACGTGCTGCATCTAGCACCGTCCATTGCCAGCTGGACGTGGGATCCCCTGTAATGTATGTGTTCACCACGTCGTCCATCTGTTTTAGCAGTGGGTGGGGCCCACCTTGATGTATGTACTCTGTATCCGCACCATCCATCTCTGGACGGTGCTGTGTGGGATTGACCGTGATGTATGAGTCTCCTCCATGCCATCTGTTTGCTGGACGGGTGGGGCTCACCTTGATGTTTTGTATATTCATACCGTCCATCAGGCTGGACATGGGCCCACCATGTTGTACGTATTTTATCTATGTCATTCATCCCTGGCGTGGCCTCGCCATGATGTATATCCGCACCGTCTATGGGGCGTGGTGCCATCGCGATATATGTGTTGTGTATTCACACCGACCAGGGCAGCGGCCCACCCTGATGAATGCATTGCACATCCAGGTTGCCCATCCATTTTTCCTGGATTATGGACTGCCCATTAGGCCCATTTTGTGGTGTATTAGGCACACCTAGATGTATGTAATGTAGGCCCATGGGATGTGGCCCATTGTAATATATTTATGACCCATTTGGTGAGGCCCAAAGTGATGTATTTGTGGTCCATCTGGAAAGGCCCATGTGATATGTGAGGCCTATATGATGAGGCCCAGTGTGATGTATGTGAGGCCTATGTGATGAGGCCCATTGTGATGTATACGAGACCCATGTGATGAGGCCCATGGTGATTATAGAAGGCCCATTATGATTGTATGAGACCCATTGTGAATGTATGTGGCCCGTTGTGATTGTCCCATTAGGCCCATTATAATGTGTATTAGGCACATGTGATGCGGCCCATTGTGATGTATTTAAGGCCCAACTATGAGGCCCAATATGATCTATATGAGGCCCATGAGTGAGGCCCAATCCAATGTATATAAAGCCCTTATGTAAGGCCCAAGGTGATGTATATGAGGCCCATTGCAATGTGTGATGCCACCAGGATGTATGTAATGATGTTTATGATGCCTATCCATGTTCCTAGTTGATATTAAATGGGTAATGTTTGGGAGCAATGATGGTTTAATGTCCACGTTGTATGAACAATGATGGTTAGATGTCCACATTGTAACCCTCCCTAGGGCCTCTTGCTAGGCCCCTTTCTCATCTCCCCTTAATGGGCTAACCCAAACCGTTGGGCCCCCCATTGATGATTATATTACCCATCTTTCCCTTGATTAGGCTATCCTAATCTGTTGGGCCCCCATTTGATAATGATGCTTTCCACCATACCCTACAGGACCACCCAAGCCTTGGAGCCCATCTTGTGTTCATACCTAGCCTTTCATAGGGAATGTGACCCACCTTGTGCTTATTAAGCCCTTAGGAAGCCCCAAATTGCTACGTGATGGAACAGGCAAGGAAGCTCACTCCTTGTTCTTAGTCCCATTCTTAATATGAGTAGGTCATCTAGGCCCATCCTTGATATGAGGAGAGTACATCGTCATTATAAGTAGAAAGATCGGTGGTATCAGGTTTGGTATATCCACTGTTGAGGACTGATCCTCATGTTATGGATTAGATCTGCTGTCCTTCTATGAACCCCGATATATGTATAGGTCTATTATTGATTACGACTATGATTGGTATACGCACTGAGTATGTATTAGCATAACATTGTGATTGTATGAGGCCTATTGTGACTATGTGAGGCCCATCGTGATTGTATGGGGCCCATTGTGTGATTGTATGAGGCCCATTGCGATTATATGAGGCTTATGGTAATTATATGAGGCCCATTGTGATTGTACAAGGCCCATTGTGATTATATGAGGCCCATTATGATTGTGTGAAGCCCCTTATATGTACGAGGCCCAATTATGATGTGAGAGACCCACCATGTGTATGTGATTGTGTACACGCCACCCGTTCATTATTACGGGCCATGGGCCGCCTTATATAGGCCCACCATGATGTATGTGATTATAATCATGCTTGGTATAGTTCATGATACATGCTCATATACATCATTCGCATGCTTGTTATGAGGAATGATTGAGCATAGCATGTGCCGTTGGGCTGATTGTTTATGGGACTCCCTGAGAGACGGAGTTGCACCACATGAGCGCGCGGTACGCGTAGGTTTGATGCATGACCGGATAGTATGATTCATGCGTCTCGCATTTTGTGACATGATCATTTGGCACCCTAGTGACATCAGGGCGGCGGCCTCCACAGGCATATCGTGGATGGCCAAATGGGACACCGAGAATATTTGGTTTGAGCATATGGGCACTTTGGATGTCCGTGGGTGAAAGTATCTAAACTCCCATAGCCAGGGGATGCTCCAACGTCTAGACCGAGTGGAAGACATGAGTGTCGAGTGCCGAACACTAGGAGGCTGCTCTTCCCATTGTGTCGTGGTCGATTGGGAGGGGGTGTGGCCTTACCCGCCTTAGGGAGTAGGCAATGTTAGACTGAGTCTAACCAGCTTGAGGAATGTGTTTGCGATTGACGAGTCAGGCCAATATTGGTAAGCAGATGATGAGGTCTCTTCTACTCACCCAGTTGTGTGCTTGATGGGGTGGCAGATGGCGTAAAGTGTACTAGACCTCGGTGATGATCCTAAAGAAGTACGATACTAATGTGTGGACTTATTGAGCAGGAGTTGCATACTCATCATTTTACACATTCATTCATTCATTCATTACCACTCGGGCAGGTGGTGCACAACTAATTGTTATGTACCTTCGCAATTGCCAGGATTTTAGTTGGGGCGCGCGACTAACCTGAGATTAGGAGTTTATCACATTGAGTCTGGCTATCCAAATTTAGGTATGAGACTGATTTGGATAGAAGTCCGTTATGATGGACCCCATAGTCTGCGATACTAGTATTATCATCCCCACTTCACACTCTAGCTTGGTCATTTCATTCGCACCGCATATTGCATTCACATCCGTGGCATATGGCATTTTTGGTTGTTATGTTTTTGCATTTATATGGCTTAGATGAGGCTGACGGTATTCATGGACTTGTCAGGATTTGCATATTACATTGCTTCATCGGTATCCAATATTTGGCTTACTATGTCTCCGCCTTGCATAGCTGATCTACATTGCTTCCTCAGTATATGATATTGGCTTATTATGTTTTTGCATCGCATGGCTTGGATAAGGCTAATGGTATTTATGGACTTACCAGCATGTTTCCTCATTACTCTGATATTGCATACTTGACACTTACCTTAAGCACACACTTCCATCACCCTCTAAGCTTTCTATAGGCTTATGTACGATAGATGCATGCAATTGGTGTTAGGTTGCAGCGGCGTTGAGCTTAGAGCATGCAGTTGCCTTCTGGAGTTTTGATTTTCGATATATGTATTTCCCTTTCAGCACTATATTCAACTGTTATATTAGTGGATATGTGATGATGATGTTACCTTTATGATTTGGGTAAACTTGTGGTTATGCTTCTTATGAGATAAACGTACGTTGAAAAATCCTCCTTGTAGGATCTCAGGATCGAAATCTGGCGTATGGGTGCTGGGAGCCGAGAACGGGGTACTACGGAGGCTGTCAGCACCGGATTCGGTGATCGGAAATTTTGTGAGCCCGGTTTTCGAGTTTGGGGCGTGACACTCCAGCTTTATCATTTCTTTTGCATTTGCATATTGCACTGCAACCTCAGCTTATGACATTGGGTTTACTATGATTCTACACTGTATGGCCTAGATATGACATTTGTCTTATTATATCTCCGCATTGCGTAGTTGATTTACATTGCTTCCTCAGCATATGACTTTGCCTTATTATGTATTTACATCGCATAGTCTAGATAAGTCTGATGGTATTGTCAGTATTTCCGCTTACTCTGATATCTATATGCTTGGCACGTGTATTGCACACACATACACCACCCTCTAAGCTTTCTATAAGCTTATACACGACCGTTGCATGCAGGTGACGTTAGGTCATAGTAGCACTGAGGTAGGAGTGTGGAGGCCGAGCTTTGTGGAGATTTTATTATATTCATGTATTTCCTTTCAGCATTGTAATCAACGATTTATATTAGTGGATATGTGATGATGATGTTGCTCTTGTGATTTGGGTACACTTGTGGTTATGCTCCTTTACAAATAAATTTACATTGAAAATCCTCCTTGTAGGATCCCAGGATCGAAATCTGGCGTATAGGCGCTGGGAGCCGAGAATGGGGGTACTATAGAGGCTGTCGGCGCCAGATTCGGCGATCTGGAATTTCGTGAGCCCAGTTCGGCGTGATAACTATGGCAGACCCACATCATATAAAAAGAAGAATGGCATTTTATGTTTTCAGTGTCGGGTTAACACGAACGGACAGTTATGGTTGGTCTGAGCCTGATACAATGATCTTCTGCCTGATCAAGGCAGTGAGTTCCTTGATATCCATTCCTAATCCTAGTGAACTTCGATCTTCTACTTGATCAGGGCATTGAGATCTTTGGAATTTACTAGGATTTAGAATTCGGATCAGACCGCGTACACTTTACTTAAACTTGATTTCATCAGTTCGTGATCCCGATTATTTTGGGTTCCTGTGGAATATCATATAGTTTTCTATTTTTATAAGGGGTAAGTATATGTGGCCTATTACGCTTTCACTGCGCACTTTGATTATCTAAGCATTATGCAAATTTAAATTATAATTCCTAGTATGGATTATTAAGTTTAGAGAATGCTTATGTTTGATTTAATGTACAATGTAGTGGGAATTTGTTTCCCTACAGTACCTAAGTTTAGTTCTTGAATTCAGCAATCATAATTTACAAAGGAACTTAGGTTTTTGTTTCTAATTTCAAATGGTTAAATCTAAACATTTCAAGGGAGCCTAAAATTTAGATTTTTATATTCACAAGATACCCTAAAACTAAGGGAATTAAGCCTAGTTTCAAGTCTCTAATTTCATCAATACAACTTTAGAATATTTGGAATTCATATAAGTCCTATTTTTCTTAAGGCTTGGTTTATTTAGACTCGCTCTGATACCAACTTATAATGCCCTAGTTTTCTAAACCCAAGTGTTAGCTTTTAAAATTAAGTTTAAATTTAAACCGCTTATCATTAATTACAGTTAGTAGCAAATGTTGGCGGAATAAACCATGCATTGTATAAAAACATTTCGATTACCATAAATATCCAAATGTAGTGCCCATACAGGACTTATACAGTCCCAAATAATGAAGTTCATTAAACAAAAATAGAAATATATCATCTAATGATAGAGCTTAATATGGTCTGCAGGGACCCCATCTAGCTCCTCAGCTATCCGATCTGCTCTAGCGAGCCAGTGAACAACATCGGCTCGCTCTACACCTGTGTCAATTGATATAGTTTGATAAAGTCAATGGCTATCGTAGTGAGGAGCACCCTCTAAGATTACACACTCATCATTCATAATCCAAAATAGATCGCAAGTTATAAGAATGAATATATTAAACAGCGTGTTACGCCCCAAACTCAGAAACCGGGCTAAAAAAATTTTTGATCACCGAATCTGGTGCCGACAGCCTCCGTAGTACCCCATTCTCGGCTCTCAGCACCCATACACTAGGTTCCGATCCTGAGATCCTACAAGGAGGATTTTCAATATAAATTTTATTTCATAATAAGCATAACCATAGCATAACCCATGAACAATAACCACAAGAACACCATCACAAAATCCACTATGATAAAAAACTTTTGAGTACAAGGTGCATAAAGAGAAATACAATGATAATAACCAAAAACTCCTGAAGTTTTGCAGCATGCTCCTGCTCTTGCTCAGCTACGACTATGTCCTCACATCACCTGCACGCATCCATCGTGCATAAGCTTATAGAAAGCTTAGAGAGTGGTGAAAGTGTGTGCGCAATATGAGCGTGCTCAGATTGCAAAATTAGAGTAATGCGGAATATGCTGGTGTATTTATGAATGCTAACAGTCGTACCAAGGCTATGCGATGCAAGGCATGAATGCTATTGGCCATGCCAAGGCCATGCGATGCGAGATGCAACTCAAGCATACCAATCCTCATCGGGATCCACATAATCATACAACTCATCTCTGGGATATCACCGTGGTCTATTACACTTTACACCAGCTTGCCGCCCTTATCCGAGCACACGACTGGGTAATTGGAAGAGACCTCACTATCCGCCTGCCAATATCGGGCCCGGCTCGTCGATAGTGGACCCATTCCTCAAGCCGATCAAACTCAACCTAGATATTTGCCCCCTCACTCAGGCGGGTAAGGTCACACCCCCTTCCAACCAACCACGACACAGTGGGAGACGCGACCTCTTTTCGGCCCTCGTGCGCTCATTTATCTACTCGGTCTAGGCATTGGAGCATCCTCCATGGTACTATAAGGGTTTGGAGACTTTCACCCTAGGACATCCTACGTACCCCCATGCTTAAATAGAATTTTCGGTATACAATCCATTCGTCCACGTATAACTGCGGAGGCTACAACCCTGATGTTATTTGGGCAAATAGTAATCACGATCACATAATACAAGATGCATAAGTCACACAGTCCAGTCATGCATCAATCTTGCGCATGCCGTGCGCTCGTGTGGGACAACTCCACCTATCAGGGAGTCCCATGAACAACATGCCCAATGTCATATGCAATGGTCAACCACATCTCATATCAAGCATGCAAATGATGCGTATGGGCATGTATCATGATGCTATGTTGTCACATACTCATAATCGGCATCGATAATCGGCCTATAAGCGAGGTGAGATCCATAGATGATCCAACAATCTAAACCATAATATGAAGATTGGCCCTCGGCCGTGGATATACCAATCTAATAGCATGGATCCATCCATCTACGGTGATGATGGACTATGCAACATTGATGGGGCCTAACGATTTGGGTTAACCCACAAGAATAAATGATGAGAATGGGCCTAATAAGGCCTAAGTCGCAATGTGGACATTTAACCGTCATCGCCCATCAATGTGGACATTTAACCGACATTGCTCCCTAGGAGTGGCCCACATAGAGCCTAACATAAATTGGACCCATGGTCTCACACAAGGGTCTCATGTGCATCACGATGGGCCTCCGTCGTGGGCCACGTATGCATAACTTTGGGCCTCACCAAATGGGCCTCATACATCACATTGGGCCTCATCATATGGGCCTCATATGCTACACATCGGGCTTCATTATATGGGCCTCATATACATCAAATTGGGCCTCACTTATGGGCCTCATATGCTACACATCGGGCCTCATTATACGGACCTCATATACATCTCATTGGGCCTTACTCTTGGGTCACATGTGCATCATATGGGCCTCACTTATGGACCTCTGTAACATCCCGGATTTTTGTCAACCTGGGATTAGACGTCCTTAGGCGATGGGTCGATCCTAACACCTTATTAACTTGTCAGAACTAAATCCCACAGTCTAAAATCGCTCCTTAACCATTTTCTTCACAAATTCCACCCTTCACCACCTTGATCTTTCGATTTTTCAAAGTACTTTCACCCTAGACACTATCTTAAACTAGCTAAGTAGTATAACTTGGATCACTTTATATACAAACTACAAAGGACTAAGTACCACCTCAGAAAAAAATCTTACAGGACTAAATCCTTTAGAAATTAGGCGAGATTTAGCTAGTGTTAAACTAGAGTGCCTGTGAAATTAGCACCAATCACTTTAAATATGATCTGCAAGACCCAAAACTTGTAGAATCATTGACGCTAGGTTACCCTAAAATCTAGGAACAATCTCATTACCCGGCTGCTCTCGGGAGCATCTCGAAACTCCGTATCAGATCTGGACCGCACGTCGGAAGTCTGATTAACACGAAGTTAAGGACTTAGGACCGCCTCGCTGGGCTTGACAACCATGTCGGAAATCAAATCCAGATAGTGTCCCAGCGCTATTCGCTTGTGCTCGGAGTGAAGAGTGTGAGAAATGTGAAATTAATTCAAAATAAAATATCTTAAATAGTAATCTGGCACCTCTCGCTTATGGATCAGTTTTAAGCAACCAGACCGTCAGAATCAGACCAAATTACACCCTCGGATCAGGAGAAAATTCATACACATTTACATGTACTCGGAATCTCCGATCGAGATCCGCTGACCGTTGAACTGAAATTGGTCCGCCATGCGTGATCTGGAATCCCGACCAAAATGAAAACTTAATAAAATATAGATCCAGCGTTAGTGAGCTTAAGTCCGACCTTTGGCTCAAGGAGGCCCACCAGAAGTCCTCCGTTGAGCTGAAACTGACTCGCTTTGGTTATATTCTAAGTATACTTTGACCTGGAGTCTGTTTCGGTGAGTTTTTAGGCTATATAAGGACCTTAAGCCCTCTCTCATTGCAGCCATACAAATTTAAGAGAAACCTAAAGAGAGAAGAGAGAAAAGAGAGAGAAAGTGTGGGAGCAGTGGGAGAACCTCCCTGCCACTCTTCCCTGCCGCTATACGAGCTACACCGCTCCGTTCTAATCGCTTTCCTGGCGATTCCAGCTCCGTTTCTAGGTAAGAAACCCTAACCCTAAATTGATTTGGGGTTTCGATAGTAGTAGGTTATGAAATAGCTAACCTATTTCGTTCTATAGGTTAGGTTCCAAACTGCCGAATACGGAAGCTTAGCAAACCTATCGACTTCGTTACGATTCTACGACAAAGGTGCGGACTTTAGGTGTATAGGTTATGGTTTTCAACGCTTTCAATGTCAGATAATGATAGATTCATGATCTGCATGCAATTGCATATGTACAAAGTGCTGTCTGTTTTCCGTTTCGATTAAAGATGAAAAATATGGAATTCTACATACTCTAGGTATTTGTAGAAAGTACCGTATACGTAAATTTTTGAAATGTGTTTGACATGATTAATTTTTGTATGAATATATTATATGTGGATAAATTTCTTGTTTGGCGAAAGGACTCGCCCTAATACATGTTTTGCTTATATACACTATGTATGTTGAAATGTGTATTCTAGAATGTACCGTATACGTATAAATTTTGGAGATGTATTTGCTGATGATATTTGCTGTATGAATATATTATACATGGATAAAATACTTGCCTGGCGAAAGGATAGCCCTAATACATGTTTTGCTAACATACACCATGTATGTTGTAATAGTGTATTCTAAGTGTTTGTGAAAATGATTGAATGAGTATAGAATTCTCATTCGTGCTCACCATGACTAATTGTCATGGATATATGATTTTTGTATTGGCGATCCCCCTTTGACGAAAGGATTTGCCCTAAATCATGCCACGGCCAATATTCACTACTTATATTAAAATGTGTGGCCCAAGTGTTTGTGGAAATGACTGAATGAATATGGAACTTGGATTCCTGCTTGCCATGACTATCCGTCGTGGGTGTAAGCGTGTTATGATTGGGGTAACTCCCTAGTGAAAGGATTTGGCCTTATACCTATGTGATCAACATATGTCATGTATTTTGATGCCTGTATTTTAAAGTGTTTGTTGAAATGTCTGAATGAGTAGTAGTTAGTAAATTGTAATGTTTAAGGGTGTTGAGATATGATTCTCAACCTCTTTTAACTATGTGTATGATTTCCTTGGATAGTTGTGTGATTAGGAATTGAACATGTACAAACTCATGCTTGTGTTGTGCTTCATAACATGCTCAACTGCTTTTATGATTTTATCTATGTAATGCATATGTTAAATTCATGTTTACGTTATATGATCTATCATGGGTGATGGGGGAGTGGAGCAACGAATGCGTGCAACAGCCCTGGCAGCCCTAAACGGATAATATCAGACTTTCGTTGTATGATTTGAACCTTGATCCATTACTGCTTTACTATTTAAAATTGATCGTGTTTGGGGCTATGATTATAGTCCAGACAATCGGTACCAGAATTGAATTCGTGGCTGTGATTCATTTGCCACATGTGATGTGTTCGACGAACTCGAGTCGTACTTCGGTTGGCGATAGTGGTTGGCCACGTGAAGTGCTTATGCACTTCATGTCGTTCAACTTGTTGTACGCTCGAGCTAGCCAAGCTCGTCAGGCAACCTGATCTGTCTTATGTATGTTCACCATGTTTGGACGCTACTGCTTAAACCTAGCGTACCAAACTTACCAGTGGAATCCCTTTTAACCATGGTACCTCGATCCGCTAGAACTCATGAGCTGGGCATGGTGGTATGGGACACCGTGGTCGAGCTATCGGCCTACGCTGGGGCCACGTGCCTCCCCGTAGTGACCAGTGAGCAACTAGACTCGTGAGCCGATTATGGTGGTATGGGACACTATATTCGTGATGTCGGCCTACATTGATAAGGTGATGGGGGAGCGGTGCAACCTTTGTGCGAACAGCCCTGGCAGCCCTTTGTAGTGACCTCGAGCATACTCTGAAATCGCAGTGAGCCTTACGGTTTGCCGCGGTATATAGAGTATGAACTAGGCCTGTTTCTGTATTGTGATGAATCGTTTAAGAGGTGATGGGGGAGAGTGGTGTAACTTTGTGCGTAACAGCCTTGGCAGCCTTTGCAGTGACCTAGAAAAACACACCATCGTCTGAGATTAACTAGGACTAACGACCCTAGAATGGATCATGTTTGGGAATGATACAAGGGAGGTACCTTAGTTTCCCAATCCTGCTGTTTGAAATGGACTAATAAATACTCGGTAATCATGCTCATCATGCATTGCATGTGCCTGGAAGATGTGGAGCACTGAGGGATGAAAGCATGCCGCGAACGTGAGATGGTGTCGCACGAGGGAGGGTGTGGTGAGGGCATACATCATGACTGCATCCATACTTGCATTAATAAGAGTAGTTAGGAGTGTTTGATTGTACTGCTTTATCATTACTGCTTGACTGAGTCGATAACATGTTAACCTATGCTTTATTGTTCCACTGAGTTAGCTACTCACTCCCACGTTACGGGACGGTGTTGTACACACAACCAGATTTGTTGAGTTTCAGGTGATGGCGATGCTTATGAAGCAGAGCCGGACTACTATGATTTTGAGGAGGAGCTCTCCTACATGTAACTCTCTGACAGGTCTATGAAGACCTGGTATTGTATTGACGGGGCTATGGTACTTGGAATAGAAGACATTACACTTACACATTTGGTATATTTTAGGATTGCACTTGTAATTATTTAACCTGGTAATGTTATCATACTCTGGAGACTCATCTTAGTTTATATATTTTATCTATCTATCACAGTCTTCCGCTTGCAAATTTAAGTGTCTCTGGAGTATGATATGTTTGGCTTAATCTCACTCATGTTCACTACTCTAATACAGTCAACATTCAATCATCATTATCTATGTTGCATAAGTGATGTTCTGGAAACTCGAGAGTTGAGTTACTACTCGACCCTCGATTTTTCGGGATGTTACAGCCTCACATATATCACTTTGGGCCTTACCAAATGGACTTCATACACCACATCGGGCCTTATCATATGGGCCTCAAATACTACATAATGGGCCTCATACAACAGGTGGGCCTCATATATATTAAGTGGGCCAAATGGGGCAGCCCATGGTTTAGTAAAACGGATGGACAACGTGGTTGAAATATATTCATCATGGTGAGCCCCACATGCCGATGGGTGGCGTAGTGAATACATACATCACGGCGGGTTCCCACACCACCCTAGACAGATGGATGGCTGGAGAACCACATACATTCAAGTGGGGTCCACGTCCTCAAGAGGACGGACGGTTGGATATAACAATACATCATGGTGGCCTCATGCCACTCGTTTAGATGGTCGGGTGGATATAGAGCATATACATCAAGGTGGGCCCCACCTGCCATGGACGTAGCGGATATACAACACATCATCAGGGTAGGTCCCATCAGTAGAAATGGATGGACGGTGGGATACAAAACATACAACGTGGTGCATCCCACGCACACTTTCTAGGGATGGACGGTGTGGATATAAAACATATACATTACAGTGGGGACCACACCATCTGGACAGATGGCAGGGTGGATATACAATTCATACACCAATGTGGGTCCCATCCCACACGTGCAACACGTGTGGGATGTCCACACGAGCTAAAAATAGATGGACAGTATGTGTGAAACACATACATCACTGTGGGGTCCACCATCCTGGACGTAAGGACAGAGTGGATATAGAATAAATGCATCATGGTGGGTCCCACCCACACGTACAGGGGTGGGCCACATCCTCTAGATGATTGGACGGTTCAGACATAACAATACATCACAATGGAGTCCACCATCCTGGCCAATGGACGGCTGGATGAAACCATATATCATGGTGCGCCCCACCTTAGGACGAACGGTTGGGATATAACCCATACCTCATGATGGGCCCATGAAACTTGTTGTGTCAGTGTAGCAGCAGTTGTAGCTGCGTGAAGGTACTCCAGCCAATCCACACCCAAGGTGGGTCCACACGTGTGGGACCCACCAGTCCAGCAAGGTGGACTGACGGCTGGGATATGTACACATGCCTCATGCTGGGACCCACAGAACTGACTGACGTTAGTGGCAGCAGCAATTGCTGCATCTGGACCAACAACAGTGGACAGTGTGGTCTGAGATCAAGTTGATATTTGTATTTTTGCCTTCATTTGGGCCTGTCCATACAGACAAGCAGTGGGCCTGCCACTGGACAGGCAGTAAAGTGGGCCCCATCATGTGGACAACATGGATATAACATGTCATGGTGGGCCACACACACACATCAAATGGGCCACACACCACTCAGAAATTAATAACAGGGCCTCCAAAAAAAAAAAAATCTGGGCAACAATGCATGTTGCGGCCCAAACAGAAAAAGTCCAACAACATATCCTTCTTGTTTATCAAGGTGGGGCCACTTAGATGGGCCACACACACCCCGATCATGGCCCCAAACGATCCGAACCTTGCGTGGAAAAGTGGACAACAAGGTGGATCTCCCTCATCTAGAAAATGGGACAAGGGGAAACGTCCAACAAGGGTGGACGGCTAAATGTGCCTTGCACATCAAGTGGACCACCTTGATCAACAAAAATGGGAGAAAATAGGAAAAGAGAGAGAGAGGAAATGAGAGAGAAATCGGCCATACATAAAGGGATTTCGCCACTAAGATCCCTCATATAAAGATCTAGTCATACATATTCACATCTTGGGTCCATACATGCATGAACCCCACCATAATTTTATTTTTTTTAAAAGGTGGGGATACCATCCCCACCATAAAATGAAGGTCTAGATGACCTTAGAATAGTTGGGATCATGAGATACATCATGATGGGGTCCATGGAGAATGACCCCATCATGGGATAATGCATGCATGTAGGATGGGCCAAGGGCCACATCTAAGGGATCAAATGGGATCCCCACCATGGATTGGTGCGTCCCACATGTCCCATATGAAAAGATAAGAGAGGATCAAAGAAGAAGGGAGAAATCAACAACTTGAAAGCACCCACCTTCAAAACTACTCCTCCTTCTTCCACACTAGGATGTCTAGCTCCAAAGAGAAAGAATCAATGGATAATATTGGATTTTAGAGGTTGGATAATGGGGTATGAAGCTTCAAGGTGGCTGGAAAATGGAGGAAAGCTTGGACGTTGGGAGCTCTTGTTGTTAGAATGGGAAGAAAGAGAGGGAAGGAGAGAGATAAGAGAGAGAGAGAGAGAGAGAGAGAGAGAGAGAGAGAGAGAGAGAGAGAAATGATTGTGGTAGGGTAATCATTGCTTGGGGAAGAGAGATGTCATTATTATATGTAAGAAGGGTTGACTTATGAAGAGTGACCATCATTACTTGTGTAAGGGCATGACATCACCCACCTAGGGAATGGTGCCAGTGGGTCCCGTAAAGTGCAATCCACAGTCATTATAATGCGTGGTCCACATCTCATGATTTAGATGTCAGATCGGCGCATGAGACACGGCGTTGGAACCGCGGCGACGATGCGGTCGCAATGGTACAAGTCTCGGGTCAAGCCAACTCGGATTTATAAGATGTGACTCAGGGTCGCGCACAATTACTCTCTATGCGTCACGGGTCGCCAGAATTTGACTGGGAGGACCACTGGATCATACAGAACGGAATGGTCATTAGGACGGGTTTGACACAACGCAATGCATATTTATGATCATATACTAAAAAATTAAGCCAATTAACACAATCTCATCATAAGCAAAATATAATAGTAATCGCAATGCAAGGGAATATGTTCAGATAATCAAATAATCAATCATATGACTTTCTATTACACTCGAAAATCACATTGTATGTGAACTCCGCAAGATGACTAGAAAATCGATAAGCAAACTTCAGCTCCACCAGAAAATCATGGTCTAAGTGAAATCCGTAAGGTGAATAGAAAATCAACCTTTAAACCTCTACTTCAACTAGAAATCATATTGTACATGAACTTCGCAATATGGCTAGAAAATCGATAAGCGAACTTCAACTCCATCCAAAAATCATGGTACAGGTAAAATCCATAAGGTGAATAAAAAATCAACCTTTAAACCTTTGTCCACCTGGAAATCATATCATACGTGAACTCCACAAGATGGTTAGAAAATCGATAAGCGAACTTCAGCTCCACCCAGAAATCATGGTACGACCGAACTCCGCAAGATGAAGGGAGAGTCAACATATAAATATCTACTTCATTCGAAAATCATATCATACGTGAACTCCGCAAGATGACTAGAAAATCGAAAAGCGAACTTCAGCTCCACCCAGAAATCATGGTACGATTGAACTCCGCAAGATGAAGAGATAATTAACATACAAACTCTAGACCACCCAGAAATCATATCGTACGTGGACACCGCAAGATGGCTAGAAAAATGATAAACGAACTTCAGCTCCACCCAAAAATCATGGTACGATTGAACACCATAAGATGTCTATGAAACCAACATACAAACATTTACTTCACCCAGAAATTATAACGTACGTGAACACTGCAAGATGGCTAGAAAATTGATAAGCGAACTCCCGCACCACCCGAAAATCACAGTATGACTGAAGACCCAAGATGAAGAGATAACAACATACAAACTCTAGACCACCAGGAAATTATATCGTATGTGAACACTGTAAGATGACTAGTAAATCGATAAGCGAACTCCCACTCCACTTAGAAATTACAATATGAATGAACACCGCAAGATGGCTAGAAAACCAACAAGATATGTGAATATAACCAATATGCCACAAAAGGGCGCCAATGTTTCATCAAAGCCACAAAGGGTAAATAAGCGATCCAAGCCATGTAGGGTAAATATGCGGTTCAAGCCATGTAAGGTAGATGTGCGATCCAATCTGCATAAGTCAAATATGGACCGCAAGATGGTAAGTCCATGATAGGTTCCATTCATTACATCATTTAAGCGTAAGTGACAACATACAGTTAATTAATAAATGTACAATTAAAGATAGCATATTATCATCAATTATTTATGCTTGTTATATTTAAATAGACATGTTCATTATCTAACACATGAATCAAGTACGCGATGAATTAGCATATTCACATATTGAGGTAAATAACTTAACGAGAGAAATCATATCATCATCTCTGTCCAGATTGATGAAATTAAGTGGGAAGCTCAAAGGGTGAGTCCTCACCTTAGATGGAATCAACTTGAATCCAATCGTAATGTCCATACCGACTTGACTTCAACAAGAGAGATCTAAAGTAGCCTTTACTGAATACCTATACTCAACCAACACAAGAAGATTAATAACCTCTCTTATTATTATTACTATATATATATATATTTTACTAATAGAAGGTGATTAGGGAGTCAACTCACCTAGTCGTCGACTCATCTTCGAATAACCCCAACCTAGTTAAACGTGCAAGACAGCCGAGTCAACTCGTGTGGCGGCCCTCGACTCAAACGCACTCTCTTCCTCCTCCGTTTCCCTCTTCTTCTTCATTTTTTTCTATCTTCCTCTTCATTAGTTCCTCTCTCTCCCTCTCTTCACTTGCTGAACATCCAACAAGGGTCTAAAACGAGTCAACTCAGACTCAACTCGGCAACTAGCACTTGACTCGGTTGGACCCACTACAACCGACCTCCTCCTCCTCCTCCTTCTTCTTCTTCTTCTTCCACCTCTCTCTACCTCTTTTTTTTTCTATCTCTCTCTACCTCCTACCGCTGGAATGTCCAGCAACGCATGAACTCAGATGGAGTTCAGCCGGACAGCGTTGAGGCAGCAACTTGGCTCGTGTACTCCCACCCGATGTGGCAGCCACCCGAGGAAGAGGTCAACATCTACTCTCCTTCCTCATCCTTCCTTGCTTTCTCTCATTCCTCTCTCGTTTGTAATGACCAGAAGGGTTAGGATTCAACTTGGCCGAGCCCGAGCGAGTCCACAACCCAGCTTCAATCAAGTTGGTGCAGCAGCCTCTGCACTCGACAGAAAATGCAACTTCACCTCTCTTCTTTGCTCTCTTATACCTTCTCCGAGCCTCATCTCACAGCCAAAAAGGGTCTGGATTCGGCCCAAACTTGGACCGAGGCCTAGTGCAGCAGCCCATGGTTGGACTTGGTACGGCGGCAGCAGCAACAAGGAGGACAACGTCCTCTCTCTCACTTTCTCATTTCTCTCTTCTCTCTCTATATTCTCTCTCGACTTCTCTTTCTCTCTTTTCTTTCTTACTCTCTCCCTCTGCTACTTCCAGCAACGCCTGGAATGAGTCAGCCCGACTCGAGATGGTGCGGCAACAGAGAAACGGCGCTCACGGTTCTCTCTTTCTCTTTCTCATTTTTTTTTTCTTTCTTTTGGACAATGGTGTTCACTCCCCAAGTATAGGGTTGCGATGTAGTAATAAACTCAGTAAGATCGAGGTCGAATCCCACAAGGACTGATCGTCACAATTCAAATTCACAATTCTTCTTAACTAATTCAACAAAAAATTGAATGAATTACTAACACAAATTTATGGAAAAATAACTATTGAGAATAGGGAAGAAAATTTAATCAGAGAAAGAGCACTAGGACCTTCGAATCCACCCCTAATTATCCTAACCCTTGTTTTGTCTGTTGATTCACCTTAATTTAGATTGATACCACTTATATAGAGAAAGCACAATCTGTGTCCTTGATCGGGCATACAGAATGTCTAATTCCTTTAAGGAATGCCATGAATAACATATCCCATGTCCTTGGTCGGGCACATGGGATGTACAGTTCATTAAAGCACCCTGTTTCTCCTCTATAGGTACCTGTTCATGATCAGACACAAGCACCTAGAATAAGCATCCAGACAACATCCATATATAGACTCTGGTCGAGTTCATAGATGAGAAGTATAGAATTTAAACCAATCAAGCCCACTTAGAGAAAGAAACACACCAATCAAATCAAAGTAAAATCATAATATAACAAGAGTATTCAAATTAGGGGCTTCATCTCAGCCCTAGCTGAGAGATTAGTTACCCATAAAATCCATTAAAAAGATGGATGAACAAAATTCATAAAAACAGAACATTAAACCAATCATCTCTCTCTCTCTCTCTCTCTTCTCTCTCTCTTTCTGGAGGATCTGGAATTCCTTGCTTCTGAATTTCTGAATACCTTTCTCATGTCCAAGACTCTTCTTTTACAGCTGATGGAGGGCTGGAGTGGTGAAAATCGGATTTGGGAAGCTGTCGCACGCGCAGCGAAAGCTTTTTCGCAGCTAAGTTCGGGGCCTCGAAACACCATACTTTCCTCCTTGCTCAAATTTCATAAAAACACCGTCCTTAGGACTTTCTTGGTCACAGTTTCACTTTTCCTTCATACATGATGTACGGTTCAGATCTACATATGATCAAAGATGGTGGCCCACCTCGCCTGGAAAACTGCTTTTCGCGGTCGTGCGTAAGCCTACGCACGTGGCTTCGCTGACGTGATCGGTGGGCCCCACAGAGGTTTTTTCGGGGAAATCCATCTCGTCCATTAGGTTTCCCTTAAATTTCGGTCAAAAACAGATGGTTTTAGTTGTCCTTTGATTCGGTCCAGAGAAGAAATCACGCCAAGATCAATTTTGACGTTGCAGAGCAGTCCACTTGTGGCCTCTGTACCGCACACGTGTGCATGACGGTCCGGATCAGCTTATGGGTGATGGGTGGGGCCCACTACCTTCCGCAAAAACATCCCGCGGCATCCGTTCGCTGCTGCCGAAAACAGCAGCTTCCATTTTCCGAAAAGTCGGTCGCAACTTTTGAATTAGAAGGCAGTCAGCGCTGCTGACCGATGCAGTGTGGCGCGCTGGTGCATGTGTACAACGTGTACACCCACCACGGCGGGGGTCTACCACGATGTTTCATGGAAATCCTCACCGTCCATCTTCTTTGTCTCCCAGGTTAAGGCGTTTGAATCCGAAGTTGAAACATTTTCAGATATCAGGTGGGCCCAGAATCAATGGTTTATGGGTTGATCTGTCCGTTGGGCCACTTTTCGAGATCTTCAGTAGATGAAATTTAATATGTACGGTTTTTAATTATAGCCTTCATCACATGTATGAAGTTTCGAGCCAATCGGACGGTGGGGAAACCTGTGATCTTGCAATTTTTACCAGTTTTGGGCCTCTTAATGTGAACGGCTTGATTTCCTCGGATCCCCAGCGTTGTAAATTCTTCAATATTGGTCCTCTGGAGTCCGTTCCTTGCTCTGGTGTCTTCGGAGCGTAAAATCCACGCTTTTAACATCATTTTTCAATCAACGCTCCTGATTTCATCCTGTAACAAATTATAATTAAAATACTCCATTAAGCATTATCATATACGTGAAATCTGGTAATGATCGGGGTCTGATATGCAATATTTGACCCTCATCAAATGGCTGCCCTAAAAGGCAAAGTTTATATGGCCCTTCTAACCTGTTTTAGAGCTCCGGTTTTAACTAATCACGGGATTAGTTGCGAGATTAATTGCACCACCTCGACGAGTTTTGAGGTGATCTAACCTAAATGGATTGGCATGGCAGTAATATAGAGCCATAGATGGAGTCCTGACGCCATGGCCCATCGAATAGTCATCCTAGATTAGAGGATGGGGCCCACTAGAGGGTGGTGGGTTTTCTGGACAACCGTAAAAGACGATGGCCATAATCCCAGAGGATTTTGATCGGGTGGCCCATCCATCGATTTGAGGCACATGGATGGTGTGGATATGTCCATGATCACTGTGGGACCCTCCAAACGGACGGTGATTAACGATTTTGCTTAATGGGCTTGGGTTCGACGTGCGACGGCGGTGGAAGATGTCAAGCAATAGCTAAGGAAGCCCTACTTTGAAGGGTTGAGATTTACTGAGGTGGAAGGCTGCGATCGAACGAGACAGGCTGTCGCAGATTGCCAGTGAGGCAGTGATAGTCTCCATTTTTGAAAAAGCCAGCCGCACGCACTCGGTTTGTGGTCTGGTTGGTGATCTTGTACAAGTGCCTCATTGAGTGAGAATAGTCAGGGTGGGGTCAGACTCTCTGCCCAATTGTGATGGACGGTTCATATTAGGGGACCGATCCATGATGGTGGGCCATATCAGATCCAAATGGACGTTGTCCATTTAAAGGTACTGAAGGCAGGAAAGCCCCCTGCTTTCTTACCACTTTCATCGGGTCAAACCCGATTGACTAGATTCCCCAGTCCAGTGCACAATGGGTGCACGCACGGGTTATACACACGCATTAAGGATGGGGCCCACAAAGATGTTTTTGTTGGATCTACTCCATCCATCTGATTCCTTGATACGTATAGGGCCTTGAGTCCAAGAATGGGGCTGATCTAAACCTTAGGTGGGCCATACTCGATCAATTTAAGTTATTTTGTTGATTTGAGTTAATTCGACGGTCGGATTGACTCCGAATTTGATTCTGAGGGGTTGCCATCCCAATTTAGATTATCCTTAATGGTACTCCTATTGATCAGGCGATTTAAGTGTAGTATTCGAGTGTTAGATCACTTGATATCAATTATACATTAGATGGATGGTGGATCTATAAATCCAGGGTCCGATATTGATGATTTCAGCTGATCTACTCCTTCCATCTATTTTTTCAACTCTAATTTGGACCAACCCAAAGGATGAGGTAAATACAAGGCCTAGGTGGGCCACACTATGTGATTTCATGATCACTATCGATTTTTGCAAATCCGATGGTCATATTTTCTCTTAGACTTAATAATCACTTATCTGAGGACTTTAGGGGCACAAGGACCATCCACCTAGTGATTTATGATTGGATTTGAAGCCCAATTCCTTTAGTTTAATCGTGTATCATTCATGACCCATTTCTAAGGGTAAGGATTAATGGATTTAAAGATCCAATACTATAGGTTACTAGTGGATAGTTAGGTTTACTAAAGAAATATGTCCTCCAGGTTACATGACACTATTTTGAAAATCAATGGATGGATTGTTCTAAGGTCAATGCAGTTTTAAAACGTAGCTCCGACAGTAGAGTTAAGCTTATTTTGATAATCCTATCTGTTGATCTATGAGACTTCGTTCACATGGTAACACCCGAGTACTGAAAAGTATAGGGTGTTACACTATACTTCTAGATTTAGGTTTTCATCTTTTTCTAGTTATAGTTCTAGTTCTAATTAAATTCAGAATAGACACAAGTTCAGTCCTTGTGGATTCGACCTCGGTCTTACCGAGATTATTACTACATCACGAACCTACCCTTAGGGTTGTGAACAATGACCTATTCGACAGTTGCACAAGTCTAACCATCAAATTAAAGGATTGATCGTTATACATGACAGCTAATGCCTATCAATAGTCACAATATCCCAAAGCAAAAGATTCGACTATTGGTTGGTCATTAATAGACAATTAGAACTAAAGGTCATTGGAAGCCGGCCATCTACTCCTTAGATTTGCTCGATCATTGGACAGACATCCTACTAAGAACAATAGTACTTGATGAGTGGATTAGATTTGAATAAATATCATAGTGGACCTCATAATTACGCTGTGTGTACAACAGCGGGTGTACACCCGCGTACCACAAAATCTAAGACCCAGTCAAAACGGGTTTGACTCAAGACCAAAGGAGGAAATCTCTCCTTTTGAGTCTTTTCCGCCAGCGACGGACAGCCATCCATTGTTTTAATTAGTGGGCCACCATCTAACCTTGTTTGGATAATCCAAATCGTCCATCTGGAAGGGCAGACAAATATGACGAAAACCCTATTGGAATTTATTGTTACTGCAGACGTATGAGCACACAAATTTGAGCGTGGACAGCTAGGATAGGAGCGGACAGCAAGCAGTTTGATCCAGATTGGGCCACTATATGAACTTGTATAAGAAATTTGAGCCGTCCATCGTTTCCATGACAAGGATCCGACTAAACTCATGTCTTTCCCACACCATGAAGCACGAATGCATGTGCATAGTTTTTGGTGAAAACAAGTGTGGTTGTGGTGATTTCTGAAAATGAAAACTTTTGTTAATGCCAGGCTAGTTAACCGCATGCGGGATTCTCCCTCAATCCTAACCCTCAATGTAAGACAATCCTAGCCATCAATTCCTCTCCGCACGAGTTAGGGCTTCCATTGCAATGAAAAAATCGCCGCAACCTAGAAATTAAGAACCCACTAAGTTTTCATCAATATCCATCCAAAAAGTGGGTCCCACAAGCCTTGTGGGATTGATCTAGTCCATTCATAACTCTTAGATCGAAGGATTAACCATCGAGTGGGTAGTTGTTGTGATCGGACCCATCATCCTCTCTGTTCGACTTGAAAACCCACCATTTGGCGATGGACCCCATTCCCTGATCAATGTCATTCATCTGGTGGGCCATATTACTAGAAGATCATTTGAAATGTTAGATCACAACCATGCAAGCTAGTTTAAGCTGCATCAGAACGGAGATGGGTGTGTTGTCCGTTAATCATTCTGACTTAACTACGACTAATCCAAAAGATTAGTCAGTGTTCAAATCCTCTAGAAGAGAACTAATACACTCTATAAAAGGTTTCCATTTAGGGCCACCCTTTCCAGAAAAGGAAAGCCAGAACGAGAGAAGAAAAAGGCACCGTTTGTGGTGCCACATTGAGTTGAGTTGACTCGATCTGGTTTGCTGTGGGTCCGAGCTGAGTCCAGCCTTCATCCAACAGAGTAAGATAGAGAAAAGAGAAAATAAGAGAGAGAGAGAGAGAGAGCAAAGAAGGAAATATGGGAAGAAGATTAGTGAAGCTGCACTGTTTCGACTCGTCTAACTCGCTGGGTCAAGTCGATTATGTCTGGACTGAGTTCGGACTCAGTTTGAGTCTTATAAAAAATAGAAGAGAAAACAAGAGAGGGTTTAAGAGTCAAGGACGAGGTCCAAATCTGGACCGAGTCACTGAGGTGAGCCTACTTTGCTGATCCGAGTCACTGTTGTGAGTCTACTACCAAGTCAAGTTGGGTTTAGAAGCCTTGAGCAGACGATGCAGATGTAGAAGCAGAAGGAAGAAGAAAGGAGAATAAAAGAAGAAAGAAGAAGAAGAAAGGGAAGAGAGAGTGAGCTGATGCGCCGCACCGTTTCAACTCGCTTATATTGCGAGTCTGAGTCAATGAGTGTGGACTGAGTCGGTTTGTTCCAAGTGCAAATCTAATCAAGTCCATACACCATCTAGTCCAGGGAGGAAGAAAGAGAAATAAAAGTAGAAAAAAAAAGAAAGAAAGAAAAAAAGAAAGGACAAGGGAAGTGGCCCTACAGATTCAACTCAGCCACTCACCAGGTCCAGATGTTGGGTCTGACCTGGTTCAGGCTTGTTCCAATTTAGCAGTCCTGAGGCCTTTCTAGGAAGTTGATGACACCAACGGGTTGAGGAAACTCGGGTTAGGATCGAGCTGAAATTAAGTTGAGTCGAATTGAGTTTCGCAACAAGGTGAGTTGATGTTAATCTCTTGTTATTATTTTTTGTGTTATTATTATTATTAGAAGAATTAGTATGACCAGATTCATTAGCTATTGCATCATTATTAGATAATATTATCATTTTTCCATTATGGGATTATTATGATTATTAATATTAGTTTAAATTTGATTATTGTTAATAATTATTCTATTATTGTTAATTTTATTATTATTTGTAGCATTTATTAAACCTTTATTTTTATAATAATGACATTAAATATTGTTGGAAAAAAATAATATCAATTCACAAATTATCATTAGTAATATTATTTTATTCTTTGCGCAAAAGGTTAGAGTTCGAGTTTTAAAACTGACACTTAGATTTAGATTGCAGGATGAAGCCCTAAAATTTTACATGATCTAAACCTTAAGTTTTTCTCCTAACTGTGTAAATTCCGTAAAGTTGTAATCTACCTGCTCAGAGTATTCTAATTTTATTAGATTTCGATCCTAGGGTGTGTACAACAAACTCTAGCACCATCGGGAGACAAAACATCTCTTGAAAGGTAAGGATTACCTTCAAGCTTTTCTACATCATGATAATTATTTTTGTTCATTTATTTCATTAATTGCTTAATTTAATATTTAGTCAAAATGATGATGAATGCTAGTTTATAATTAACTGAATTCTTCATAAATGATTGGTCATCGTATTATATTCAAGTATTTGAACATGTTATGGATCGAAAATATCTCTATGAAACATCTTATATAGATAAGTGTATTAACATTGTACATGGCTTGTTTCACCACTTGTGATTAACTTATGGTGTATTTAGAGGTCCTCGAATTAGTGGTCATTTGTGTAATGGATTAAATAAAATTATATGGTGGACTTACTATCTTATGGATCATTTGTTGCCTGAGTGGCTTTTGGGATAACCCTTTTTTATCACATTCTTGGGATGGACTGTTTGCCCTATGCAGCTTGATGGAATATTTGCTCTATGTGGCTTTAATGGATTGTCTTGGCATAACCTTACAATGGTAGGTTTCACTTGTAGAACTATAATTGGCCACTAGTTGAGTAGGTTACCTTTAAACATCCTATTTGTTAGAATCTCATGAGCCAGGGATGGTGGTATGAGACACTATACCCAAGTTGTCGGCCTATACTGGGTGAGGAGCTCCCCATAGTGACCTTTGAGCTTTCTTAAAACAATTGTTTAAAATTGGAATAATAACGGTTGGGCTAATCATGCATTTTCATGGCATACGGACTTTACCGGGTAGTCGATATAAGACACGGGGGTTTCTTTGATCACTATGGGTTATACTATAGAGTATTTTACCGAGTGATCCTAAGTTATTATTGTGTGCATTCGAACCACTATGAGTTATCCTTGTTGCATGGATTTTTCTGGGTGCCTAGTCCTCCTCAGGGCGTACCTTTAAGTACTTTTTCGGGAGACTAGTTCACCTTGGGTGTCCTTGTTGCATGGTCTTTTTTGAGTGGCTAGTTCTCCTTAGGGCATACCTTTGAGTACTTTTTCGAGTGGTTAGTTCTCCTTGGGCGACCTTTTTGCCAGCTGGATGTGCATCCCCAGGTCTGTGAGCATGTGCATGCATTCATGCATTTAAACAAGAAAATCTTTATGGAATTTATTCAATGTATGCGTATGTGATGAACTTCGTCTCATTATATTGATGATTATACTGAAATGGTCATTATAGACTATTCTTGATAAACTATGTTTAATTATCTTGGTCTCTTGATAAATCTTGGGGGTTATACCTCACTAGGATAGTCGTTGACGCTATCAAACCGTATTTAGTGCGCAGGAGACGCAAATGATGCGCATGCTAGTGTTCATGTGGAATAGGAGGATCCACATGGTCTTGCAACTCTCTATTCCTGATTTCATTTGTATTTAATTTGTACCATCATGTAACTTAAAAACTTAAGACATTGGTTATTATAAGTTTTCGGGTAGCCAGTCAAATATTTGATTATATATATTTGGACTCCCTCTTATACTTGATTTGTTTCTATTCCGCTAGATTATTAACTCTGATTAAAAAAATGTACGTGAAATTTGGAATATCGTAAAGGTTAACACTTTATTTTTGGGAAACAAGTAGTCTACTCAGGTTTCAAGAACTGGGGTGTTACAATAGCTCTAATCAGCCATTCTAGATTCTTCCCACGTTCCATAGGTTATGGTAACCGCTTCCCATTATGTTGCTTCTAGATGTTTCCCACATTCTACTTTTCTTGCTTCTTTTCTAGCGACCTGTCAAACTATCATGTGAACTCGATCACTTGTTACTTGTCATCTCATCTAAGTTTGGTCGCTCATCCTTTTGATCTCTTTAGTAATGCTCGATTGTAATTAATAGGTTATGGCTCTACTTTCCAAGACATTACTGTATATATCTGTAAGATATCTTCTAATTACCCTAAATGTATTTGTACAAATCACACATAAATGACTATGATTGGCCGAAATAGGACTAGGCTGAAATGGGTACAATATATATATATTCGGGTGTAATCAGAATTTGGTAGGAGTAGAGGTGTTCCAGCCTTTTTAATTCATTCCTATGGGATTTAATGGCATTGATTGAATCGGTAACACTATCCCTTGTATTTCTCTTTCATAATTCATTAATCTTTGATTAGTGCTGTGTTTTTTCTTTTTTTTCTGAAAGGATTGGAGTACTTTGCATTCGTCTACGTGAGCTTCCATGGTCCCCCAACAACACATACATTGCTTGGGATCAGGATTGGTGAAATCATTGAACCTTTCCTCGTGAAATCATTGAAACTTATTTTGATGACCGTCCAAAGATCGTATATCAATATCGAGGTCGTTGGAAAGAGCTCGTCAGGCGAGTAGTGATCAAATCTCATCCATCTCATCCCGAACGGACGGTGTAAATCAAACCCAGGTGCATTTTAAAATTTCAAAGTGAAAAAAAGTGTCAAGTGAACGGAAGTCATTGAACTCTGATTCTGTGCACCGACGTCATTAATAATAATAATAACAATAATAATAATAAAACAAGAACAAACTGGGAGAGGATCATATGGCCATTCAACCGTACCTCCGTATGGCCAATAGCCAGCCGCTAGTCCATTGGGACCGCTCATCAGTTAGATCCTCAACCATCCATGTGCAGGTAGTTGTTTAAAAAGGCAAAAAAAAAAAAAAAAAAAAAAAAAGGTAAATATAAAAACAAAAACAAAATACATACCTGCGAAGCAGTCCGGCAGAATCATCAAACCGTCCAACAGCTGCTTCAGCGTTCATCCAACCACCAGATCTGACCAATCTGATTCCACATACTGCACGTGTGTGAAAATGGCCATGTCTGCAGTGTGGAGCGTGTATTGAACCGTTGTGATCGACCAGCTTCCCAGCCGTTAATTTGAACCGTCCATCGGCGAAATCCTCAAACCAACTACCAATTTCCAAACGTATGTCGTCCCCTAATGAATTACACGTGTAAACGTGGCACCAAGTAGTCCTTTTCTGGTTTGCTGTGTTGCCTTGAAATTATTATTATTATATTTAGAAGATGGAGATGCAACGTTAGTTGCTGTTGCCAGATTTTATTTTATTATTATTATTTTAAAATTGAGGTTGTTGTTGACATTATTTTATTATTATTTAAAAGGTGGGAGTGCAGCATCCGTGTTCACGGGGGTTTTCTTTTGAAGTGGATATATGGTATGCGTAAGCTTCACACGTGTGTTACACACCTCTGAAGAGGGGAGGTCGGTGCTTCATTTATAGATGGGAATGCGAGTGACTTGTATGTGACTAGGAGTGATGTCTTAAGACGTTGGAAACGTGAGATTGCTGGTCTAAACTTGCGTGGGTGTTAGGGATCTCGTGTCAGCTCACGTGAGTAGGCTAACGTGAGGGTTGTGAGGAAGTGCATCGTGAAGGGGTCGGTGCTTGTGTATGCGACGAGAAGTACTGGTGAGTGCAACATAACTTACTGCGAAGAGTTTGGTAACGTTGTAACGAGAGAGCAAATAACAAAGAAAGGAATAATACTCAGATAATTACTTTTATAATAGTTTTGTTTTTAGTTTATTTTATTTAAAAAATTTGTAATAAATCAAAATAGAGACTTATGATTGTAATAATTAAGTATATTTTGAATTTATTTATTTTAAAATTTAACTGGTGGATAATTTCATTAGATAATTAAATAGCTATTTAGTTTGGGTACATGGTGTATTGAATGTGAATATAATGTATAAATGCATATAATTTAGCTCAAATCTTAGAATTCGGATCAAGGTTATTGTACTTGAGTTTTGAATTTCTAAGGTGTGACAGGTTGGCATGAGAGCTTAGGTTTAACGTCAGCTAGGGCCTAGGGTTATATAATAATCTGAACTTTTCAATACTCAAGTATTGAAAGTTCTCGAGCATCACTATGAAGTTTAACTTACTATGTACATGTGTACGATAACAATTTAGTTATCCTAACCATACGTCTATTCTCCAACATGAATCTAATCATTGAAAATGATCTTCATCTATAAATCAAGTCATCTGACCATTGATTTTAAGACAAGATCATCATATGTCCAAGTATTCTCACTTGTCCATCATAACCAACCGTTCAATCAACTATCAGCTGATAGGTAAAAGTATATGACCGTCCACTTTGAGTTTGGACTCACCCGATTATAGTAAACTAACTACTTGATATCTGTATTCGCTAGAACACATAAAATTGATATTCTAATCCATTAATCTTATTCACCCCTATGAATATGTTTAACCCACCATCAGAACTACTATCTGAAAAACTTACACATGTGAATAAATCACTTGAATCTAACGGTATATATGTTCTACCTCTTGATTACTCCAAAAACCTACTTGTGTTCATCCGTTTACAAAATCGATCATATAACCACCTATGTACATGATCAAAGTACTAACCATCAAGTTTTTCTATTTTTAACATGTCATCTAACCGTCCATCATATTTGGATTTGCCAAACGGTCCACCTAAATATCAAAAAGAACATCTCAGTTCAAAGATCGTAAGGTATATGTCACAACTACCGGCTGACTTCTCTATTAGATATATGAAAGCGTTGATTTAAACCTCAGGGGGTATAACCCATTAAAAAAGCATCTTGGTTATCTGTAAGTGATCAAGGCCCAAAATGGAGCGATGGAAAGAAAATGAAAAATAAAGAATGTCTGTAAAATTTCAATACATTTAGATGGTGTAATCCGACGTTACGAATGATGGAAGTTGGAGAAATAAAAGATGACAAAATCCTAAATACTTAATACTATTAACTTATACATTTGAATTCTAGATCACATGGTTCCCATGATCTGTTTCATGTAAAATTTTATATCATGCCTCTTTATCATAAATTAACCATATACGTCGAATTTCAGCCCTTAGATCATTGTAAAAGTGGTAGTCAATATAGATTCTTCAATCAGTAGTGACTCTGGTTGGCACGAGTTCATTATATGCATTGGCTATGATGGTGATCCCGAACTTCTTGGGTACCGCCTGAGTTGGACTCACCCAATGGGTATCGGATATAGAGTATATGATACCCACATCCAATAGCTTTAACACCTCGGTTTTAACCACTTCCTTCATGTTTGGATTTAACTAACATTATGGTTGTCTAGATGTTTTTGCATTGTCATCGAGGTAAATACGATGAGTACAAATCGAAGGATCGATTCCCTTGAGATTCACAATCGTCCATCCAAAGGTTCCTTTATGTTCTTTAATAGTTGAAATCAACATACTCTCTTGTTCCTCATCCAAAAGGGAAGAAATCACTACAGGATATATCTCATCTTGACCCAAATAAGCATATTTAAGATCAGCAGACTTCGGTGCCTTGACACTAGACGATAGAGGCTTTGAGTCCATTTAAGGTAATCTTTCAAATTCGGGCTTCTTTCAGTTAGTTTCAAGTACCGCATAGCATCAAGAAAAGCATTCATCTCCCTAATCATGTCATCATCTAAATCAGTGGAGTGGATCAAGAACATCTCTAGAGTGTTGGAGCACTAAGTCAAAAGTGACTTATCTTTCACGAATAAGTCAATCAAGTTTGTTTCATGGACATCATCACCATCCTCCAATTGTTTGCATATATTAAACACATTTAACTCAAGTGTCATGTTCCCAAAAGATAGTTTCATAATCCTATTCCTACAATTGAATATGGCGTTTGATGTGGCTAGGAATAGTCGGCCAAGGATGACAAGAATTTGAGTGTTAGCATCGATAACGGGTTGTGTATCCAAAACAATAAAATCTACTAGGTAGTAGAATTTATCCACATGGAGAAGTACGTCCTTTATCATCCCTCTCAGTATACAAATCAAAATATCAGCAAGTTGAAGTGTGGTCTTGGTGGGTTTTAATTCACCAAGGTCAAGTTGTTCGTAGACCGATTATGGGGTCAAATTTACACTTGCCCCTAAATCAAGAGTGCATGTTCAATCTGGTGATGCCCAATGACATAAGAGATGGTTGGGCTACTAGGATCTTTGTATTTTTAGGGCACATTTTGGTTTAGGATGGCACTCACTTTCTCTGTTAAAAATATTTTTTTCCTGGTTGTTTTGTCGTCTGTTGTTCATACATAAATGTTTCAGGAACTTGGCATAAGACAGGATTTGTTTTATGGCATCCAATAGAGGGATGTTGATTTTCACTTGTTTTAGAACCTCTAAGATATCTTAAGTGTTTGGCAGAGGTTTTGGTGAGATCAACCTTTGTGGGAACGAAGCAATTGGCTTGTATTGTTTTTTCAATTTTTTCTCATGTGTAGTGTTGCTAAGCCCATCATCTCTCTCAGATTCTTCTGAGCCCTTGGACTTCTCAGCCCTCGTTAAGATGTTTTTGTCAATTATTTTTCAATTCTAAGAGTTGTGATGGACTTTGCATGTTATACATGCTGATTTGAAGAGCTTGGATCACTTATTTCATATTGTAGTTTTGGGTTAGTTAGAGGTTGGGTCGGAAGAGTCCCTTTCTCCCTAACTGCAAGTTGTGACTCGATTCTTTGAATGGACGATGCAAACACTCCCAACGATGTTTTAATATCTTGGAATGCTTACAATTTATTTTGATTGAATTTCTCTTGATTTTGGATAAAAATTTTAATCATATTCTCTTGGGGTTTTTTCTGATTTAATAATGGGTTAAAGATTGAAAGAAGAGCCCATTGAGGATTTCTGTCTGTATTGGTCGTCTGTCCATTCCTCCAACTGAAGTTTGGGTGGTTCTGTTAACTAGAATTATACGTGTTTGAGATGGGAGCGTTGAACGACCTTTTGATAATTGGTCACAGCATTAGATTGCTCATGTAACAACTCTTGAAATGCTGGAATTGTAGGACAATCATGTGTCGAGTGTATGTTGCTAGCACATATACCACAAACAACTTCAACGGTCTCGTCGAGTTTAACTGTTTCTACTTTTTTAAGTTTCGTGGCCTCAACTTTTCTTGTGAGGTTAGCCACCCTTGCGTCAATGTCGTCTTCCATTCTTAAGACGTACATTCCTCCCTTCTTCTTGGACTGAGTTGTTTTGGGGTTGGTGGGCTTGGCCAAAGTATCCCATGGCTGCACGTTTTTCAGCAAGTATATCAAAATAGTCTCACGCATCACAGGATCTTTGTTGATAAATTCTCTATTGCACATCATCTCTATGAATTGGGGCATAGATGAAGTAGTTCATCATAGAAAAAGCTTATGACATACCAAATTTCTTAATCACGATGTGAGCAAGAATTTAGAAGATTCTTGAATCTTTCTTCGAATTGGAAGAAGGTTTCTTCCTCTTTCTAAGAAAAAATCATGATCACCCTCCTAAGGGTGTTGGTTTTATGAACCGAGAAGAACTTTTTAAGAAACTCCTGGGTCATCTCATCTCATGTCCCAATCGATCTCAGTCTCAAGGAGTGAAGCCATAACTTGGCTTTCTCCTTCAAAGAGAAAGGGAATAATTTTAGTCTTAAGGTGTCATCGGACACGTTAAGGAAGTGTAGGGTCGCTACAATCTCATTAAATTCCTTGAGATATAGGTATGGACTCTTAGAATCTAGTCCATGAAACTTTGGGAGTAGTTGGATCACTCCCGGCTTGAAATCCACATTTCCTGCAGTATGTAGAAAGACTATGCAGGAAGGTGTGCTTGTCCTCACTGGTTGCAAATAGTCACATAGAGTACTACGTGGAGGAACATTGTGTACATCATTCTTGTCTTATTGTTCCTTGGCAAGTTGATGAGGTTGACTTTCAGCCATATTTTCTGCCAACTCAAAGGATCTTAGGTGTTGTCTAATCTGGTGATCGGTAGTCAAACCTTCAACTAATCCTCCTTCACTTAAAAGACGTAGAGTGTCGTCACGGACCTACTTGGGCATGAAATACTCTTAGACCTAGTTCTAAACTAAACCTATTTCTACTAAAATAAAAACAAAAAATAAAGAATCAGAAATACTCATGCAAGAGGGTTGGAAGGATAATACCCAATTGGTGATTTTAGGTTATATTCTACAAAATAAAATAACAATTTTAATATTTAATAAGTCAGAAAATCCTAACCTCAAAATATAATGAAAAACTAAACCTAATCCTACACTAATTCTAATACTACAATAACCCTTTCCAAGGAAAGTTTCATTCTTGGCCATTACAAACTTATCAGAATCAAACACTAGTTTAACTCAAACCTTGCCTATGAGTGAACCAGAGACCAAGTTCTGATGAATGTCAGGCATATGTAGCACGTTCTTTAGCATCAAAGTAGTTCCCATCATGAGCTTCAAAAGAACATTTTCTTTTCAAACAACTAGAAATGATCGAGCATTTCCCATGAAGACTTGCTCCCCATCTCCTGTCTCCTGATACAAGGTAAAGATGCTTTTATCCATACATACATGCTGAGTTGCCCCGGTGTCAAATATTCATTCCATGTTGTTTACTAGGAATACTTCAAAAACTGCAACGACAAACATGTCCAGATTTATTTTTTTTTAGTTTCAACAAAAATGACTTGAGATTTAGTTTTCTTTTTATTAAGCTTACATTCATTTTCATAATGTCCAGGCTTCTTACAGTAGTTAAAAGGCCCCTTTTTTCTTGAATTGGCCATTTATTTTCTTTTTGAGTTTGCACTCCTTATAGTGATGTCCAAGCTTTCCACAGTTATAACAATTCCTTTTCTTTTTGCCCTTTTGTGTCTGACTTGTTTCAACTAGGTTAGCCTTTGATACTGACTCATTTGCATTTTTAATTTGGTCTTTGTTTTTGTTACTCTCTTCTATCATTATGTGTACGATTATGTTTTCTAAAGAAATTGCATTTTTCTTATCTTTCATTCTGTTTTTGTAACCTTTCCAAGAAGGAAGTAGCTTAATTTTCAATTAGCGCTCCCGATAGGAATACTTCATCCATTTTCATTCCCTCAACCAACATTTCATGTATTAGATTTTGATAATTGTGAACCTTGTTCATGACAGGTTTATTGTCTGTTATTTCATAATAAAGGAGGTTTGCAATAAAATAATTTTAAAATCTTGCATCTTCAAGGACATTTCTTTTCTAGTGCGGTCCAAATGACCTTAATTATGTTCATAAGAAACATAGATGTCATATAATTAATTGGACAAGGTATTAAGAATATAATGTTTACCTTTATTGGCATCTCTAAATTCATTTTTGTTGGATGGATTAAATATAAATGAATCCGAAAGAATGTAAAATACCTTTAGAGTTTATGTCGCAAAATTGATTTTTTATTTTCACCGTTTAAAATTATGTCCAGTGAATAGTTCGATTTTGGACCGTTCAGTTATAGGGTTGACTGTGATGGTGGCCATGATTAACAGTTTTCGATCATCTATTTCTGATTGCAATATAGCTTACAACCAGTTCCAAGATGAGTTTGAACACTTGTTACAGAAAAGGTTAAAAGAAAGAAGAAAAATGAATTTCTATTTTTCAAATAGATAATGAATCAATGGTATACTATTTCAAACAAATCGGGCTTGGTTTCAAGATTATTGGAAAATATATGCTGAAAAAAGTAGATAAATTTTGAAAAAATAGAAAAATAAATAAGAAAAGATGACTTATTTGTTTGATTCAAGGCGTGACTAAGTCACTCGGCTTGAAACCAAATCTGCCCTCCTTGAACCACGTCCTAAGTGCAGCAAGATTCTTAGATAGTTGGTCTCCAAGATACAACAACTATAACCCAATCCCAATGGTGCACTAATTGTACACGAGCTCGAACAAGCGTACAAAACTTAAACCCAAGGTGAGTTGACTCAACTGCGAACTTAGTTGCAAAAATCCAGAGACAGTTTGAAAGACAAAGTGAAAAGGCGAGCTTAACAGTCCTAGGGGGGTGAATAGGACTATGCCAAATAAAAATTAAAGCACATAAATAATAAACAAATCTGAAATCTTAATTGCACTAGTATTGAAAAATTGATTCAAACTAGTTCGTAGGACAACTACACTCAAAAGAAAGTTTAAGTAGGACAACCTTATTTCACGAACATTTGTAAGAATCAAGATCTCAAACCAAGCAAGAGAAAGTAAACCTATCTATTACAAACATTTACCACTTTTGCATAAAAGAAATTACAAACATTATCCACAAATGCAAAAAAGAAAACATTCACCACAAACACCAAGAATTATAATGGTTCGGTATGTACAACAACTGTTTTTAAACAACGACACCTACTCCACTCCTAAGATTACTAACCTCGTAATCTCGGCTTTCACTGTGAACAAGGTTTTTACAGGGTCACATTAAAACCTGATATAGTTGTGATTTTAAAGGGCCATCATAAACAAAGAAACCCCTCTCTGAGATTTTTAGGCTATCTCAGACAAAACCTCTAATGAGATTTTCTGGCTATCTCATAAAAAAACTAAATACAGAAAGTAAATTGATACTTATCTTCACCGAAGAAGATGTTGTAGCAGTAGATCATTTTTCTTGAATGAGGAATGTTCGATGTTCAGTCCAATAGAAAAGGTCCAAGGTTCTAGTTGATTTTAATTAGATTTAAACACAAAGACTACTTGCATTAATTCCCTCAAATCTTAATAAGAGTAAACACTCTTTTTAAAATCGGAATGACAGAGTTTTGAGATAAATGAATTAATGAAAAAGTTATAAATAAATTTATAAATACTGCTTGATAGCTTGACAGTAAATGAGGCTTCTCTCTTTCTTGAATAAGGGATTTATAAGCTTAAATTTTATTTTCGGATTGAGAAAGAAGTTTTATTTATAGTCAGAAAATCTGTTCCTTCAACTGGCCTAAGGTAATCTTCGACTAGTTGAAGCACCGAATACAGTTCCAACAAATTTTCAAATTCGAACGGGATAAGATTTAACAGATCTTCGATTGGTCGAGCAAGTAGAATCTGACTTGAATTTAGTTGTTGGACTTCGAGTCGAGGAACCTTCGATTGGTTGAGGACTCCACTCGACTGGTCGAAGACGCAACAAAATTTCTGTTATACTTCGGCTGTTTCTTGGACTAGCGAGGAATTTTTTAGACTGGTTGAAGCAAAACTTATTCAAGTCGAAATTCAGTCAATTATAAGTATAAAAATCCAATTTAAATATGTTTTGAAAGTCCCTAAACCTAAGATCTTTTTAAGGTTTAAAATACTTGTATGGACTGAACTTCATAGGATTAGAAACTTAAAGTTTTCAAAAAAGCTTGATCTTCTACTAGTTGATTCATCAGTAATAGTTAAACTTGTCGATGAAGCTTGATCTTTTACTAACAGTTTTAGTAGAATTGAACTTACACTTGAAGGTGAACTTTCCATCTTGATCCACATGACTTGAACTTACACTTGACTTCAACTTGAACATAAGCTTGTCTTTAACTTGAAGAACACTATGCTAAGTTGTTTTGACAAGACGAAATTGGACAAACCAGGTGTAACATGTGCTTTAAACATAATAGCACTTACAATCTCTCCCTTTGTCAATTTCATGACAAAAAAACTTAGTAGTGATACATGAATCAGAATGTAGCCCTATATTCTTGAAGTCATGGCGTAATTGAAGATTGCAAAAAAATAAATAAATAAAATAAAATAAAAAAATAGTACTCCCCCTCAACTTGTACTCTCCCTGTTCATATAACCATAAGCATTCTCTAAGTAAATATGACATTCAACATTCTCATACATCATATATTCTCAACATTCCAATCAATCATATATTCATATTTCTCCCCCTTTTTGTCACAAGTTGACAAGGGAAGAGGGATGATAACCATCAAGAAAAGCTTATAATCACAGGAATATGTAAGAAAGCATATGAAGTAGCATATAAAAATGTCTAAGGTAGCATATGAAGTAGCAAACAAACATTCAAGCAGAGTTAAGAACAATTAACCAACAAACCAAGTAGAATATTAGTTATACAGCCCCATAAGTATTTTTTTTTTTAAAAAAAAAAAGAGTAAAAAGAACTCAATCAGATCCTGAGGAGGAAGGAATAGGCATGAAAGGATCCGTCTGATGTAAACACCTCACAATACGGTGGAAGTACTTCTTCATGTACTTCGTAGAGGATTTCTGAGTTTACGCCAGATTGTCTTGTGAAACTTGTAATGTCGTGACCTTCTCTTCTAGTGATTTGAGTCGATCATCACCTTGTGAAGGCTGAAAATCTAAATCATCTGGATCATTTGACTCATCGAGTTCAGCAAAGATATTGTTCATAGATCTGTCTTCTGGTGGTGCAACTGCTTCCTCTTCTTCCTCATCTCTCTGGCCCGGAAGATATTTCAGATTCATCTTGTGAATATTAGCGTTAGCGAATGGTAATACTGACTCAAGCGCCTCAGACGTAGGAATAAGAACATTATAATGTAAGGCAATACAAGTCATAAGACATGCAAAGGGAATAGAACCATGACCAAGATGACGATGAAACTGAATTATGATATAGCAAATAAGCAAAGGAAGACACACTTGTACCCTAGAAACAACAGAGTGAAGAATATTAGCCATGAAGGGAGTAAGTTCTGACTTACTCCCTGATCGAGGATACACATTGGATGTAAAGATACGGTGAAGAACTCGAAATTAAGGCAACATTTGATTGGCACGCAACGCATTACCTAAATGTCATTCCGCATTAAATCGACATAGTTTATGTGTAACCGCTAGCCGTTCTGTATGGGACATTCTATCAGTTAGATTGTTAAGAGGAATTCAATCCTCTGCAATAGCGATCCTAGTTAAAGTTGAGATTAGATAAAAGTTCTCTTCCACAAATTTAATTGTAAAGATTAGATTCTCTTGGGAAACTTCACAAATTGATGCACACATGCATTGCATAATGGAACAGTAAGCTTTGCCACCCCAAGCTAAAATGCCTCCCCAACCAACATTAGAAAGCAAAGGAACAAGATTGAATGGAGCAATGTGAGCAACATTTACACTACGCTCAATAATTATGTCTCTTGAGCTGAAATCCCCAATTTGGTACGGATTTTCTTCGAAACCCCTTAAGGTTCTCACATTAGATGAAGTTGGCCTAGATGACGAACTACAATGAGTTTTTTGAGTAGCCACACGTTTACTACGATGCTCCATTTAATGTTTGCTCAAGAAATAACTAAAGAGAGAAGTGTGATTATGGATATATTAGATTTTCTACAAATCCCACACCAGAAATGTGAGACCCGTATCCTAGCTTGTACCGTTCCATAGGCTTTGGCAGTCCTCTCGGTCGAATTCTGGCAACCCGCGACCTGTAATCGGTAGTTGTGCGTGACCCTGAGTCATATCCCAGTTTTCTGAGTCAGCTCGACCCAAGACCTGTACCAGTGCGACCGCGCCGTCGCCGCGGTTCTGACGCCCCGTCTCGCGCGCTGAGGCAATACCCGGGCCAAGAGATATGGGCCCGCATTCATTTCGAGGAAAACGTTGCGCGTTGCAATCTATTTCGTCTGCAAGTTCTGTGGGCCCCACTGTGAAGTGTTATATCCCAATCATCTATCTAGACAGGTGGAGTGGGACACCACCATGTTATATGTGTTTCATTTATGCTGCCTAGTTGTGGACCCCATGTGATGTACGTGTGGGACCCATGTGATGTATGTATCTCCACCGTCCAGTCCCTGGACGGTGGGAACCACCATGATGTATTTGCCATCCTATTTGTCTGCCCGTTCTGGGCAGGACGTGGGACCCACCCACACGTGCTACACGTGTGGGGTGGGGTCCACCTTGATATATATATTGTATCCAGGCTATCCCATGCCTGGACATTGCTTTTTAAATATAAACAAAAAGTATAAATAAATATAATGATATAATATTATATTATTTATATAGATAAGACATATGCATATGGTGGGCCCCATGTGGGACCCACCTGCTAGACGGATTGGCCAGTGCACCTCACGCAACTATTTATTGCTGTGAATGATGTCACCAAGCTCTATGGGTCCCGCATGATGTATACTCCACGCCATTCATCTTCTGGGCCCACCTTGATGATCATCATCCACCCCGTCGGTCCACCTTTGATGAATATGTTGTATATCCACACCGTCTATCATGTGGACCACACTACAAAAAATCAGTGGGGATTGAACAGCTACCATTGAAACCCATTTTGGGGTCACAGAAGTTTTGGATTATTATGAAATTTGTTTTTTCCTCTTAAGTCAGGTCCATGTGACCTTATGAACAGATTGGATGGAAAATAACAGTTATAGTGGGCCCACTTATTGTACATAAAATCCATTATTGAGGCCCATGTGATGCGGCCCACTTGATGTATTTGTGGCCCATTTGTGCGAGGCCCATTGGTGCAGACCATGTGATGCAGCCCATTTGATGGATATAAGGCCCATATAGTGCAGCCCATTTGATGTATATGACATCCATGTATTGCAGCCCATTGTGATGTATGTGAGGCCCATATGACGTGGCCCATTGTAATGTATTTGGGCCCATTTGATAAGGCCCATTATGATGTATTGGTGGCCCGTATGGCGAGGCCCGATGTGGTGTATGTGTGGCCCTCGAGTGAGGCCCAATGCAATGAATGTGTGGACAATGTAATGTATGATTTCACTATAATGTATGTAATGATGTTTATGTTGGCCACTACTTAGGAGCGATGTTGGTTAAATGTCCACAGTGATGGGCAATGACGGTTAAATGTCCACATTGTGACCTTCCCTTAGGCCGATTGTCGAGGCCGATTACCGATTCTGATTATTGATGCCGATTGTCAAAGCCGATTATCGAGGCTGATTCCGATTGTCGAGGCCAATTGTATAGGTGATTATCGATGCCAATTATTAGTGTCGGTTATCGATACCGATTATGAGTATAACATCATGATACATGCCCATACGCATCATCTGCATGTTTGTTATGAGATGTGGTTGACCATTACATATGTCATTGTGCAGGTTGTTATGAGACTCCTTGATAGGCTGAGGTTATCTCACATGAGCGCACGGTATGCGCGGGATTGATGCATGACTAGATTGTATGACTCATGCACCTTGCATTGTGCGTTGTGATTACTGTACGTGTCACGCCCCAAACCCGAAGATCGGATTCACAGGAATCCCCACACCGAATCTGGTACCGACAGCCTCCGTAGTACCTTATTCTCGGCTCCTAGCGTCCATACGCCGATTCCGATCCTGGGATCCTATAAGGAGGATTTTTTTGTACATTTATCTCGCAATAAGTATAACCACAAGTATACCCAAATCGTAAAGGCAACATCATCATCACATATACACTAATATAACCATTTGAATACAATGTTGAAAGGGAAATACATATATCGAAAATCAAGCTCCATAGGTCTGTTGCATGCTCTAAGCTCAACGCTACTGCAACCTAACGCCACCTGCACGCATCTATCGTGCATAAACTTATAGAGAGCTTAGAGGGTGGTGTAGGTGTGTGCACAAGATAAGTGTCAAGTATACAATGTCATAATCATACAATGTCGGAAATAAGAAGAAATACTGACAAGATCACGAATCAAACAATATAAGAATACGCAATACAGATCAACTATACAAATGAGGAACCATAAAGAGTCAAATATCAGAAGCCGTATCTAAACCATATAAATGCAGAAACACAGGTAACCCAAAATGTCATATGTCACGAATGTAATGCAATATGCGGTGCGAATGGAATGACCATACTGAAGTGTGAAGTCGGGATGATAGTACGTAGTATCGCAGGCTATGGGGTCTATCACAATGGACTTCTATCCAAACCAGTCTCATACCTAAATTTGGATAGTTAGACTCAACGTGGTAAACTCCTGGTCTCAGGTTAGTCGCGCACCCCAACCGAAATCCTGACCTTTGCGAAGGTACATGTAACAAATAGTTGCGCACCACCAGCCCGAGTGGATAGTGAATAAATGAATGAGTATGAAATTGCTGCTCAATAAGTCCACATATCAATACGGTTCATCTCTGGGATCATCACCGGGGTTTAGTACACTCCAAATGGCACTGCCACTCTCCTAGCTGTACAGTCCAAGTGAGCGTAAGAAACCTCACTATCTGCCTGGCCAATAGTCTGCCAATACCTATCCAGCACGACGATAGCGGACCCATTCACGAGCTGGTCAAACTTAGCCTAGCAATGCCCCCTACCCTCGGGCGGGTAAGGCCACACCCCCTCCCAACCGACCACGTTACAGTGGGAGACGCGGCCTCCTGGTATTCGGCACTCGGGCGATCATGTATCCACTCGGTCTAAACGTTGGGGTGTCTCCTGGCCATGGAGGTTTAGGGATTTTTACCTAGGGACATTTATAGCGCCCGTATGCTAGAACCAAACATTTCTGGTGTCCCCTCTGGCGATCCACGATATGCCTGTGGAGGCTACGGCCCTGATGTCGCTAGGGCGTATAGTAACCACAGCAAACAATGTAAGATGCATGAATGATACAATCTAGTCATGCATCAATCCTACGCATACCGTGCGCTCATGTGAGATAACCTCCGCCTATCAGGGAGTCTCATAACAATACACTCAATGACATATGCAATGATCAACCATGTCTCATAACAAATATGCAAATGATGCGTATAGGCATGTATCATGATGTTATGCTGTCACATACTCATAATCGGTATCAATAACAGGCATTGACAATTGACCCCGATAATGTGGACATTTAACCAATATTGCCCCCAAGGAATGACCCTCATGGATCCTAACATATAGTGAACCCATGACCTCACACAAGGGCCAATTGTACAACAGCATGGACCTCTCTCAAGAGCTTACTACACATCACGATGGGCCTCCCACATGGGCCTAATATACATCATGCGGGCTCCATCGCCTAACCCTCAAATGCATCACAATGGACCTCAAACACGGGCCGCATATACATCACATTGGGCCTCAAACACGGGCCGCATATACATCACAGAGGCCGAATACATATCACAATGGGCCTCAACTACGGGTCGCATGGTCTCGACAATCGACCTTGACAATTGAAATCGGCCTCGACAATCGGAGTTGGCCTATACAATCGGTCTCGACAAATCAGAATCGGCCTCGATACTCGGCCTCGACAATCGGAATCGATCGATAATCAGAATTGGCAGATCTGTCACGTCAATCGGAATCGGCAATAGGCCACGACAATCAGGATCAATCGATTATCAGAATCGACAAATCGATCACGATGATTGGGATCGATTGATAATCAGAATCGGCAAATCGGTCACGATAATCAGATCGATCGATAATTAGAGTCGGCAAATCAGTCACGTCATTCGGCAATCGGTAATCGGCCACGACAATCGGGATCGATCGATAATCAGAACCGGCAATTTGGTCATGACAATCGGATCGATCGATAATCAAAATCGGTAAATCGGTCACGACAATCGGATCGATCGATAATCAAAGTCGGAAAATCGGTCACGACAATTGGATCGATTGATAATCAGAATCGGCAAATCGGTCACGACAATCGGATCGATCAATAATCAGAGTCGGTAAATCGATCACCGTCAATCAGCAATCGGCAATTGGCCACGACAATCGGGATCGATCGATAATTAGAACCGGCAATTCGGACATGACAATTAGATCGATCGATAATCAGAATCGTCAAATCGGTCACGACAATCGGATCGATCAATAATCAGAGTCCACAAATTGGTCACATCAATCGACAATCGGCAATCGGCCACGACAATCGGGAACGATCGATAATCAGAACTGGCAAATCGGTCATGACAATCGGAGTCGATGAGAATGGGCCAAACAAGGCCTAAAGGAAGGTCACAATATGGACATTCAACTATCATTGCCCATTAATGTGGACATCTAACCAACATTGCTCTAAGCAGTGGCCTATATACAGCCAAACATATAGTGGGCCCGTAGCCTCACACAAGAGCCTGATACACATCACTATGGGCCGCATCACATGGACCTCGAATACATCGGATGGGCCACGTCCCATGGGTCCCGAATACATTACAATGGGCCACAACCCATGGGCTTCAAACACACAATAGGTGGGCCTTACACATGGGCCTCATACAATCAAGTGGGCCTCATACCTGGGCCTCCAATATATCTCAATGGGTCACCCTATGGGCCCCAAATACATCATGTTGGGCCTTGCTCATGGGCCCCAAATACACAATAAGTGGGCCCTACACATGGGCCTAATATATATCACAGGTGGGCCCTACACATGGGTCTCATATGCATCAATTGGGCCACGTATCTGAGCCTCGAACACATCAAATGGGCCACACGTCATAAGCCCAATATATATCACAATGAGCCTTATATCAATGGGCCGCACTAATGGGCCTCATATGGGCTTGGACCATACCAAAATTCATTTCACTAGTTGCAGGAATAACACGTGTATCACTGTAGACTTTTATTCTATGGGGCACATGGCCACAAATGATGATCAACTCTGTCCAACATTGGACGTGCAAATCAACACCATCCAACAATTGTCCATGTTATTCGGCACCGCCAAACATTACCCATGGAAATCAACACCTCCCAAACATCATCCGGCATCGTCCAAGCATTATGGACGGTGTGGATGAAATACATATAACACGGTGGAGTCCATAACACTGTTCATAAATTGTCTAGCACCGTCCAGACATTTTGGACGGTGTGGATGAAACACATGCAACGTGGCAAGTTCCCACGGTCCAGATGAACGGGGGAGATAAAATACAAAAATCACGGTGGATCCCGCTGTCCCTGATGAACGGTTGGGTGGTGTGGATCAAAACCTACATCGTGGTGGGCTCCTACCGCTGCTGTACAGCGTGGATAAGACATACATCACGGTTGGCCCCACGTACTGAGATGGATGGACGGCGTGTATAGAATACATATATCAAGTGGACCCCGCCCATCACCGTCCAATCCGGGTGGACGGCTGGATCAAACACACTATCAAGAGGGGTCCCACAGTACCGTCCAGATGCTGTCAGAACAGATAGATGGTGTGGGGTTTCACACGTGCAGGGTGGGACCCTGATTTGGACGGTATGATATCCACCGTTGGATGGTGTAGGTAAAACATAGACATTAGGGTGGTGCCACGTGGTGTGGCCCACCTCAGCTCAGAACAAAGCTGACATTTATCTTTCCCTTCAAACGATTGCTGGACGTCCACTACCTGGATGATCATGATCAGGTGGGCCATTGATCTGGCCAGATCGAATGGACGGTATTAAATATAGAATAAATACATCATGGTGACCCCACCCACACGTGCCACACGTGTGGGATGCCCACACGTTGCTGGAAAGGACGGACGGAGTGAATGCATCATCTGAGGTGGGGTCCCACCGTCCCTGCCCAATGGACGGTGGATGTATAGAACACGTACATCAATGTGGGTCCCTCCCTCAGCTGTAATGGAACACATACATTGAGGTGGTACCACACCACCTGCTGACATCAATTCCACAGCCTCATAGCTGCGGTCCTCGCCGTCCATCAATTCATGCCCGATGGGCCACGATCACGTCTCAGTTAAAACGGGTGGACAGCGTTGAAGAAGCACATGGATCACGGTGGTCCACGTCCAGTGGGCCACACGCTCGGATCAAGCTGTTATTTATGTTTTCCTTCATCTAGGGGCTGCTGCTGGACAGCAGACGGTCCAGCAGCTCGCGGCCGTTCATGACCCGCTCGGCCCGCCACAGACAAATGGAGTGGATATAATACATCCCTCAGGGTGGGGTCCACATTAGTGTGGCGCACCAAATTTGAAACAACTGATATTTGTCTTTTTTCTCGCTATCCAAGCAATCCAACCGGACTGATTGTCCAGCAGGGTGGGCAGCAAGGTCGTCCCACCTGCTGGATGGTCAGGATCATCCAAACAGGGCAGTCCACAATCTGAAAAAGGAGAGAGAGAGAGAGAGAGAGAGAGAGAGAGAGAGAATGGGAGGGACCCCACCACTATGGGCCCCTCCTTGGTACAAAATATACATCAAGATGGGTCCCACCACATGTGGGCCCTCAAATCACAAAATCAATGGTAAAAAAATCATAAAAATCATCCACCTTTGATCTTCTTGGACTTCTTCTTCCATTAACACATCCTAGAGCTCCGGGAGATGCATTTCAACGGTGGAGATGATCTTTGGGTGGTGGGATTGTGTGGTAGGGAGGTGGGCCACACCTAGCTTTCTCCTCTCCCTTGGACGTGGGTTGAAAGAGAGAGAGAGAGAGAGAGAGAGAGAGAGAGAGAGAGAGAGAGAGAGGAGAGAGGATGGGATGGATTAATAAGGTGTGGTTGTTGTAAGAGATGGAAAGGGGAGGTATGGGTAAGTTTGAAAATGGTGTAAAAAAGGTATGGGCGGGTATAGAGAGAGTTGACTTGTGAGGGGTGAGGTGGCATGGAGCATGGGTAGTGTACTTGACTTGTGAAATGATGGATTGATGTGATGTGCCGCAGAGGTTCCCTCGTAATTTGCAACATGCAGGGTTTCATCGGACAAATACGCAGGCCCACATCTCCTGGCCCGGGTATCGGATCGATTGGGGAGTCATGGTGTTGGAACCGCGACGACGGCACGATCGCTAGGGTACAAGTCTTGGGTTGATCTGACTCTGGAATACGAGACACGAATCAGGGCTATGCGTTAATGTCGAAAATAGATCGCGGCTTACCGGAATTTAACCGAGAGGACCGCCGAAGCATATGGAACGGTACGGGCTAGGATACGGGTCTTACAGCTCTCCCCACCTAATAAAAATTTTCGTCCTCGAAATTTACAAAATAGACATTGGAAGATGAAACATCGTCAAGTTCATATATCAAGGCTCAATCAATCTAGAAAAGGATGAAGATAGCGCTCTCTAATCTCAACCTCGCCCTCTTAAGACGCATCATCAACACTGTGGTGATATTACTGAACCTCGTATCCTGGATCAGAAATGACCGTAAATGGAATACTATGCAGCCTCACAATTTCAACGATAGGGAACTATATTAGAAAATCTCTAAGTTATTCGAACTCGGGGATCTAACCTTTCTAGGTTATTAACAATCATAGAGTACAGGGTAGCTATCAGCAGATATGTGATGTTATCTTCAGGTATTCCCAAGTTATGCTCAGATACCAACTTCTGTCATGCCTCAAACCTGAAGATCGGATTCATAGGAAACCCGATCACCGAATCCGGTGCCGACAGCCTCCGTAGTACCCCATTCTCGGCTCCTAGCGTCCATACGCCAGATTCCGATCATGGGATCCTACAAGGAGGATTTTTTTGTACATTTATCTCGTAATAAGCATAACCGTAAGTATACCCAAATCGTAAAGGCAACATCATCATCACATATCCACTAATATAACCATTTGAATACAATGCTGAAAGGAAAATACATATATCGAAAATCAAGATCCATAGGTCTGCTGCATGCTTTAAGCTTAACGCTACTGCAACCTAACGCCACCTGCACGCATCTATCGTGCATAAGCTTATAGAGAGCTTAGATGGTGGTGTAGGTGTGTGCACATGATAAGTGCCAAGTATACAATGTCATAATCATACAATGTCGGAAATAAGCAAAAATACTGACAAGATCACGAATCAAACAATATCAGAATGCACAATACAGATCAACTATACAAATGAGGAACCATAAAGAGTTAAATATCAGAAGCCGTATCTAAACTATATAAATGGAGAAACACAACCCAAAATGTCATACGCCATGATGTAATGCAATATACGGTGCGAATGGAATGACCATGCTGAAGTGTGAAGTTGGGATGATAGTACGTAATATCACAAGCTATGGGGTCTATCACAATGGACTTCTATCCAAACCAGTCCCATACCTAAATTTGGATAGTTAGACTCAACGTGATAAACTCCTGGTTCAGGTTAGTCGCACGCCCCAACCGAAATCCTGGCCTTAGCGAAGGTACATGTAACAAATAGTTGCGCACCACCAGCCCGAGTGGATAGTGAATGAATGAATGAGTATGCAATTGCTGCTCAATAAGTCCACATATCAGTACGGTTCATCTCTGGGATCATCACCGGAGTTTAGTACACTCTAAATAGCACTGCCGCTCTCCCAGCCGCACAGTCCAAGTGAGCGTAAGAAACCACACTATCAGCTTGACCAATAGTCTACCAATACCTATCCGGCACGACGATAGTGGACCCATTCATGAGCTGGTCAATCTCAGCCTAGCAATGCCCCCTACCATCGGGCGGGTAAGGCCACACCCCTTCCAACCGACCATGATACAGTGGGAGACGCGGCCTCCTGGTATTCGGCACTCGGGCGCTCATGTACCCACTCGGTTTAGACGTTGGGGCGTCTCCTGGCAACGGAGGTTTAGGAATTTTCACCCAGGGACATCTATAGCGCCCGTATGCTAGAACCAAACATTTTTGGTGTCCCCACTGGCCATCCACGATATGCCTGTGGAGGCTACGACCCTGATGTCGCTAGGGCGTATAGTAACCACAGCAAACAATGCAAGATGCATGAGTCATACAATCCAGTCATGCATCAATCTTGCGCATACCGTGCGCTCATGTGAGATAGCCTCCGCCTATCAGGGAGTCTCATAACAACACACTCAATGACATATGCAATGATCAACCATGCCTCATAACAAAGATGCAAATGATGCATATGGGCATGTATCATGATGATATGTTGTCACATACTCATAATCGGTATCAATAACAGGCATTGACAATTGACCCCGACAATGTGAACATTTAACCAACATTGCCCCCAAGGAATGACCCTCATGGATCCTAACATATAGTGAACCCATGACCTCACACAAGGGCCAATTGTACAACAGCATGGGCCTCTCAAAAGAGCTTACTACACATTACGATGGGCCTCCCACATGGGCTTAATATACATCATGTCGGGCTCCATCGCCTAACCCTCAAATGCATCACAATGGGCCTCAAAAACGGGCCATATATACATCACATTGGGCCTCAAACACGGGCCACATATACAACTCACAGGCCGAATACACATTACAATGGGCCTCAACTACGGGTCGCATGGTCTCAACAATCGACCTTAACAATTGAAATCGGCCTCGACAATCGGAGTTGGCCTATACAATCGGTCTCGATAAATTGGAATCAGCCTCGATACTCGGCCTCGACAATCGGAATCGATCAATAATCAGAATCGGCAGATCGGTCACGTCAATCGGAATCGGCAATCGGCCACGACAATCAGGATTGATTGATTATAAGAGTCGACAAATCGGTCACAATAATCAGATCGATCGATAATTAGAATCAGTAAATCGGTCACGACAATCGGATCGATCGATAATAAGAGTCGATAAATCGGTCACGACAATCGGATCGATTGATAATCAAAATCAGCAAATCGGTCACGACAGTCGGATCGATCGATAATCAGAGTCGGCAAAACCGGTCACGTCAATCGGCAATCGGCCACGACAATCGGGATCGATCGATAATCAGAACCGGCAATTCGGTCATGACAATTGGATTGATCGATAATCAGAATCGGCAAATCGGTCACGACAATCGGATCGATCGATAATCAGAGTCCGCAAATTGGTCACGTCAATCAACAATTGGCAATTAGCCGCGACAATCGGGATTGATCGATAATCAGAACGGCAAATCGGTCATAACAATCGGAGTCGATGAGAATGGGCCTAACAAGGCCTAAGGGAAGGTCACAATATGGACATTCAACCATCATTACCCATTAATGTGGACATCTAACCAACATTGCTCCAAGTAGTGGCCTATATACAGCCAAACATATAGTGGGCCCGTAGCGTCACACAAGAGCCTGATACACATCACTATGGGCCACATCACATGGACCTCGAATACATCGGATGGGCCACGTCCCATGGGTCCCGAATACATTACAATGGACCACAACCCATGGGCTTCAAACACACAATAGGTGGACCCTACACATGGGCCTGATACAATCAAGTGGGTCTCATACCTAGGCCTCCAATATATCTCAATGGGTCTCACCCTATGGGCCCCAAATACATCATGTTGGGCCCTGCTCATGGGCCCCAAATACACAATAAGTGGGCCCTACACATGGGTCTCATATGGATTAAATGGGCCACATATCTGAGCCTTGAACACATCAAATGGGCCACGCGTCATGGGCCCAATACATATCACAATGAGCCTTACATGAATGAGCCGCACTAATGGGCCTCATATGGGCTTGGACCATACTAAAAATCATTTCACTAGTTGCAGGAATAACACGTGTATCACTGTACACTTTCATTCTATGGGGCACATGGCCACAAATGATGATCAACTCTGTCCAACATTGGACGTGCAAATCAACACCATCAAACAATTGTCCATTTTATTCGGCTACGTCAAACATTACCCATGGAAATCAACACCTCCCAAACATCATCCGACATCGTCCAAGCATTATGGATGGTGTGGATGAAATACATATAACACGGTGGAGTCCATAGCACTGTCCACAAATTGTGTTGCACCGTCCAGACATTTTGGACAGTGTGGATGAAACACATGCAACGTGACAAGTTCCCACGGTCTAGATGAACGGCAGGGATAAAATACATAAATCACGGTGGATCCCGTTGTCCCTGATGAACAGTGGGTAGTGTGGATCAAAACCTACATCGTGGTGGGCTCCTACCGCTGCTGTACAGCGTGGACAAGACATACATCACGGCCGGCCCCACGTACTGAGATGGATGGACGGCGTATATAGAATACATATATCAAGAGGACCCCGCCCATCACCGTCCAATCCGGGTGGACGGCTGGATCAAACATACTATCAAGAGGGGTCCCACAGCACCGTCCAGATGCTGTCAGAACAGATAGATAGTGTGGGATGTCACACGTGCAGGGTGGGACCCTGATTTGGACGGTATGATGATCCACCGTTGGACGGTGTAGGTAAAACATAGACATCAGGGTGGTGCCACGTGGTGTGTCCCACCTCAGCTCAGAACAAAGCTGACATTTATCTTTCCCTTCAAACGATTGCTGGACGTCCACTACCTGGACGATCATGATCAGGTGGGCCATTGATCTGGCCAGATTGAATGGACGGTATTAAATATATAATAAATACATCATGGTGACCCCACCCACATGTGCCACATGTGTGGGATGCCCCACACGTTGCTGAAAGGACGGACGGAGTGAATGCATCATCTGAGGTGGGGTCCCACCATCCCTGCCCAATGGACGGTGGAATTATAGAACATGTACATCAATGTGGGTCCCTCCCTCAGCTGTAATGGAACACATACATTGAGGTGGTACCACACCACCTGCTGACATCAATTCCACAGCCTCATAGCTGCGGTCCTCGCCGTCCATCAATTCATGCCCTATGGGCCACGATCACGTCTTAGTTAAAACGAGTGGACAGCGTTGAAGAAGCACATGGATCACGGTGGTCCACGTCCAGTGGGCCACACGCTCGGATCAAGCTGTTATTTATGTTTTCCTTCATCTAGGGGCTGCTGCTGGACAGCAGACGGTCCATCAGCTCGCGGCCCTTCATGACCTGCTGGGCCCTCCACGGACAAATGGAGTGGATACAATACATCCCTCAGGGTGGGGTCCACATCAGTGTGGTCCACCAAATTTGAAACAACTGATATTTGTGTTTTTCTCGCTATCCAAGCAATCCAACCGGACTGATTGTCCAGCAGGGTGGGCAGCAAGGCCGTCCCACCTGCTGGATGGTCAGGATCATCCAATCAGGGCAGTCTACGATCTGAAAAAGGAGAGAGAGAGAGAGAGAGAGAGAGAGAGAGAGAGAGAGAGAGGGAGGGACCCCGCCACTATGGGCCCCTCCTTGATACAAAATATACATCAAGATGGGTCCCACCACATGTGGGCCCTCAAATCACAAAATCAACGGTAAAAATATCGTAAAAATCACCCACCTTTGATCTTCTTGGACTTCTTCTTCCATCAACACATCCTAGAGCTCCGGGAGATGCATTTCAACGGTGGAGATGATCTTTGGGTGGTAAGATTGTGTGGTAGGGAGGCGGACCACACCTAGCTTTCTCCTCTCCCTTGGACGTGGGTTGCTCTCATGGAGCTTGGGAGAAAAAAATGAGAGAGAGAGAGAGAGAGGATGGGATGGATTGATAAGGTGTGGTTGTTGTAAGAGATGGGAAAGGGGAGGTATGGGTTAGTTTGAAAATGGTGTAAAAAAGGCATGGGTGGGTAGAGAGAGTTGACTTGTGAGGGGTGAGGTGGCATGGAGCATGGGTGATGTACTTTACTTATGAATTGATGGATTGATGTGATGTGCCGCAGAGATTTCCTCGTAATCCGCAACATGCGGCGTTTTATGGGACAAATACGCAGGTCCACATTTCCTGGCCCGGGTATCGGATCGATTCGCGAGTCGCGGTGTTGGAACCGCGACGACGGCGCGATCGCTAGGGTATAAGTCTTGGGTTGATCTGACTCTAGAATACGGGACACGACTCAGGGCTGTGCGCTAATGTTGAAAACAGATCGCGGCTCACCAGAATTCAATCGGGAGGACTGCCGAAGCATATGGAACGGTATGGGCTAGGATACGGGTCTTACAGTACGTCCTATCGACATCAGGGTCGTAGCCTGCACAGGCATGTCGTGGATGGCCAGATGGGACACCAAAAATCTGTTACCAGTATCGAGCTACCATAGATGGCCCTTGATGAAAATCTCTACACCCTCTTGGTACCAAAAGACGCCCCAATGTCGAGACCAAGTGGATATATATGAGCGCATGAGGACTGTATACCAGTAGGCTTCGTCTCCCACTATGTCGTGGTCGGTTGGGAGGGGGTGTGGCCTTAATTGCCTGAGGGAGTAGGCATAGTTAGGCTGAGTCTGACCAGCTTGAGGAATGAGTCCGCTATCGACGAGTCGGGCCCGATATTATCAGGAGGATCGTAAGGTCTCTTCCACTTACCTAATTGTGCGCTTGATGGGGCGGCAGTTGGCGTAGAGTATACTAAACCCCTGCGATGATCCCAGAGATGTACAGTACTGATACGTGGACTTATTGAGCAGGAGGTGCATACTCATTGATTCATTCATTCACTATCCACTCCGGCTGGGGGTGTGCAAATATTTGTTACATGTACCTTCGTAATGACGAAGATTTCGGTTGGGGCGTGCGACCATCTTGAGATCAAGAGTTTACCACATTGAGTATATTTATCCAAATTTAGGTATGAGACTGGTTTGGATAGAAGTCCTTTGTAATAGACCCCATAGCCTACGATACCACGTACTATCATCCTGACTTCACACTGCAGCTTGCTCATTTCATTTGCACTACATACCGTATATTGCATTATATCTGCAGCATATGACATTTTGGGTTGCTATGTTTCTGCATTTATATGACCTAGATGAGGCTGATGGTATTCGTAGCTCATATTGTATTGCATCCTCGATATCTGATATCTGGTTCATTATGTTTCCGCATTACATAGCCGATTTACATTACTTTCTTAGTATATGACATTGGCTTGTTATGTCTTTTCATTGCATATCCTGGATGAGGTTGATGATATTTTATGAACTTGTCAGTATTTCTGCTTACTCTGATATTGTATGGTTCATGGACTTATCAGTATTTCTATTTACTCAGATATTACATTTTGAGCACACATATACTGTTCACAAACTTACACCACCCTCTAAGCTTTCTATAAGCTTATGCATGATAGATGCGTGCAGGTGGCGTTAGGTTGCAGCATCGTTGAGCATGGAGCGTGCAGCCATCTTCTGGAGCTTTGATTTTTGATTATGTATTTCCCTTTCAGCACTGTATTCAAATGTTTATATTAGTGGATATGTGATGATGATGTTGTTGCCTTTGTGATTTGGGTAAACTTGTGGTTATGCTTCTAATGAGAAAAATGTACATTGGAAAATCCTCCTTGTAGGATCCCAGGATCGGAATCTAGCGTATGGACACTGAGAGCTGAGAATGGGGTACTACGGAGGCTGTCGGCATCGAATTCGGCAATCAGAGATTTTTGTGATCCCGGTTTCGAATTTGGGGCGTGACAAAAGATGACCTCGATTACCGAATTTGGGGTGTAACAGAAGATGGGATCAGAGCATAACTTAGGAATACCTGAAGATAACATCACATATCCACTGATAGCTACCCTTCACTCTATGATTGTTGAGAACTTAGAATGATTAGATCCCCGAGTTTGAATAACTTAGAGATTTTCTGATATAGCTCCCTACCATTGAGATTATGAGGTTGCATAGTTATAACTTCACGAAAAAATCCGTACAAAGACCTGAGTACCACCTCAAGCAGAGATCACTAAGGACCCGAGTACCACCTCAGGTAGAGATCACTTGAACCACTAACTATACGGATGGCAAGACACAAAATCATTAGAATCCCTAACTCAACATTACCTAAAAACCTAGGAGTAATCTCAAAACCCAGTTACTCTCGGGAGCACATTGAAACTCCGTATCAGACCTGGACCTCGCGTCGAAAGTCCGATGACCGCGAAACTATAAGGTTATGACCACCTTACTGGGCTTGATAACCATCGAGGGAATCGAGCCGAATAGTATCCAGAAACGCACAACTAGAGCCCTAAGTAAAGGGTGTGAGAAACGCGAATATCTTTAAAAAATGAACTCAAACTTAAGTGAATTGGACCGTTCGCTTGCGGGTGAATTTGAAGACTTCAGACCATCAGATTTTGACCCAACTAAACCCATGGATCAAAGAAATTTTCCTACACCTATTGGTATACTTGTGGCCCTGATAGAGTAACGACGACCGTTGATCTAATATAGGTCCTTAACGGCCGATTAGTTTGTCAGATCGCATCATAAATAAAGTCCTTGCATAGATCCATTGTCAGGGAACTTGCTCCATGACTTAGGCAAGAAATGGACCTTCCTAAGGGCCCCGTTTGTCAAAAACAGGCACCTTTTAGCTATACCCTAAGTATACCATGGCCCTAGGGCCATTGACATCACTTTTGGGTCTATTTAAAGACCTTAAACCACCCCTCTCTCATTCCATACGAATTTCTCTAACCCTAGGAGAGAGAAGGGAGAAAAGAGGAGAAAAGATTGAGGAACAGAGAGAGAGATCAGTAGATCGTTATTGGGATTCACTCCCACTGCACCACGTACCGAATCGCCACCCCACCATCGCTGCACCATCGATTCTAACTTCGATTTGGGTAAGAAATCCTAACCCTAATCTTGTCTTAGGGATTCAAATAGAATAAACGATGAAATAGCTAACCTATTTCGTGATTTAGGTACCCATTACGCTGTACTTGGGAACGTTGGATACGAACCGAGTTCGTAACGAATATACCAACAAAAAGTGCGGACTATAAATGTTTAGGTTATGATTTTCAAGGCTTTCAATGTCAGCAATGATTTATGCCTGACTTGATTGCTGTCATATGATCTTAGTTACGATGTATTCGATAGATTATACATGTGTGTGAACTATGTGAATATTATGCATTCCATGTGTTTGTTGAAATGTTTGAATGAAATTGCAATTATGATTTGTGCTTGCCATGACTATTAATCTAGAATGCATGTTTGTTATATATATGACAACTCCTATATGAAAAGATTTGTCATAATATATATTATAACTAATGTATCTCATGTATGTAGAAATGTGTAGCCTAAGTGTTGATAAAATGTCTGAACGAGAAATTTCTTGATGAATTGTAGTTAATGATGGTGTTGAGATAGGTTTCTCAACTACCTTATCAATATCTATAGTTTCCTTCATGAAATCTAAATTGCTACTACGTGATTCCTGGATGAAATGCATTGTATAATAACATGCTCAATGTGTTTGTTAAATGCTCAAATGGGATTTATGTTTAAATAGTTTGTTAAATGCTATTATGATCATCGCATGTTACTACCTATTACATTTGAGTGTGATTGGGACTACTACGTAGTCTAGGCAATCAGTAACGGCTTCCGATCGAGCAGCTGAACTAGTCTCGCCACAAGGGATACGTTCGATGAATCCGAGTCGTACGATAATTACCGACAATGTTTAGGCCACGTGGAGTGCTTATGCGCTCTATGTCGATTGATTTAGCATGCGCTCGTACAAATTGAACTTGTCAAATAACTCAATTGGCCTATTGTATGTTTATCATGTATGGACGCTACTGCTTGAATCTAAGGTACCACTTACCGATGTAAAACTCATTTCAACCATGGTACCACGATCTACTAAGACTCATAAGCCAGGCATGGTGGTGTATAGGACACCGTGGTCGAGATGTCGGCCTACGTGAAAAGGCCTAGCTATATGTCCTAGAGGGGGGGTGAATAGGACAATGCCAAATAAAACTTATAACAGTAGAATTAAAAAGAATATGATAGCCAAAGTAAATCACAATGCAGGAAAGTAAAACAACCTCAAAATTTAGATCTTGAGAGGTTGATACAAATGTTGTTCTAAGGACAACCTTTCACCAAAAACCAGAGTTTATGGTAGGACAACCTTATTTCTAGAAAGATCTTTGTATCAAATCTCAAACCAAAGAGGAATACAGAAATAAATACAAACTGAATTGAAATAAATTGTAATCACAAATGTATTGTTCTAGGGACAGCCATACACCATAAAAATGGCAGGGCAACCTTGCTGGAACAACTTTTAAAGGAAATTGAATATCAAGCTGATAAAGGAATAGCAGGAAATAAATTTTATACTATTACAAAATTCTCACAATGATTGAATTAAATGATTACAACATTCACCACCATAAATACATCCCACAAAAGAATAATTAAATATTAGAAGTATAAATCATTCAACCACAACACAAGGGATTATAGTGGTTCGCCTGTGTGTTCACCAACTGTTAAACAACAGCCACACAGAATGCTACTCCACTCCTAATATCCTCACTCAGGGGATATTAGCGTTCACTAACAAAATAGGTTTTCCCAGGTTCACCAAAAACCTTTACAATTGTGTCTTTGTCTGTGGGCTTACACAATTAAAAAAACTCCACTTCTGAGTTTTCCTGGCTCTCCTCAGATAACCAATACAACAAGATTTTTCTGGCAAATCTTGAAAGAAAACAAAACAGAAAGAATTTACAATTAAATGTAAAATACCTGATTATCTCCTTCGTTGTAGCAGCCCGGTAGAACCAAATCAGAGTAGATGATTGAATGTCCAAGTTCAATGTCTAGTACTCAATTACAATGGTTCTAATTCTAATAGATTTTAAATCAAACCAAGTAGGGCTTGCCTTAATTGATTTTGATTCCAAAGAAAGGAAATAACAATTCCTCTTATCAAATTAGATTGGAATAGCAGAAACAAAATCAATTAAATAAAGCTAAGGAAAGAGAATATTAAATAAGCACACTTAGCTTAGATGGAGCACAGAATTATCTCTCAGAAGTTCGACGAAGATTGGCTTGAATAGATTAATTAATTCGATCATTTCTTCTGAGATTCGTGCTCTATTTATAGGTGAGCAGATCGCGTGTTCGACTGGTCTAGAGAGCTCTTCGACTAGTCGAAGCAATAACAGATATTTGAAAAATCAGGCGCGATAAGCTTTGACCGTTCTACGACTGGTCGAAGGACTCCTTCGACTGGTCGTAGGTCACCTTCGACTGGTCGAAGATCTCCTTCGACTGGTCGAAGAACTTAAAATTCATCGCTGGACTTTGAGTCGAAGACTTTCGACTGGTCGAAGATGCAGTCGACACTGTTCCTTCGACTGGTCGAACAGATTCCTGGACTAGTCGAAGCCTAACAGAAATTATCCAATTTTGTAACAAACTTACGACTGATCGAAGAATTTCTTAGACTGGTTAAAGCAACTCTAGGACTAGTCGAAGAAGACCTAGGACTAGTCGAAGAACAAACCAAACTTATGTAAAATAAACATTCGATTTATGTATCCAAAGTGACCTACTTCTAAGGTCAACTTAAGGTCAGTCAAACCTCAACCATGAAGTAAGGACATTGAAACATTAGGAACTAGTGACCTTGAAGTATGAGCCTTGAAGTCTTGATGTAGTTCAATCTTGAAATCTTGATGTAGCTCAATCTTGAAATCTTGATGTAGCTCAATCTTGAAAGTGTCTTGAGTTCTTTACAAACTGCCTTGTACTTTTCCTGAAGTCTTGCAGCTTGAGTCTTATCTTGTGAGCAGTTCTTGAATTCAAGTTTGATCTTTGTACTTGTGAGCTTTGCTTGTTGTGAGCTTAGCTTGTTCATGAATGTTGATCTTTGAGAGAGCTTCACTTATGCAAGATATATAACAGTGATTTTGGCACCACAAATTTGACAACAAACAGAGATATAAAATATAGCACTTACACTACGCTGGGGTGACAAGCCTCCCATAGTGACTAGTGAGCAACCCAAAGTTGTGAGCCGAATATGGTGGTGTATGGGATACTGTAATCTAGCTGTCGGCCTACGTTTAGGTGACGAGCCTCCCGTAGTGATCTCGAGTATAATCAATTGAACTTACCTGTCCACTGCTTGTGTTAGGGGTGATGCCCTACAACTTGCTTATCGTATGTGATTGACTAGGACTGAAGACCCTAGATGGATCTCTGTTTGGGTTAATGATATAAAGGGAGGTAACTTAGTTTTCTGAATTTGTTGTATGAATAAGCCTAAAAAATTACTTGGCTAACACAACAATGCACCGCATTGCATGTGCTTTAGCGAGGAAGTACACGTTTAGGAAGTTTTCCTTGAGCGACCGTGAGATGAAATCGCTGAGGGAATGTAGGAGAGGGCATGCATCATTACAACATACCATTCCTGCATTAATAAGAGTACTTAGGACATGATTGTTGTACTGCTTTATCATTACTGCTTGACTAAATTGATAACATGTTAACCTTTACCTTATAGTACCACTGAGTTGATCACTCAATCCCACTCTGGGATGGTGTTTTAAAACACCAACTAGACTCTGATTTATATGCACGTTACGACGAGACTTTCGTGATGGAGCTAGATTTCATTGACGAGGAGGAGGAGTTCTCCTACGTGCAGCTCTCAGGCGGGACTATGTAGACCTCGCGCTGCTTCGATGGGATTACAAGGATATTGGATTAGTTGGACATTTACACTTTCTATTTTTTAAATTTTGGAACTACACATATATATATTCAGCCTGGTGACATACTCATACCCTGGGGATTGAAAAACTCTACATACTTTATATTTTTATCTCAGTCTTCCTCTTGCTTAATTTAATTATCTCTGGATTATGATATGTTGTTTTAGTGTAATCTCATTCATGTTTAATCCACTAATGTTGTAAGACCCGTATCCTAGCCCGTACCATTCCTGTAACGACCCGTAAATTTCCGTACTATGGCTCAAGTACCACCTCGACCAGAAATCAATTAGGATTAAATCATTTAGAAATTTAACAAGGTTAACTAAGTGCTAAACTCGATTAGCCATGAAATCCGTTGGAATCGCTTTAAATACGATCTGCAAGACCCAAAACTTGCAAAATCATTGACTCTGGGTTACCCTAAAGTTTAGGATCAAAATCATTACCCGGCTACTCTCGGGAATGAATTGAAACTCCGTATTAGGTTTAAACCGCACATCGGAAGTCCGATTAACACAAAGTTAAGGAACTAGGACCGCCTCACTGGGCTTGACAACCACCTCGGAAATCAGGTCCAGACGATGTCCCACGGCCATTCGCTTGAGTCCGGAGCGAGGGAGTGTGAAAACCACTGTTTTCTTTACAAAATAAATATCTTGAATAGTGATCTGGCACCACTCGCTTGCGGAACAGTATTAAGCGACCAGACCGTCAGAATCAGACCAAATTACACCCTCAGATCAGGAAAAATTTCAGGAACATTTACATGTACTTGGAATTTCGAATCGTGGCCCACTGACCGTTGAACTGAAAATGGTCCGCCACGTGTGATCTGGGAATCCGACCGAGACGAAAACGTAATACCACGTAGATCCATGAGTTGTGAGCTTAAGTCTGACGTTTGCCTCAAGGAGGGCCGCCAGAAACCCTCTTTTGAGCTGGAACAACGTTGAAATGCTTATAATAGAAGTACCCCTTGAACAGGAGTCTATTTCGAAGAGGTTTTAGGCTATATAAGGGCCTTAGAACAGCCCCTCTCACAGCCATACGAATTTGGGATAAAACCCTAAGGAGAGAGAGAGAGAGAGAAAAGAGAGAAAGCTTGGGATTTGTGTGAGTACCTTCCTCCTACTGCTTTCGATCATCACACGGGCTGCACCGCCTCTTTCCAGACACTTTCCCGGCGATACCGGCTCCGTTTTAAGGTGAGAAACCCTAACCCTAGATCTGTTTGGGTGAGTGGAGGTTATAGGATATGAAATAGCTAACCGGTTTCACTCTCTAGGTGATAAAACTGCCGAATACGGAAGCCCTTCGAACCTTGCTGATGATTCTTGTGATTCAAGGTGCAAGGTGAGGACTTTAGGTGTATAGGTTACGGTTTTCAACGCTTTCAATGTCAGATAATGATAGATTCATGATCTGCATGCAATTGCACATGTACAAAGTGCTTTCCGTTTTCTGTTTCGATTAAAGTTGTAGAATATGGAATTTCACATACTCTAGGTATACGTAGAAATACCGTATATGTATTTTTTTTGGAAAAGTGTTTGACATGTTTATTTGATGTATGGTTATACGATATATGGATAAAATACTTGTTTGGCGAAAGGAATCGCCGTAATACATGTTTGCTTATAAACACTATGTATGTGGAAATTGTGTATTCTAGAAGATACCGTATATGTATAAATTTTGGAAATGCAATTGTCATGATTATTTGCTGTATGATTATGATATACATGGATAAAATACTCGCTTGGGGAAAGGATAGTCCTAATACATACTTTACTAACATACGTCATGTATGTTGAAATAGTGTACTCTAAGTGTTGTGTAAATGCTTGTGAGAGTAAATGCTTAGGTGTTAGTACTATAGGTCAGTGCTGAGATGGAATTCTCAACTACCTTAGAGACATGTATGATTCCCTCCATGTGGTTGTTTACTCTAACCACTCACTTATGATGCATATGTATTTGTATCCCTACTTGTATAGTGCTCTATAACATGCTTTACAACATGCTTTATATCATGCTTTATACCATGCCTTATGACATGCCTACTAGCATGCTTGTATTACTTTGTTTATCATGCTTTACTCCACATGCTATGGATGAGAACTAATTGAGTTTGGGACTATGTCTATAGTCCAGACATTCGGTACCAGACTTGAGATTGTGGCTGAGATTCATGTCGCCACGAGGGATGTGTCTGACGAACCCGAGTCGTACTTCGGTTGGCGATAGTGGTTGGCTACATGGAGTGCTTTTGCGCTTCATATCGCCCAACTTGTTGTGCGCTCGAGCTTGTTAGGCTCGTCAAGTAACCCGATATGTCGAATGTGTGTTCACCATGTTTGGTCATTATTGCTTGAACCTAGGGTACCAAACTTACTAGTGGCAATCCCGTTAACCATGGTACCTCGATCTGCTAAGACTCATGAGCCGGACATGGTGGTATGGGACACCGTGGCCGAGCTGTCGGCCTATGTTGGGGCCACGTGACTCCCCGTAGTGACCATTGAGTAACCCAAACTCGTGAGCCGAATACGGTGGTATGGGACACTGTATTCGAGCTGTCGAAACTTACGGCGAGAGCCGAGTACGGTGAGACTTGTACTCGTACTGACGGGCGACGAGTCCTCTGTAGTATCTTCGAGTATACTCCAAGGTCTGTGATTGGCGATGAGCCCTTCACAGCAACTAGAGTATGAGTTGAGCCGAGTACGGTGAGACCTGTATTTGAGCTGACGGCCAGCGATTGAGACGAGTACGGTGAGACCTGTACTCGAGCTGACGGTCAGCAATTGAGCCGCATACGGTGAGATCTGTATCCGTGCTGACGGGTGACGAGCCCTTTGTGATGCCTTCGCTATGCCTCTGAAACCATAATATCGTATGAGATTAACTAGGATTGACGACCCTATAATGGATCATGTTTGGGAATGATACAAGGGAGGTACCTTAGTTTCCCAATACTACTGTTTGAAATGGACTAATAATAACTCGGTAATCATGCTCATCATCGCACCGATGTGCCTAGTAGATGTGGAGCACTGAGGGAGGTATGCATTCGCGAACGTAAGATGATGTCGCATGAGGGTGGTTTGGCAAGGGCATACATCATCATGTCATTTCATACTTGCATTTAATAAGAGTAGTTAAACTTGTTTGATTGTACTGCTTTATCATTACTGCTTGATTGAATTGATAACATGTTAACCTATGCTTTATTGTTCCACTGAGTTAGCTACTCACTCCCACGTTACGGGACGGTGTTGTATACACCAACCAGACTCTGTCACAGGTATAGACGGCACGTCGGTTCAGGAGGCGGAGCCCGATTTCGACGAGGACCAGGATGAGTTCTCATTCATGCAGTACTCTGACGGCTTTGCTTAGGCCGACTGCATCGCGGGGATTTCAGGACTCATCTTTTAGATTGTATTTTGACATTTGACTCAGAAACAGTACATGTATATGGGTACTCAGTTAGTGTTCATACTCTGGTGATCATGAAGATTTTGTTTCCTTACATACCTTATATATATACTTTCAGTCTTCCGCTTGCCTTTATACAATTGCACTGGAGTATGAATTACTGTGTTTGTATAATCTCATTCATGTTCATTGCTCTAACTCAGACAACATTTAACCATCATTATGTATGTTGCATAAGTGATGCGTTGGAACTCGGGAGTTGAGTTCATACTCGACCCTCGAATTTCAGGGTGTTACAATTCCGTAGGCTTCCGCGGTCCTACCGATCGAATTTCGACGACCCGCGATGCATAAATAGTAATTGTGCTATATCCTGAGTTGCATCCCATATTTTAGAGTTGGCTCGACCCGAGACTTGTACCCTATTGACCGTGCCGTCGCCGCGGTTCTGATGCGGCGTCTCACACGCCGAGGCGATACCCAAGCCAGGAGATGTGGGCCCGCGTTCAGTTCGAGAAAACGCCGCGCATTTGCAAACCCAGGAGAATCTCTAATCAAATCAATCACATCACATCCCATCAATCATGTACCACATCACATCTTAAGTCAAAACTCTAGACAACAAGGTACACCCATCACTCACCCATCCCTCACCCATCACTCACCTATCTCTCTCTCTCTCTCTCTCTCTCTCTCTCTCTCTCTCTCTCACACACACACCTCTCTCTCTCATCTCTCTCTCTCTCTCATTTCCTCCCAAGCAACCCATGTCCATGAGAACTCCATGAGAGAGAGCTTTGTGTGGCCCACTTCCTATCTCTCATCCCCACCCTCTAAAACCAATCTCAACCGTTGAAGTTCGTCCCTTGGAGCTCAAAGATGCGTTGATGGAAGAAGAAGATCAAAGGTGGGCGAATTTTTGAATTGATTTCTTTGATTTGAGGGCCCACATAGGTAGGACCCATCTTGATGTACGCTTTGTATTGAGGGGCCATAGTAGCGGGGCCCCTCCCTCAACCGATCTCTCTATCTTCTTTTCCTTCTCTTTTTTATTTTTAAATTTTTTTTTTTATGGTGTTGATGGTACGTGTGGCCCACCTGATGTGTGCATGCCATCCATCACAGTGGAGCCCACCTTGGTGTGTGAGAAAAATCCACACCGTCAGATTACTGGACAGTGGGCTGCACTGTGGTGCATATGTTTTATCAAGCCGTCCATCAGTTTTATCTAGACCATCCAGCGTCGTGGACGTGGGTGTGACCCACCGTGATTTTTCTATTCTGAGGGACGGTGAAGATCCCAGCAGCATTCAGTTGCTGGATTACATCAGCAATATCTGTGAGGCTGACCATGATATATGCGTTATATCTGAGTCGTCCATCTGCTGGACGCTGGGCTGCTGGCCCAACTGTCCAGCAGCTGGACAACTGCTGCATTGACGCATGCAAGTCCTGTGTGCCCGGATCACGATGGGTTGTTTGATCCACGCCATCTATTCCAAATGAGGCAGATTCAAATCTCATATGTCCAACCCCTGTACATGGGACCCACCTTGATGATGTACATCCAGACCGTCCATAGTCTGGACGCTGCACGTTGGGGCAACCCCCTTCCTTTTCTAATAATAATAATTATTATTATTATAATAATATTACATGGTGGCCCCACGTGGGACCCACCTTTGCTGCATGTAAGTATCCACACCATCCAGTATTATCTGGACGGTGAAGCATGACCACACGTGTGGCATCACACCGTCTAGCAAGGACGGTAGGAATCACCGTGATATAAGTGTTTGTCCATGCTGTCCTGGAACGTGGGCCCCACACGCAGAAACCACGTGATGCATGTGATGTGGTGTGTGGACCCACCTGCCACGTGTGGCCCTATGTGATGTATGTATGTGCACCGTCTATCTGGACGGTGGACGTGGGACCTACCATGATGTATGTGTTATATTCCAGACCGTCCATATGATGGACGGTAGGCCAGCCGCCCACCCAATCGACATCAGCAAATTCTGTGGGCCCACATGAGGCATGTGTTACATCCACACCGTTCATCCAATTGGCGAGCTCATCTTAAGGGGCTGAGATAAAAAATAAATAATAATAAATAATAAATAATAAAAAAGAAAAGAAAAGAAAGAGAGGCAGATCTGTGTGTCAGGTGGACCACACTACAGAAGCAATGGGAGGTTGAACGCCTGCCATTAAAACTCCATGGGAGCACTGAAGTTTTGGATCAAAATGATATTTGTTTTTCCTCTCCAACCAGTCCTTGTGACTGAATGGACAGATTGGATGGGAAATAAATGTTGTGGTGGGGCCCACCTTACCGTATGTACTCTGCATCCCCACCATCGAAATCTGGACGGTTGTAATGAGGCCCATTTGACAAGGCCCAATCTAATGTATGTTGGCCTATTGGTGCGGCCCATTTTAGTGTGATCCATTTGATGCAGCCCATTGATGTATGATTGGCCCATTGGTGCGGCCCATATGATGCAGCCCATTGATGTATGATTGGCCCATTGGTGCGGCCCATATGGTGCAGCCCATTTGATGTATGTTGGCCCATTGGTGAGGCCCATTTGATGCGGCCCATTAATGTATGTTGGCCCATTGGTGCGACCCATATGATGCGGCCCATTTAATGTATATGCGGCCCATGAATGAGGCCCACAGTGATGTGTATTAGGTCCTTGTGTGAGGCCATGGGCCCACTATATGTTTGACCCTATGTGGGCCACTCCTTGCGAGCAATGATTGGTTAAATGTCCACATTGATGAACTGTGATGGTTAAATGTCCACATGGTGACCTTCCTTTAAACCTAGTTAGGTCTATTCTCACCGATTCCGATTGTCGTGACCGATTATTGACTTCGCTTAACGTGACCAATTTTTCGATTCTGATTATCGATCGATTCCGATTGTCGTGACCGATTACCAACTCCGATTGATTTGCCGATTCTGATTATCGATCGATTCGATTGTCGTGACCGATTTACCGATTCTGATTATCGATCGATCCCGATTGACGTGGACGATTATTGATTAGCAATCGAGACCGATTATCATGATCGATTGCCATGACTAATTTACTGATTCTGATTACCGATTCTGATTTTCGTGACCGATTATCGATTTCGATTGTCGTGACCGATTACCGACTCCGATTGCCGTGACCGATTTGCCGATTCTGATTATCGATCGATCTGATCGTCGTGACCGATTTGCAGATTCTGATTATCGATCGATCCCGATTGACGTGGCCGATTAACAACCGAGACTGATTATCATGATCGATTGCCATGACTGATTTATCGATTCTGATTACCGATTCCGATTTTCGTGACTGGTTACTGATTCCGATTGTCGTGATCGATACTGACTGCCGATTGTCATGACTGATTGTCGATTCCAATTGACGTGACCTATTTGCTCATTCCGATTATTGATCTATTCCGATTATCGATCGATTCCGATTGCCATGGCCAATTACCGATTCCGATTGACATGATCGATTTGCCGATTCCGATTGACGTGGCCGATTGTCGATTCCGATTGACATGACCGATTTATCGATTCTGATTATCGGTCGATTTCGATTGTCTTGGCCGATTGACGTGACCGATTTGCCGATTCCGATTATCGATCGATTCCGATTGTCGTGGCCGATTGCCGATTAGCGATCGAGACCGATTATCATAACCGATTGCCTATTCCAATTGACGTGACGATTTGTCGATTCCGATTATCGATGCCGATTGTTGAGGCCGATTGTCGAGGCCGAGTATCGAGGCCGATTGTTGAGGCCGATTATGATTTGTTGAGACCGATTCCGAGTGTCGATTCCGATTGTCGAGACCAATTTCATTTGTCGAGGCCGATTGTCGAGACCTATGTGATGTATATGCGACCCGTAGTTGAGGCCCAGTGTGATGTGTATTTAGCCCGTGTTTAAGGCCCAATGTGATGTATATGAGTCCTATATGATGAGACCCATTGTGATGCATTTGAGGGACATGCGATGGAGCCCATTGCAATGTATGTTAGGCCCATGTGAAAGGCCCATCGTGATGTGTATTAAGCTCTTGAGTGAGGCCCATGGTGTTGTATATTAGGCCCTTTGTGAGGCCATGGGTCCACTATATGTTTGACCCTATGTGGGCCACCCCTTGGGGGCAATGTTAGTTAAATGTCCACATTGTCGAGGCCGAATGTCGATGCCAATTATTGAGGCTGGTTATTGATACCGATTATGAGTAAGTGATAGCATAGCATCCTAATACATGCCCATACGCATCATCTGCATGTTTGTTATGAGATGTGATTGATCATTGTATATGCCATAGGGCAGGTTGTTCATGGGGCTCCCTGATAGGCGGAGTTGCCTCACATGAGAGCACGACATGTGCAAGATTGATGCATGATTGGATCGTGTGACTCATGCATCTCGCATTTGTATGACATGACCACTGTACGCCCTAGCGACATCAGGGCGTAGCCTCCACAGGCATTTCGTGGATGGCCAGATGGGACACCGAAAATCTGTTCTACATGGGGTGTTATAAATATCCTTGGGTGAAAGTCCCTAAACCCTCTTGGTTCCAGAGGTTGCTCCAACGTCTAGACCGAGTGGATGCATGAGTGCATGAGGGCCGTATACCGTTAGGCCGCGTCTCCCACTGTGTCGTGGTTGGATGGAAGGGGGTACGGCCTTACCTGCCCGAGAGGAGGGGGCAATGCTAGGTTAAGTCTGACCAGTTCGAGGAATGGGTCCGCTATCGACGACTCGGGCCCGATATTGGTAAGCGGATAGTGAGGTCTCTTCCACTCACCTTGTTGTGCGCGATGAGTTGGCAATCTGGTTTGGAGTGTAATAGACCCTAGTGATTTTTTCCAGAGAGAAACCGTACTAATATGTGGACTTATTAAGTAGGGATTTCATACTCATTCATTCATTCATTCACTATCCACTCAGGTTGGTGGTGCGCAACCATTTGTTACGTGTACCCTCGTATGGCCAGGATTTCGGTTTGGCGCGCGACTAACCTGAGATCAGGAATTTACTACATTGAGTCTGACTATCCAAATTTAGGTATGGGACTGGTTTGGATAAAAGTCCCTTATGATGGAACCCATAGCCTACGATACTACGTACTATCATCCCGACCTCACCCTCCGGCTTTGTCATTTCATTCGCATCGCATATTGCATCCGCAGGCATATGGCATTTTGGGTTTTATGTTTTTTGTTCTTATATGACCTAGACGAACTTGGCAAGATTTACATATTGCATTGTACCCTCGGCATCTGATATTTGGTTCTTTATGACTCCTCATTTGCATAGTTGATCTGTATTGCGTCCTCTAATATTGTATGACTCGTGGACATGTCAGTATTTCCACTTACTCTGTTATCGTATGATTCATGATCTTGCCAATACTTCCGATATTGTATGATTATGGCATTGTATTGCTTACTTGGCACTTACCTTGTGCACACACTTTCACCACCCACTAAGCTTTTTTAAGCTTATGCACGATAGATGCGTGCAAGTGACGTTAGGTTACGACAGCGTTGAGCTTGGAGCGTGCAGCGGTCTTCTGGAGCTTGTTTTTCGATTTATGTATTTCTCTTTCAGCATTGTACTCAAATGATTATATTAGTGGATATGTGATGATGATGTTGCCTTTGTAATTTGGGTAATCTTGTGGTTATGCTTATTACGAGATAAACGTAAGTTGGGAAAATCCTCCTTGTAGGATCCAGGATCGAAATTTGGCGTATATACGCTCGGAGCGGAGAATGGGGTACTACGGAGGCTGTCAGCACCGGATTCGGCGATCGAGATTCCTGTGAATCCGATTTCCGGGTTTGGGGAGTGATAAATGTGGTCAACATTTAAACATCATTATCTATGTTGCATAAGCGATGCGACGGATCTCGGGAGTTGAGCCTTGCTCGACCCTCGAAATCCGGGGCGTTACAAGTTGGTATCAGAGCATGATTTGGATTAAATTGGACGTGGGTTATGGTAACTCGACGCACACTGACGTACTTTGACTTAAGTGGGGGCGATAAAATGTAGAAACGAACGTAAGGTTCCAAGTTTCACCGACGGGTGAAACTGACAACTGAAATGCACCCTGTAGGAGTCTGAGATCACATGAAATGATCTCAATCCCCTTTTAGATCGTCAATTGATGGGTTTGAGTTATTATTCGACAAATCCCAAACTTGAATCACGCCAAAAGGTGTGAATATGTGCAAAATGGGACCCAAAACCACCTCAAACGGACACCGGGGGCCCAAACCACAAGAAGAGGGGGGATCCAGGGGGTCTCTCACATCATTCCGGCACCCTGGGGGGGAAGGCCACAGCCCCCAGGCGGCAGCGCCGGCACCTATCCAGGGGACCACGGCGGCACTGCCCGGACGGCGGCGCGTCACGCCCACCTCTAGCGGGCCACGGTGGGCCCGTGAATCTGGTAGCCCGCCACCTAATCCACATGTGTGGGGCCTTGTACTCGTGTGCGACCACCCTATTGCCTCCCTTTATCCATTCCACCCCCATTCTAAACTCTAAATCCCTAAAAAATCTCATTTTCCCTCTTAAACCTTCATTCCATACTCAAATCTTCTTCTTCTTCTTCATTACACACCCATCCTCCACCATTTTCCTCAAAACCCATCACCTACCACCTTCTATCCCCCTTATTTCCTCTCATTTGAGCACACAAATCCATCTTTGTGTCTCGTAAAACCCAAAACCCACCAACCCATCTCATCCTTCAAGTTTTCTTAACCCCATGGCTCTTTTTGAGCTAGGGGCTACCATCTTTTCCCTTTCCACACTCCTTTCCCTCATGGAAAAGAGAAGGACACCCGCAGATGAAGCCGGGCCTAGCCGCCCGACCCGTTCAAGGAAGAAAATGGGCGCCGAAGCGAGTACGAGCACCGAGCGAGAGAGAAGATCAAAGTGGGATCTTGACTTGCGGATCCCCATCGAAAGATCTCTACCACCGGGCATTAAACTTGGTAAGTTCCATGGCCGTAAAGTTGTATTCGAGGCTCATGCTGATGAGAAGCTGTTTGGACTGTACCCAGTGATGGACATGCTCTTGGAAAATGGGTGGGGTCCCATATTTGAGGGAAATACACACACAAGTGAAGGCGCCATAAAGCCTTCTACGATCATATATGGGACCCACAATTGAAGCCACTTCAGTTTACTATCCCACTGGGGAGAGAGGAGGTCGTAGTAAATGTTGATATGGTGGCTCAGATCGAGGCATTGAGCGTGGGTTAGTGCATGCTAGCGAGAGGAACCTCACTAGTGAACGAGAAAGAAATCGCCGCACTCATTTCCTATGCGGCCAGCTTGAGCAGAATGTACGCGACTCATGGTGGATTTCTTGTACCGAGCCAGATAGGGAGACAAGCAATGCCTACCTACATTTGTCTTATCTCAGATTGTGAGTACTGCACAGTTTGTACGGGGAGATGCCTCACTTCCCTTCGGTCGACTTGTATGCAAGATCGCCCGAAACTTCGGCTTTCGACTCCATATGGATGACCCTGCCCCGACCCATATCATTAGTGATATTCACTCAACAATATGGGCATAGGCCCGAGGCAGCGACAAGCCCATCTTGATGAATATGGCGATGAAATAGGGTAAGAAAGTGAAGAGGGAGATGGAAGTGATGATGAAGAAGGAAGTGGTGCAGAGGAAGAAAGTGAAGGTGTGGAAGGTAGTGAAGAGGGAAGCGGCGAGGAAGAAGGAAGTGATGAAGAGGAGGAGTCCCGAGATTCTGATGGGGAACCTCCTGTGGCTACACATGAGCACCACCATGATCGGGCTGCCTTGGAAGCCCGCATGGCTCAGATTGAGGAGAGCCAGGCCGCCCTGAGACAGGAGGTCAGAGAGACCTAGGCTGAAGTGAAACAAAAGCTTGAAGAAAATCAGGCTTACCTGAAGAAGAAATGCAAGAAGATGTCTTGCACCCTGAAGGCCCTCCTATGTTGTATGCAGGATAAGGGTGTGCCTCCACCTTCGCCGGAGTCAGAGGACTAGCTATGGGTTATGGTTGTCTTTTGGTTTTCCTTGTTTCTTGCTTTCTACGTAATAGCCTTGATAGGCTTAGTTATATGTTAAAATAGTTGGTGAGAAACATTATCTATGTCTCGTGTTCATGTATTAGCTCACATGCATCTTCTGTCATGATTCATGTAATAATATATCTCATGTATTGTGACGATTTTGGGTAATGAAATGCATGAAGCTTCTTTTGAATTATAATGTGTAGAATGCTTGAGAAATTGAGTGTTATTATGCTAAATCTTATACATGTTGCATCCTATGTTGTGTATAGGGAATGCCTCCGAAAGCATCTCGGAATACGACACGTCTCGTACTTGGTGGATTGTTTGACGGGGCACCTCCCCTAAGTGATAGCCACACGGACCCTAGTTTGGGCCCTGATAGTAATACCATACCGGATTCACAGCCGGCCACTGGCCCCACCAATGGGCAAACACCTAGTGCACCACCGGTTCTAGAACAGAATCGTGCGTCTACCTCGACGCCACACATGCCTCAGGCAGCTCCTCCCCTTGATAGGTTAGAGCAGATGATAGTCCTAATGCAGCAGTAACAACAAATTTGAACCACGATTACCGGGGCTCTTGTCCAAAATATGAATATGGTCCCGCCTGCACCACCTATGTAGCCGGCTAGAAATATGAATACCAACGGTCTTTTTGAACGCTTCCAGCGTTTCCAACCTCCCACCTTTTGCAGGCACTCATAGGCCTGAGGAGGCTGAATACTGGCTAGATCGCATTTCTAAGATGTTGAAGTCGCTGCACTGCACCGAGGCAGAGCAGGTAGAGTTGGTTACCTATATGTTCGAGAAGGAGGCTAGTCTATGGTGGGACAGCATCCTACGGACAGTTCCTGTAGGGTACGTGTGGACTTGGAACATGTTTGAGACCCGCTTCCATGGAAAGTATTTCTCTCTCACTTACTGTAATGAAAAGGTGGGTGAATTTCTTCGCCTCCGACAGGGAGGGATGACCGTTGCTGAGTATGAGAACAGATTCACGGAGTTGGCCAGATATGCTCCTTTGATACTAGCAGACGAGTCGATGAGAATGTGACAATTTTCTGAGGGTATGCGGCCTGAGATATGTATGAAGATGTGTTGCTCTAGCATTCCCAACTATGCTGAGCTAGTGAACATGTCCCTGCAAGCTGAGCAGGATAGGGACAGACTATCCCGTACACGTGTGCCCATGGGTCCGAGGCCTCGACCTGATTTGCCAAACAGATTATTCCTCAGCAAGAGGCCACGTGCAGATTCGCCTCCTAGACTTATGACTCCACCGACCCAACCAAGGCGATCAGATATGTGGTGCACCTACTGTAAGAGGTTGGGCCATACAGACACTTACTGCTTTACTAAGATGAGGGACAACGGCTTCACGCCTCCCCAAAAGATCAACAACCAGCTTCCTCAAGCTATCTCGACTCCACCTCTACATTCAGCACCAACAGCATAACCTTTTTACAGGCTAAATGTACCTCGTAATAGGCCGCCTCAATGACCTATGGCAGCGCAGCCGAATCGTCCTCAACAAGCTTGTGTGCACTCACTTGCAGCTGAGGCATTCGAAACAGCAATCGCAACATCATTAGTTTTCGAAGTTACAACACATATCCAAGGTACACCAATCTTCCTATTGGTGGACACCGGGTCCACTATTTCGATAATATCATGCGCTACAGTCAAGCAACTAGTATTGAAAACTTGTCTTATGGTTGGGGTGAGACTCCTTACCGCCACAAAGACCTTCTCAGACACTTCCAAGATTTGTAAGGGTTGCTCGATAAACTTAGGGAACAGAACAGTACTCGTTGACCTGATTGTTGCCCCGCTATGTCATTACGATGTCATCCTCGGTATGAATTGGCTCACCGAGATGAAGGTAGAGATCGATTGCGAAACTAAATTGGTGATAGCCCATGGGCCTGAGGGCATGACCTTTACTTTCCCAGTTCAAGTCAGTTGGTACTACCGCATTAGTTATTATGCTACCTTGCTAGGAAATGTTGATGGTCTGACACTTGGGGACACGCCTGTAGGCTAAAATTTTACAGACTTGTTCAGGACGCTACCTGGACTACCTCCTCGGCGTAAGATCGACTTTACTGTCCACCTTGTGCCTGGTACGATACCCATTTCTCTACCGACGTATCACATGCCTCCATGTGAAATGGAGGAGTTAAGGAGACAGATTGATGATTTGTTGGATTCAGGTTTCATACGACCGAGTGTATCCCCTTGGGGAGCACCTGTGTTGTTTGTGAAAAAGAAGGACGGATCGCTATGATTATGTATTGATTATCGCAGGTTGAACCAAGTGACAGTGAAGAATACGTATCCTTTGCCCAGGATAGATGATCTGTTTGACCAGTTGAAAGGGGCACCGTATTTTTCAAAGATCGACTTACAGTTTGGTACTATCAGTTGCGCGTCAAGGACGAAGACGTGGAGAAAACGGCATTCAGAACTAGTTTTGGGCACTACGAGTTCCTTGTGATGTCGTTTAGACTCACAAACGCACCGGCCATGTTCATGGATCTCATGAACAGGGTATTTCGGCCGTATCTGTACCGATTCGTCATCGTGTTTATAGATGACATCCTGATATACTCCATGAGTCAGAAGGATCACGAAGAGCACCTGTGAGTAGTTTTCGATACTCTCAGGAAGAACCGGTTATTTGCTCAGTACAAGGAATGCGACTTCTGGAAAGAAGAAGTCAAGTTCCTGGGACATGTGGTGTCCAAAGAAGGTATTGTTGTAGACCTTGCTATGATGACCACTGTTCAGGACTAGGAGCAGCCCGGTTCGGTTACTGAAGTGAGGAATTTCCTTGGACTGGTAGGTTACTATCATCGATTCATCAAAGACTTTTCCAAGATAGCCAGACCGTTGTCTCAGCTCACTTGAAAAGATCTTAAGTTTGCCTGGAACGAGAAAGCAGAAGCGACTTTTCAGGAATTGAAGGACAAGCTGACGTCCGCCCTTGTGTTAGTATTGCCAGAGCAAGGGGTCAGATATACGATATGCACCGACGCATCTCGTGTTGGTTTGGGTTCTATCCTTATGCAGAAGGACAGAGTGATTGCCTATGCGGCGCGACAGTTAAGGAAACACGAATAAAACTACCCTACGCACGACCTAGAATTGGTAGCAGTTATCTTCGCATTAAAGATCTAGAGACATTACCTCTATGGAGAGGAGTTCGAGCTCTTTTGTGACCACAAGAGCCTCAAGTACATATTCACGCAGAGAGACCTGAATATGAGGCAACGACGTTGGATGGAAACATTGAAAGACTTCAAGTTTGAGGGTTTCTACCACCCTGGCAAGGCCAACCTTGTAGCGGATGCGTTGAGCCGCAAGAAGACAATAGAACTTGCCGCTCCGCTAATGATAGAAGAATGGAACATGGTAAAATTTGTGCGAGACTTCGAACAGAAGCTTACAGTAGAGGAGTCGTTCGAGAGCGTCGCCCATATTTGTGTACAGCCACTTATTGATGATCGAATCATTGTGCCTTAGAGGGAAGATGAATGGTTGGTGAAGATGAGGAAAAGAGCTAGTGACGATGGAGACTCTGAATGGAGAGTTGGTTCGGATGGGGGTTTACGTTATCATGGCCGCTTATGCGTCCTGAATCTCCCTAACTTGAGGAAGGAAGTTCTAGAAACTGCTCACAATTCGAGGATGGCAATGCATCCTGATAGCACGTAGATGTACCAAGACATGAAGTGTTCGTACTGGTGGGACAACATGAAGGCCCACATAGCAGACTTTGTGTCCCGTTGCGTTACGTGCCAGCAGGTTAAGGCCGAGCATCGCCGACCTCCTGGTTTACTTCAGCCCATGCTTATAGCTGAATGGAAATGAGATTTCATCTCTATGGATTTCATTTTAGGGTTACCAAAGACGAGAAAGGGACATGACTCCATTTGAGTGATTGTGGACCGATTGATGAAATCGGCTCACTTCCTCTCGATTAAAGTTTCAAACTCAGCAGATGATTTAGCCAAGCTGTACATCAAGGAGATAGTACGCTTGCTTGGAGTGCCTATGGAGATTGTGTCGGATCGAGACACGCGATTCACATCCATCTTTTGGACTCGAATCCAAGAAGCAATGGGATTTCAATTGAAGTTCAGTACCGCGTTCCACCCCCAGACGGATGGGCAGATAGAACGGGTAAATCAAGTGTTAGAAGATATGTTGCGAGTATGTGTGCTCGATTTCAAGGACAGTTGGGATGACTATCTTCCCTATGTTGAGTTTGCCTATAACAACAACTTTCAAGAGAGCATTGGCATGGTTCCCTACGAGGCCTTGTATGCCCGTCCATGTCAAGCACCGCATTGTTGGGCAGAGGTTGGTGAGAAGAGTTTGGTTGGCCCAGATTTAGTACAGGCGACCTCAGAGAAGATAGACATTATCAGGCGTCGACTTCTTGCAGCTCAGAGCAGACAGAAGAGTTACGTCGATACCAGACGACGACAGCTAGAATTTGAGGTTGGTGACCACGTGTTTCTTAAGGTTTCCCCAATGAAGGGAGTCCTCTAGTTTGGAAATAAATGGAAACTCACGCCGAGATTCATTGGCCCATTCCAGATTCTAGACCGAGTGGGTGTGGTAGCATACCGCCTTACTTTGCCCACACCACTCGTAGGAGTGCACAACGTATTTCATGTATCGAAGCTGAAGAAATATGTTCCTGATCCTACCCATATCATCAAATGGGAGCAAGTACAGTTGAGTGAAGATGCAACATATTTACTGCGACCAACACGTATTTTTGACAGGAAGGAACAAGTGCTGCGTAGCAAGGTTATCCCACTTGTGAAAGTATTGTGGACGCACCACACTGAGGAAGAGGCTACTTGGGAAACAGAAGTCGAGGTCTGAAAGAACTACCCTTAGATCCTCGAGGAGTGCGAAAAGGTACTAATTTCGAAGACGAAATTTTTCTTTAAGGGGGGTAGATTGTAACGTCTCGGAAAAATCCGTACAAAGACCCGAATACCACCTCAGGCAGAGATCACTAAGGACCGAATTCTTTAGAATTTAGTCGAAGTTTAATTAAGTACTAAACTGATTTAATCGGTAGATTAACTTGAACCACTATCTATACGGATGGCAAGACCCAAAACCATTAGAATCCCAACTCAATATTACCTAAAAACGTAGGAGCAATCTCGAAACCCAGTTGCTCTTAGGAGTACATTGAAACTTCGTATTGGACTTGGACTATGCGTCGAAAGTCCGATGACCGCGAAACTATAAGGTTAGGACCACCTTACTAGGCTTAACAACCATCGCGGGAATCGAGCCTGAATAGTATCTAGAAATGCACAACTAGAGCCCTGAGTAAAGTGTGTGAGAAACGCGAATATCTTTAGAAAATGAACTCAAACTTAATTGAATTGGACCGTTCGCTTGCGTGCGAAATTGAAGACTTCAGACCATCAGATTCTGACCCAACTACACTCATGGATCAGGAAAATTTCCCTGCACCTATTGGTATACTTGTGGCCCTGATCGAGAAACGACTACCGTTGATCTGATACAAGTCCTTCACGGTCAATCAGTTTGTCAGATCGCACTATAAATACAGTCCTGGTATAGATCCATTGTCAGGGAACTTACTCCATGACTTAGGCAAGAAATGGACCTTCCTAAGGTCCCCGTTTGTCAAAAACACACCCTTTGGCTATACCCTAAGTATACCATGGCCCTGGGGCCATTGACATCACTTTTGGGCCTATTTAAAGACCTTAAATCACCCCTCTTTCATTCCATACGAATTTCTCTAACCCTAGGAGAGAGAAGAGAGAAAAGATGAGAAAAGAGAGAGGAGCAGAAGAGAGATCAGTAGATCGTTGCAGGGATTCACTCTCACTGCACCACGTACCGAATCGCCACCCCACCATCGCTGCACCATCAATTCTAACTTCGATTTAGGTAAGAAATCCTAACCCTAATCTTGACTTAGGGATTCAAATAGAGTTAACGGCGAAATAGCTAACCTATTTCGTGATTTAAGTACCCGTTACGCTGTACTTGGGAACGTTGGATACGAACTGAGTTCGTAACGAGTATACCGACGAAAGGTGTGGACTATAAACATTTAGGTTATGGTTTTCAAGGCTTTCAATGTCAGTAATGATTTATGCCTGACTTGATTGCTGTCATATGATCTTAGTTACGATGTATTTGATGGATTATACATGTGTGTGAACTATGTGAATATTATGCATTCCATGTGTTTGTTGAAATGTTTGAATAAAATTGTAATTATGATTTGTGCCTGTCATGACTATTAATCTAGAATGCATGTTTGTTGTATGTATGACAACTCCTATATGAAAGGATTTGTCATAATATATGCTATAACTAATGTATCTCATGTATGTAAAAATGTGTAGCCTAAGTGTTTGATAAAATGTCTGAATGAGAAATTGCTTGATGAATTGTAATTAATGAGGGTGTTGAGATAGGATTCTCAACTACCTTATCAATATCTATAGTTTCCTTCATGAAATCTAAACTGTCACTACGTGATTCCTGGATGAAATGCATATGTATGATAACATGCTTAATGTATTTGTTAAAATGCTCAAATGAGATTTATGTTTGAATTGTTTGTTAAATGCTATTATGATCATCACATGTTACTACCTATTACATTTGAGTGTGTTTGGGACTACTACGTAGTCTTGGCAATCGGTAACGGCTTCCGATCGAGTGGCTGAACTCGTCTCGCCAAAACGGATACGTTTAATGAATCCGAGTCGTACAGTGATTACTGATAGTGGTTAGGCCACGTGGAGTGCTTATGCGCTCCATGTCGATTGATTTAGTGTGCGCTCATACAAATCGAACTTGTCAAATAACCCGATTGGCCTATTGTATGTTTACCATATATAGACGCTACTGCTTGAATCTAAGGTACCACTTACCAATGTAAAACCCATTTCAACCATGGTACCATGATCTACTAAGACTCATGAGCAGGGCATAGTAGTATATGAGATACCGTGGTCGAGTTGTTGGCCTATGCTGGGGTGACGAGCCTCCCCGTAGTAACCAGTGAGCAAGCCAAACTCGTGAGTCGAATATGGTAGTGCATGGGACACTGTATTCGAGTTGTCGGCCTACGTTCAGGTGACGAGCCTCCCGTAGTGACCTCGAGTATAATCAATTGAACTTACCTGTCCACTGCTTGCGTTAAGGATGACGCCCTACAACTTGCCTATCGTATGTGATTGACTAGGACTAACGACCCTAGATGGATCTCTGTTTAGGTTAATGATATAAAGGGAGGTACCTTAGCTTCCCGAATTTGCTGTATGAATAAGCCTAAACAATTACTTGGCTAACACGACCATGCACCGCATCGCATGTGCTTTAGCGAGGAAGCGCACGTTTAGGGAGTTTGTCATGCGCGACCGTGAGATGAAGTCGCTGAGGGAGTACAAGAGAGGGCATACATCATTACAGCATATCATTCCTGCATTAATAAGAGTACTTAGGACATGATTGTTGTACTGGTTTATCATTACTGCTTGACTGAATTGATAACATGTTAACCTTTGCCTTTTAGTACCACTGAGTTGATCACTCACTCCCACTCTGGGATGGTATTTTAAAACACCAACCAGACTCTGATTTAGATGTAGGTTACGACGAGGCTTTCGTGATGGAGCCAGATTTCATTGACGAGGAGGAGTTCTCTTACGTGCAGCTCTCAGGTGGGTCTATGTAGACCTTGTGCTGCTTTAATGGGATTACATGGATATTGGATTTGTTGGACATTTACACTTTGTATTTTGCAAATTTTGGAACTATACATGTATATATTCAGCCTGGTGAGATACTCATACCCTGGGGATTGAAAATAATTACATACTTTATATATTTATCTCAGTCTTCTACTTACTTAATTTAATTATCTTTGGAGTATGATATGCTGTTTTAGTGTAATCTCATTCATGTTTAATGCACTAATGTGGTCAACATTTAAACATCATTAAGTATGTTGCATAAGTGATGCAACGGATCTCGGGAATTGAGCCTTGCTTGACCCTTAAAATCCGGGGTGTTACAATAGTATTCCTGTCTAGATCGTTTCTGATTCGGGATCCGAGGTTCAGTAGGATCATCATAGTGTTGATGATGCGTCTTGGGAGGACGAGGTTGTGATTAGAGAGCACTATCTTCATCCTTTTGTAGATTGATTGTACCTTAACATATATACTTGATGATGTTTCCTCTTCCCTTGTCTGTTCTTTAAATTTCAAGGATAAAATTTTTATTAGGAGGGGAGAGCTGCTGCGATCTGTTATCGGTGTTAGCGCGTGATCCTGAGTCGTGTCTCGTATTCCAGAGTCGGCTCAACCTGAGACTTGCACCCTTGCGACCGCGTCGTCGCCGCGGTTCCAATGCCGCGACTCGCGAATCGATCCAATACCCAGGCCAGGAGATGTGGGCCTGCGTATTTGTCTGATGAAACGCCGCGCGTTGTGGATTACGAAGGAATCTCTACGGCACATCACATCAATCTATCATTCCACAAGTCAAGTACACCACCCATGCTCCATGCCACCTCACTCCTCACAAGTCAACTCTCTCTCTACCCACCCATACCTTTTTACACCATTTTCAAACTAACCCATGCCTCCCCTTTCCCATCTCTTACAACAACCACGCCTTATCAATCCATCCCATCTTCTCTCTCTCTCTCTCTCTCTCTCTCTCTCTCTCTCTCTCATTTTTCTCCCAAGCTCTATGAGAGCAACCTACGTCCAAGGGAGAGGAGAAAGCTAGGTGTGACCCACCGCCCTACCACACAATCCCACCACCCAAAGATCATCTCCACCGTTGAAATGCATCTCCCGGAGCTCTAGGACGTGTTGATGGAAGAAGAAGTCCAAGAAGATCAAAGGTGGGTGTTTTCTAGAAATTAATTTGTGTGATTTTAATGGTTTGAGTGCCCACTTATGGTGGGACCCATCTTGATGTATGCACTGCAATGAGGGGTCATAGTGGCAAGGCCCCTCCCACAACCTCCCTCTCTCTCTCGCTTCTTTTTCCGCTCTCCTTTTTTTAAAATTTATTTTTGTGGTGTTGATGGTATGTGTGGCCTACCTGATGTGTGCATGCCATCCATCACGTAGAGCCCACCTTTGTGTGTGTGAGAAATCCACACCGTCCAGCAGATCTGGACGGTGAGATGCACCTGATGTGCGGATCTTATCCACCCTATCGGTCCTTTTGGATAGCCAGCAAGTCTTGTGACCCACCATGGGAGTGTAAGGTCCACACCGTCCACTGTTTAGGCCAGCAGCCCTGGACGCCGCTGGACACCGTCCAGCAGCTGAAGGGCCCACTGTCGTAGATGCCTTTCACACCCAACCGTCCATTTCATGGACGTGGAAGTACACCATGCTGTATGGGATTTATCTACACCATCCACTGCGTGGACCCATCATGATGTATGTATTTAATCCTGTCCGTCCATCATCAGGACGTGGACCCTACCATGGCAGCGTGTGGGGGCCACCTTGACCGGACGTGTTTCATCTACACCGTGCAACTCATGGACGGTGGACGTGAATCGGCTGGAGCACTTAACGTAGCTGCTGCTGCTTTTCAGACAGCAAGTGGACCCTACCTCACTGGGATCTGACGTCAGCAAATTCTGTGGGTTCCACGTGCAGATGTATCCCATCCAAAACATCCACCAATGACGGTGGGACCCACTGACATGGATGTATAATCCACCGTCCATTCATCTGGACGGTGGGGCCCTTTAATGTTTGTGTTTTCTTTCACCGTCCATCCGGTGGAAATCCACCTGATGCATGGGACGATGGATACCACCTTGAGCGGTGTTTTGATCCAAGCCGTTCATCTGTTTCGGCAGCAAATGATGTATTTATCTGCACCGTCTATTTGGACGGTGCTGTCCAGGGCCACTGTGATGTATCTGTTATATCTGCGTCGTCCATCATCTGGACGGTGGACCATCCCACCCAGTGACGCCATCCAGATCCGTGGATCCCAACATGAGGTATGTTTTTATTCAAACCACCTATCTGCTGCTGGACAGCTACCGTGGGACCCACACGTATGTGGAAACCACGTGTACATGTGCTTTATTAACGCTGTCCATCTGTCCTACACCCATGCCGTCCACCTGTTTGCATCCCCACCGTCCAGATGGCTGGACGGTGGGCCACAACCTATTGTAGGTGTGTATCCACACCGTCCATCCATTGGATCAGATTCAAATCTCAGGTGAAAACCACCTTTTATTTATACCGTCCATTTGGGGACCCCAGCAGCATACGGCTAGTGTGTTGACGTCAGCATGTTCTGGGCCCATCTAATATATGGATGTAATCCATACCGTTCACTTATTTGTGGGGTGGGCCCATCCCACACGTGTGGGTAGGTGGGACCCACCTTGATTATGCATTGCATAGCCATGCCGTCTGTCCAGAGCCACATGCTGGCAGATATAATAATAGTAGTAGTAAAATAATATTGTATGTGGTGGGCTCCATGTGGGACCCACTTGCTGGATGGATTGGCTGAGGCACTTTACACGTGCCATAGCTGATGTATTGACGTCAATGAGTTAGGACACACCTTGAAGATATGTGTTTCCGCACCATCCAGTAACTGCAGGACGGTGGGGCCGCATTGATATGTGTTTTACCCATGCTGTCCAAACACGTGGACACCTCCTTGATGTATTTATTTCATCCACATCATCCAAATCTTGTTAGACGGTGTTGGACAATATTTGGATGGTGCTGATGAGCTGGACAGTGTCCAAATGGTGCTGATTTACATAGACAATGTTTGGATGGCGCGGATTTACATGGATAATGTTTGGACGGTACTGACTTACCTGGACAATGTTTGGACAATGCTGATCATCATAAGTGGGCCATGTGTACAGTGATACATATGTTGCACCTGCAACTATTGAAATGATTTTAGATGTAATCCAAGCTCCCATCTGTGAGGCCCACCTTGATGTATTTTTAGGGCCCATTCGTCAGGCCCACCTTAATATATTTTTATGGCCCATAGGCAAGGCCCATTGTGATGTATTTGAGGCCCAGATACGTGGCCCATTTGATGCATACGAGACCCATGTGTAGGGCCCACATGTTATGTAATTGAGGGCCATGTGCAGGGCCCATGTATTGTGTATATGGGGCCCATGAGTGAGGCCTATTGTGATGTGTTCGAGGTCCATATGATGCAGCTCATCATGATGCATATTAGGCTCATGTGATGCGGCCCACCGTGACGTGTATTAGGACTATGTCATGCAGCCCATTGTTTTGTATATTAGGCCCGTGTGAGCGGCTCAATTTGATGTATATGAGGCCCATGTGTGAGGCCCGATGTAATGTATATGTGGCTTAGGAGCGAGGCTCAGTGTGATGTATGTGAGGCTCAGATGGCGAGGCTCAATATGATGTGTGAGAGTGTAACACCCCATGTTTTCAGGACCCGAGTACACGACCCGTTTCCCAAAAACTCGAGTGTTAACCTTAAAGGATGGTCAAATTCAAGTGTTTTTATTATTATTATTTATTTTGCTATCAGAGTAAGCAGATGAGCGTAGAATAGATAAATCAACATAAAGGAAAATTTTCATTTCATTTAAATATACCAATAGCCCATAATGACTTAAACAAACCAATGTCTCTACTCTTACAAATTACAAAATGAAATAATATTACATGTGAAATAAAATAAATTACAACAATCTTGGGATGTGAAGTCTTTGTAGCAACCCTTAGCAAATATAGTCATGCACCCTTGTCAACCATAGTATGCTCCTCACCAATATGAAGGGCCACCTGTACTACTTGTACGGTTGTATGTTTGATGGATGAGTGGCCAGCTCAGTGTGAATTTTCCTCAAGATTACACACCGCTGCATTAAGTAAGCATAGTTATAAAACAACAGAGCAATCAAAACAATACATGATGCAGTCTTTTTAAATGCATGGATACATGAATGCACATCGGCCTGGGGATGCACATCCAGCCGGACTTGGGCTCGTCGCTCATGCAAATCATCGACTTGGGAAAATCATCCAGTCGGACAAGGGTCGATAGTCGGTGGTCTAGGAGCTAGCGAAACGATACCCCGAAGATCCTAAGGGCACGTGCTACAGCATCCAGATTAGCCACCCGTCATCGCCAACATGTTATGGATGTATGATTAACCAAACCGTTATTAGTCCAGTTACAATCAGTCAATTTAAGTAAGCTCAAGGTCACTACGGGGAGCTCAGAGCCCAGCGTAGGCCGACAGCTCGGGCATAGTATCCCATACCACCATCCTCGGCTCATGAGACTACCACCTTAGGATGTTTAGTGGAAACCTGTCAACTAGTGGTCAATCATATTACAATATATGGGGCTTACCTTCGCATGGTTACACGATAAAAAAACATCGAACCCATATAGGGAAAATACCAGGACAAAGACGCATAAGGCGATATCAAAGCAAGACACATAAGGTAAATGTCAAATAAGCCACATAGGGCGATAATCAAAATCATGCGATAAAAGACCATCCTTGCAAACCGTTGGACACAATAACCCTAGATGGTAGGCCCACATCACTGGTTAATTTAAACCACCATTCAATAACCACTAAGCCGAAAGTCCATTACTATTACAACCAGTCGGGTTACATACCAAGTATGGGTATAAATATATAGGTGAGGGTTTCCCACTAGTGTACCAGTTTAAGTTCCATAAGCAATTCACAAATAATCCACAAGCATGGATAAATATGCAGAATAAATATTTAAGCAGGCAATATAGCAATTCAATTTCCACCAGCCAACACGTGTGATTTTAAGAGAGAGATATCAATTATAAATTTAAATAAAAACCATAACTTAAGCTAATGGAAAAATGGAAAGCTCAAGGGGAAGAATCATCACATCATAGTTGGATCGCCTACCAGCATGGCTAGGGCACGTGTGGTCTCTCATAGTCTAGTCCTATCATGAATTAGGAAACTACATGGTTAGATCGAGTTCTTCACACTATTGATGGTTGAGATTATAACCCGGGGTTTGGATTACCTAGGTCTAGGGTTCACCTCTATGATAAATTTCTTTTAGGATTTGCATTGTATTTGGCATATGATAATTTATTATATTAATTTAATAATTGGAAAGTAATGGTTAACATTAGTGTTATAATTAATGTTAGCCAATTTATCCTTATAATGCTAGTAATGCTATGATCTACTATTAATGATTGTACCTAAGAATGATAATTAAATGACTAATATGTAATAATGATAATTTTGTTTTGTAAGCACTACTATTAGCATGGATAATGGTTAATTGTGTTTAATAACCGAAATTATTATCGTAATACTAATGATAATGATAATAGCTATCAAGTATCAATAGTGGATTTAATCATGATAATAAATACTATAATCTGCCATTAAATCATTCATAATCATTTGTTGGGCTCCCCAAGTTGTGGTTCACAAATCCAACCCATCCATTATGTGTGTCCCACTAGGTTAAGGGGTCAAACCAAGTCTCAGGTGCATCCCAATCTCAGATGGACCCTAGTAAGTGCTTTTATACGGTTTAACATGTCTCCTCAAGATTGTAAATGGAGTGGGCCACCTGAGCTCTGTGTATGGCTGATTTTTGGGAGCACCCCATATGTAAAGGGGACCCATCAAATGGATGGTGTTGATGTTCAACACACATCATGGTAGGGCCATGTGTGTGGATAGTGGGAACATATAGATCATATACATCACACGTGGGCTCCCTGGATGCACGGTGTGGATGTGAAACAAATGAACGGCGTAGACGAAATACGTACAGCGTGGTTGTCCACATACCACCGTTTTAGGATGAACGGTGTACAACAAACCGTCAAGTGTTGGATGTCCGTTGATGGACGGCCTGGATCCAACGTCCATTGTTGGACGGTCAGGTCTGCTTTAATGTGGCCCACCAACAGCACATGTCTATGTGTATATATATATATACTATACTATATCTTTAATAAAATACTATTTTATTTTGTAGATTTCACGTCTAAGGAGCCTGCTATTTGGGACGGCCCAAAACGTGCAGTCCATGAGATGTTTGACTAAGGGCCACCTGCAATTTTTAGGGCCCATGCTGACAGGGTGTGGCCCACAACAATTTATATGGGGGCTGGCCCGCCTGGTCTGAAAGAGGGACCCAGGTGCAGCTCATGGTCCATTACAGGGTGCGGTCCACCTGCTGTTGCAGGGTGCGGCCCACCTGCAATTTGGTGAGGCCCAATGCCCGTTCCACACTATACCGTCAACGTGTATAGGGCTCCCTTGCTGCATGACGTTTTGGGGCTATTTTCCAGCCCTGATTTTTACCCCAAACATGGCTCACCCTGGGCCGTTTTCGATGGAGTTTCAGCCCCATTCACAGGCCATTGTTTGGCCTCAAACAGAGCCTACACGCAAGCCATGTTTAGTCTCAAAACAGAGCCTTCATTCAAGCCGTGTTCAGGCTTCTCTATGGCAGATTTTTGGCCCCAAATATGGCTTATAACAGACCTCATAACAACATGAAAAATGAAGAAGAAAAATGGAAGGAGAAGGACCTGGTTTGCTTGGCTGAACCGTCCTCCAACACAGAAAAATGGAAGAAAAATGAAGAGAGACTTGACTTGAAATATTTCAGGTTTTCATGAATGATCAGGGAACCATCGAGATCATCGAAATTTAGGATGTCGATGATATCGATATCAGCATCGAGGCATCGATAAATCCAGCGGATTTTTCATTAAGCTTGCTGGACAGTTTATGTCCTTGGTCGATGCAATCGACCTGGTACCGATGTCATTGATATTTGAATATCGATTTTATCGAAGGGCCCCCGATCATAGTTAAACCACCCTGAAATATGCTGGAAGAAATATACGCCCTCAAGTGATATCATCGATGCACTTCCGATCTTATCGTTGTTTGATTTTAGATCATATCGAAGGAGCATCGATATATCGAAGGAATTTGAAATTTTCTTGAAAAAACAGGGGCACCGAAAATCTGTCTGTCAATGATATCGAGTCGACTTCGATAGACTCGAGATTTGAATATCGATGATATCGATAGGTGTATTGATACATCGATAATTCGTCCAGATATGTTATGAGGTTGCTGGACATTTTTGGTCCTCTTTTCGATGGTATCGATGGAGCATCGAGGACTTGACAGCACAAGTCGATCATATCGAGATGTGTATCGATACAATCGACAGGGTAAGAAAAACTTAGAGATTTTCCTGTTTTGAAAAAAGTTTTCTCACCTTAAAACCCTATGATTTTCTAACTTGTTTTTAAGGGTTTTATTCACCTGGTGTTTTGGGTCATGGGATGTGAGGCTTTAGATTTACTTGTGGCGAGCTTGTACACATCCGGTTGAGGCAGACACTTGAATTGATTTTCCTATCAGGCTTTGTAGACAATCTGACTCAACACTCACGTAACTTGATAAACTAAGGCACTTTCAATCTCCCCCTTTGTCAATTACGTGACAAAAACCCAAAACACCCTAGAATATTGTAACGTCTCGAAAATTTCCTTACAAAGACCCGTGTACCACCTTAGGCATAATTCACACAGGACCAAATCCTTTAAAAACTAGACAAAGTTAACTAAGTGTTAAACTAGATTAGCCACAAAATCTGCTTCAATCGCTTTAAATACGACCTGCAAGACCCAAAACTTGTAGAATCATTAACGCTAGGTTACCCTAAAATCTAGGATCAATCTCATTACCCAACTGCTCTCGGGAGCACATTGAAACTCCGTATCAGGTCTGGACCGCACATCGAAAGTCCGAATAATACGAAGTTATAGACTTAGGACCGCCTTGCTGGGCTTGATAACCATCTTGGAGATCAAATCCAGATAGTGTCCCACGGCTATTCGCTTGAGCCCGGAGTGAAGAGTGTGAGAAAACGTAGGTTTCTTTAGAAATTAAATCTAATTTAAGTAATCTGAGACTTGTCGCTTGCGGGCCTGATATAAGCAATCAGACCGTCAGAATCTAACTCAAATACACCCTCGGATCAGGGGAAATTTCATACACATGTCCGTGTACTTGTAACCCCGATCGAGTTTCAGTGACAGTTGAACTGAAACTGTTCCGCCACGTGTGATCTGGGAACCCGACTGGAATGAAAACTTAACTCGACTTAGATCCAAGGTTAGTGAGCTTAAGTCCGACCTTTGGCTCAAGGGGGGCTCCAGAAGTGCTCCGTTGAGACGGAACAGACCTACTTTGGCTATAACCTAAGTATACCTTGGCCCTGAGTCTAATTTAGTGAGTTTCAAGCCTATATAAGGACCTTAAACCCTCACTCTCTCATCCTATACGAATTTGAGAAAACCTAGGAGAGAGAAGAGAGAAAAGGGAGAGAAAGTGTGAGAGAAGAGGGAGAATCTTCCTGTTATTCTACCCTACCGATCTACGTGCTTAACCATCGCTTTCTAATCGCTATCCCGACGATTTTGACTTCAATTATAGGTAATAAAACCCTAACCCTAACCTGTTTTAAGGTTTCTATAGGTACAAGTAGCAAAGTAGCTGACTTACCTTGTGTTATAGGTCGTCATATCGACGTTGACGAAAGCGTAGAGTTTCTATTAAGTTCGTTACGCTTCTACGTCGTAAGGTGCAGACTTTAGACGTATAGGTTAAGGTTTTCAAAGCTTTCAATGTCAGATAATGATAGAGTCATGATCTGGGTGTTATTGTACATGCACAATGCGATGTTTGTTTTGCGTTTCAGTTGCGTATGCAAATTATGGCATAGTGTGTATTCTGTATATTTGTAGAAAATACCGTATACGTACAAATTTTGAAAGTGTGTTTTCCATGATTAATTACTGTATGAACATGCTATATATATGTATAATACTTGGCGAAAGGATTCGCCCTAATGCATGTTTTTGCTAGTATACACTATGTATGCTAAAAGAGTGTATTCTAAGTGTTTGTGAAGATGTTTGTAAGAGTAAGTACTTAGATGATAGTGCTTTAGATAGGTGTTGAGATAGGATTCTCAACTACCTTAGAGAGGTGTATGATTTCCTCCATGCAAGTTGTTTAAATTAATTGCTTACTTATGAAATATATGTGTTTGTATTTCCTGCTTACCTTGTACTTTATAACATGCTTGTTAACATGTTTGAATTATTTTGCTTTACTCTACATGCTTCTGGTTAAGGATTGAATGTGATTGGGGCTATGTTATAGTCCAAGTGATCAGTAACAGACTGGAGTTCGTGGTTGAGATTCATTCACCATGTAGGATGTATTTGACGAACCCGAGTCGTACTTTGGTTGGCGGTAGTGGTTAGGCCAAGCGAACTGCTTATGCACTTCATGTCGTTCAACTGGTTGTGCGTTCGTGCTAGTCAAGCTCGTCAAGTAACCCGATCTGTCTAATGTGTGTTCATCATGTATGGACGCCTCTGCTGAACCTAAGGTACCAAACTCACCAATGAAACCCCGTTAACCTTGGTACCTCGATCCGCTAAGACTCATGAGCCGGGCATGGTGGTATGGGACACCGTGGTCGAGCTATCGGCCTACGCTGGGGCGATGTGTCTCCCCGTAGTAACCAGTGAGCAACCTAGACTCATGATCCGAATACGGTGGTATGGGACACTGTATTCGAGTTGTCGGCCTACACTAATAAGGTGATGGGGGAGTGGTGTAACGATTGCGTGTAACAGCCTGACAGCCCTTTGTAGTGACCTCGAGCATACTCTGAATCTGCGGAGAGGCGACGATCCTTCCCGTAGTAAACAGAGTATAAACTAGGCCTGTATTGATAAGGTGATGGGGGAGCGGTGCAACGAGTGCGTGTAACAGCCCTGACAGCCCTTTACAGCGACCTAGAACTGCATCATTGTATGAGATTATCTAGGACTGACAACCCTAAAATGGATCATTTTTTAGGAATGATATAAGGGAGGTACCTTAGTTTCCCAATACTGCTGTATGAAAAGGACTAATAACAACTCGGTAATCACGCTCATAACATAGCACTGCATGTGCCTGGAAGATGTGGAGCACTGAGGGATGAACGCATGTCGTGGACGTAAGATGGTGTCGCATGAGGGAGCATTGGCGAGGGCATGCATCATGATTGCATTCATACTTGCATTAATAAGAGTATTTAGGAGTGTTTGATTGTACTGCTTTATCATTATTGCTTGACTAAATTGATAACATGTTAACCTATGCTTTATTGTTCCACTGAGTTAGCTACTCAACCCCACGTTACGGGATGGTGTTCTGGACACCCACCAGACTCTGTCTTAGATGTAGGTATCGACGAGACGCAGGAGGCTGAGCCTGATTACTATGATGATCAGGATGAGTTCTCCTTCATGTAGTTCTCTGGAGGCTTCACTTAGGCCATTCAGATGACGGGACTACAAGGTTTACCACTACAGTTGTACCATTGTTTTGATATTTTGATTTTGAAATAAATACATGTATATGGTGACTCAGTAGGTGTTCATACTCTGGAGACCGATTGTGACGTTTTGGCTTTATATACATTTATATACATCTTTCAGTCTTCCGCTTGCATTTTATAATTTGATCTAGAGTATGAATTACTGTTTTGGTATAATCCCACTCACGATTAATGCACTAACCTAGACAACATTCAATCATAAGCATTTATGTTGCATAAGTGATGTTTTGGAACTCGGGTGTTGAGTTGTTACTCAACCCCCGATTTTCAGGGCGTTACAAATATTCTAGACAAACACATTCTAAATTGTGTGTACATGCTTTTTACACAATTTTACAATTTCTAGCTCATGTACACAACCAGTAGCTGTTTACTGCAAACTCCCCCTTACTTGATGCAGTTGTTCCCCCTAACACCTGCAACAACATACAGATATACAATTTTTCATTCGGGGTGTTTGCAAATGTTCTCCCCCTTTTTGTCAGTCATTGACAAAGATATATCAGGTGATATTAACTAAAGAGGGAATTACTTGGAAGAACAGACCAGGCAGAAGCAGATCAATTGATGTATAATAATTAACTCAGTTTAAGCAGATATCAATGTCAGAACGTATAAATGCATATTAGACAAAATAGAGCAGTGATATAGCAGTTTAGGATATTCATTAGAGACATCACACGCATTCCATATCAGAAATTTGATAAACTAGGGGAACTTAAAACATAATTATGGCATTAAACATCTGAATTATACTCAGCCATATACCAAAGTGAAACCAGAATATCCAACTATCCAAAGTAAACTGCCCAAGATTGGCAGCAAATTAACAGTTAAAAAAAACTAAGCCTACGCACAGGTGGCCAAAAAAATATAGTGATATAGAACTTGCACAGTCAACTTCTACCGTCTCCGAGAATCACCACGAGTGAGTAAGTTTACCACTTGCTGATTTGTTTGCTGGAGAAAATTGACTTTTTCTTCAATCACGGTGAGACGTCTCTCACAATTGTGAAGTCGTTCCTCCATGCTCACCATACCGTTCAATAGGTGACGTTCGATGTGATGAGTTTGGCGATTTGTGATAGACTCCAGACTTAGCAGTGACGTTCGGTTGGATCCTCATGGATATGACGGATGAGCATGTGGAGTAATCGACTGCAGAGGAGCACTGTTCTCGGGAAGAGTTGAAGGGAGACACAACTATTGAGCCACCTGAGCCGAATCACTATCAAACCATGTCTCTGAATAGACTGTATCAGATGTGGCAGGGATACCAATATGATGAGCTAATTTACAGATGAGTATAGGAAAAGCTAGTGTATCCTGATGGTTGCCTTGAATGACATGAATTAGTTGCTTAAGAAGAAGTGTTGTGAGACACACCTAAACTTCTTGATACACATCATATAGCACATTTAACATAAAGGGAGACAAATGATTACCATTCACATCACAAGGATAGACATTGGACCCAAAATTGTCATGAAGGATTTTAAAAGTTGGTCCAAGATGATTAATATGAAGGGAATTATCATCGTTCTGAGAAATAGTAGTTCCCTGGCATAGTGCACGAGTTATCTCTCCCGGACGCCCAGACCATTTAGATTTCGGCTGGTGACTAGAATGCAAGCAACCTCGAGGTCTAGAAGATTACTCAAAGTGATAGGAGTGATGTGTTTGGAGTAATGCAATAGTTCGACTTGAATGCAAGGTGGATCGTCATGAATAACATGACTTTTACTGAGGAAGTCATGGACCACCCCTATTTGATAAGTACCTCCAAGGTTTAGAATATTTTCCATCCTATTACTTCTAGAAGGAGGTCCACACCAAAATGCTCAATGGCACTGTTAAGAGCCAGACGTTGAACAACAGTGGCTAGATGTCTCACCGATGGAATGAGTTGATACATACTGGGTTGTTTCGCTTTTCCTTTCGAAGACTGAGAAAGAGACTTACCTTTCCCTTTGTTCATGATTTTTTAGTGTAAGAGACAGGTAAAGATAAGAACAGACAATACCCGACCGAAAGTGAGGTTAGACTCTGGAGTGGAAGAAATGGAAAGATAATACCTGTTTCTTTTGAAGCTTCTAGGACCCGCCGATGGTTTTTTAGCTGACGATTCCAGCAGAGAGCAAAATAAAAAAAAAATCAGAAAAATAAGATTTTTTCGCTCGACCCCTTTTATCGGTTGACAGTCTTCGATTTTATCGATCTGACTTTCGATTATATCGATGCTCCTCATTCGATGTTATCGACAATTGCTTTGATAGTTGTCCCGATCATGTGACTTTCCACATTCTGAAGAGATGTCGATGATATCGACCCATGATCGATTAATCGGGAATGACATATCGATAGGCATATCGAAGAGGAATATTTTTCTTTTTCAGCATATAGATGACCCTTCAAGTATACTTTTAGTATTTCTATGAATCAAAAGCATGCTCAGCAAAATTATGTACAATTACTGTACACATCAAAAATTATAAACATTTGAATGTTTATACAAAAGATTGAGGCAAGGAACCTCAGATATATCATTTTAAGCTCAGTAAAAAGAACTCTTATTTTAACTCATGTTCAGATCTTTGATGCACGATCTGAATTAATTCTTCCTTATCCATTTCACTTTGTTAAACGATTTGGGTGGTGGTGCAAGGGCATTGCTTCTATCCATATACTTAAGAGGACTTTTGAAGTTCTATATTTCTCTGGTTAATAATTTGTTAATATGATTCTGACCAGAGTTAGGTTGAGTCCTCCTAGGTGTTATGGATTCAAACTTATAATGAACTGAATCACCACACAAATGACATACTGGAGTTGTTCTGGTTTTGCTTCTAGAAGCAGCAGATTTTTCAGTTCTAGGTGCTGCATTTCCAGCCTTTGGCTTAAATTTTTCATATCCTAGGCCGTTTTGTCCTTTCCAGGTCTTCCCATTCCTAACAGTTTTTCTAGCTTTTCGCCACTTTGGGAAAACTTGTAGTTTATCTTGACCATCTTTTTGGATTCTTCTCCAGTTTCCTCATTATCAAATGGGAACGATTCAGTGGCTAGATGTTTTTTCTCGTTCACAGATTCAGTGGGAATGATTGAAGCAGTGGAGACCATGAGTATTTTCAATGATTTCTGATCTCCATTGCTTTCTGAGTCACTAGATTCTGAGTTTGACTCTTCTGTATCATCCTATGTGGTAGCCATTGCCTTGCCCTTAGTTTTTCTGTTTGGGCATTCGGTTGATAGGTGTCCATACTCCTGACAGGCGTAACATTGTGGTTCTTTGGTTCTTCTACCAAATTTGTCTGTAGAAAGTTTGTTGTTCACCTTTCTTCCTCTTGAAGGCTGGCCACGATTTTTCTGAAAGAACTTCCTGAATCGTTGTGCCAGTAAAGCCACTTCCTCATCTTCATCTTCCTTTTCGCTCTCGCAATGTTTTCTTAGAAGTTTTTAGGACAGTTGTTTTGAATTTTTGGGTTTGTTTGAAGTGTAGTTCAAAAGTTTGCAGGGAACCTACCAGTTCTTCTACTTTCATTTCGTCTATGTTCCTACACTCTTCAATTGTTGTTACTTTGGGATTAAACTGTTCCGGCAATAATCTAAGTATTTTCCTACAGATTTTAGGAACCGGAACTTTTTCTCCCAATCCACTCATGGAGTGACGGATGATATTCAATTTTATGAAAAACTCCATAAAGGTCTCATGCTCTTCCATTCTGAGACTTTCGAACTGTGAAGTCAGGAGTTGAAGTTTGGATCTCTTCATAGTGCTTGTTCCTTCATGGGTCGTTTCCAATAAGTCCCATGCTTCCTTGGATGTCCCACGCATACTTATTTGATTAAAGATGTCTTGGGATACGGCACAGTAGATGGCGTTCATAGCTTTTGCTTCAGCAGTCTGTTTTTCTTTATCGAACGCCGTCCATTTTTCTTTGGGTTTGGGCTTTGTGATAGTTGTGCCACTGTTAAGTACGATTTGTTCAGTTGGTGGCATCTATCCGCTTTCAACTATATCCCAAACATCATGATCCAAAGATCTCAGAAACTAGTGCATCCTAGCCTTCTAGTATGCATAATTTGAGCCATCAAATACTGGAGGTCTAGTGACTGATGAGCCCTCTCCTTTGTCCATTTTCTCAACTTCAATTAAGATCACTCTCTAGGCGGTGAAGCCCTTAAAGAGAGACCCGCTCTGATACCAATTGAAATGGCGGTGAAGGCCTTATTAGTTGAAGAAGGAATATGCCAATATGTCCTAGAGGGGGGTGAATAGGACTTTTAAAAGTTTTTATGGTTTATTTTAAAATCCTATTACACTAATCCTAACAATAGACATATATTAAGATTACTCAAAAATAACTCTACTGGCTTCCAAGCCCGGTAGAGGATCCAATCACAAGCCTTTTTAAAAGTAAACAATATGCAGACTAGTTTATGATGGATATGACTGTGTAAGTGTGTGAGGTGTGATCTCAAATATTCAAATATGTAAATATTGAACCAAATCACACAATCAGAAGAATAGCAATCTCAAACACAGTCATTTTTATAGTGGTTCGATGATCAGTCTACTCCACTCCCGGCAGACGCACTCAACCCTTGAGTGTGCCAGATTTCACTAAGGAGGTTTCACAGCGGTTCACCTCTAACCTAAGGTTTTAAATCACGTTCACCTTCAACCTTTACAACCTACACTGAGGATGACTGTTTATGCTCTCACGAGCAAGGGTCAACACAACGCACCCACTTTTAGGCGCACTGGCCAAGGATCTTCCATAAGACCCTATTGGAGGTTTCTACACGGTTCACCTCAAACCTGAGGTTTCACAGCGGTTGACCTCAAACCTAAGGTTTTGCTGGTTCACCTTCAACCAGATGTTTATGCTCTCCACAGAGCAAGGGTCCACACAACATACCCACCACGTACACTCCGCTGTAGGCCTCCTTGAGGACTTCAAAGGGTGAGAACCACTTAAGACCCAATCCTACAAAGGAATGATCACAAGTGTCCTCTTGGACTCTAGATACTTGTAAATAAGTTGATGAGTCCCGATAAGCACAATGCCGAAGATCTCCTCCTCCTTGTTGACGAAGAGTCTTTTGCTCCTTTGATCCGCAACACAATGATATACCAATACTCGGCTTCAAGTTAGGTCAAGGTCAAGATGGAATCCTACTCTTAAAATATTTTTCTATCAGAAAGATGGAGTGATTCCAATCTTATGCATTCAAGGCATCCCAACTTAATGATTTTTCATTAAGGTAGTAGCTGGAGGATCCTTAAATGCGGAAGTTCATTCCCCAATCCACTCTATTGAATATCAATGATGAGGGTGGATTGGAGGATGAACTCCCTTGAGAGAAAGGGCTTTGGATATAAGATATAAGTTGAAACACACAAAAGCACTCTCTTCTTTCTCTCCCAGAAACAATGGACAAGTCCTCTATATCTAGGCAAAAGGTTCCAACGGATATAAAATGGTCACATTTATGACTGAGTTCGATATCATCGAGCAGGTTTGATATCATCGAGCGTATACTCTCGATAGCATCGATCGTTTACTCGATGACTCGAACTCAAAGTCATACGCTTTTGAAACCTTTTGCCAGCTGGTCGATGAATCGAAACAATTGTCGATGTCATCGGATTTCGAACTCCAATTCCATCGATGATAGGTTCGATCCATCGAAACTTGAAAAATGAGAGAGACTTGACTTGAAATATTTCAGGTTTTCATGAATGATCGGGGAACCATCGAGATCATCGAAAATTGGGATGTCGATGATATCGATATCAGCGTGGAGGCATCGATAAATCCAGTGGATTTTTCATTAAGCTTGCCGGAGAGTTTATGTCCTTGTTCGATGCAATCGACCTGGTACCGATGTCATCGATATTTGAATATCGATTTTATCGAAAGGCCCCCAATCATAGTTAAGCCACTCTGAAATATGCTGGAAGAAATGCGCGCCCTCGATTGATATCATCGATGCACTTCCGATCTTATCAATGTTTGATTTCAGATCATATCGGAAGGAGCATCGATATATCGAAGGAATTTGAAATTTTCTTTAAAAAATAGGGTCGCCGAAAATCTGCCTGTCGATGATATCGAGTCGACTTCGATAGTCTCGAGATTTGAATATCAATGATATCGATAGGTGTATTGATACATCGATAATACGTTCAAATATGTTATGAGGTTGCTGGACATTTTGGTTCTCTTTTCGATGGTATCATGGAGCATCGAGGAATCGACAGTGCAGGTCGATCATATCGAGATGTGTATCGATACAATCGACAGGGTAAGAAAAACTTAGACATTTTTCTGTTTTGAAAAAAGTTTTCTCACCTTAAAATCCTATGATTTTCTAACTTATTTTTAAGGGTTTTATTCACCTGGTGTTTTGGGTCATGGGATGTGAGGCTTTACATTTACCTGTGGCGAGCTTGCACATATCCGGTTGAGGTAGACGCTTGAATTGATCTTCCTATCAGGCTCTGTAGACAATCTGACTCAACACTCATGTAACTTGACAAACTAAGACACTTTCACCTTGGCTTGTTATTTTGCAGTTGCTTCCATTACCAAAAGTAACTGAACCACCATTAACTTCTTTGATATTCATAAATATCGCCTTGTCACCTATCATATGCCTTGAGCATCTACTATCCAAGTACCATTTTGAATGGCTAATGGCTTTGAAAGCATTATGGACTACAAGACACTTGACCTTTAAAACCCATTTCATAATGGTTCTAGGTTTAGGAGTGACTTTTGAGTTTCGCTACATTTGAGAGTTAGGATTTCTCCTTTCTCTATAAACTTTACAAATATTTGAGTTGGATTTCAAAAGTTCTTTAGTAAGTCCATTATTTTTTTTCAACTAAGTGAGATCTATTATTCTTTTGATATTTATAGCTGATGGTTTTATTATTTTTAGGAACTTGAAAGGGTTTTGAGTTTTTGAAATCATTATGATTATCTTAAAGTCTTACCTTTAGAGTTAGAAGATTCTCCTCTTACAAAAATAGGATTAGACACTTTGGATTTTGATGAGTTACCTTTAATATATCCCAGACCTAACTTGTCACCACATTTTCTAGATGAGGTTAACAATTTTTCAAGCTTTTGGTCACCATGGGTATATTTCCAAGTATCCTTTACACTCAAAAGGGAGTTTTAGTTTCTCATTTTCTGTTTTGAATTTTTTTAATTCAGAAGATTCAAAACTTAAATCTAATTTTATTTTTTCAAAACAATTAGCAAAATGAGATTTTTCTAAAACTGTATTTTCATGTTCTTCTTTTAATTTAGCATATTTTTCTTTTTGAATTTTCAATTTGATAACAATTTTAGAACTCTCTCTATATAGAGCATTGTAGGCATATTGAAGATCATCTTCATTTTCATTTTCAAGGTCACTCCTGAGATCATTGTCAGATAGATTATAGCTATATGAGGAAGTGACTCTAGCTAAGGTCATAAGAGCTTTTACATCGTTTGTATTTGTATACTCTTGTTCTAATTCATCAGACTCAGAAGAGCTTTCAGAGTTGGATGATTCATCCCAAGTGGCAATCATGCCCTTTCTTTTTGACCTATCCTTTTTAGGACGTTTATTAGCTAAATGTCCATATTCGTGATAGTTGAAACATTGACTATCCTAAATTTTAGATTTCTAAGAACTAGATTTTCTTTTACTTTTATCTGTTGATTTTTTAATATCTGATATATTCTTGTTTTTGAAGATTCTATAAAACTTTTTAGCTAACATTGTCATATCATCTTCTTTTTCTTTAGAATTAGAATTAGAATTAGTTTCTTTTAAAATAGATTTAGAAGATTTAAGAGCAATAGACTTAGCTTTTGGAGCCTTAAAATTCAACTCATTTGTTTATAAAGAGACAACTAGCTCATCAACCCACATAAGATCACTATCTCTCAATTCTTGAATGGCAGTAACTTTATAATTGAATTTCTCGGGAAGATCACTGACAGACATCATCTGAACCATTGATCCCATGACTGGGAAGCGTAAAGTGAACAATCCACGCCGATGAAAGGATCTGATCAAGAAAAAAATGGCGAAGATAAGATCTGCCATTAAAACGGAGCTTATCTCCGTGATCGAGCAGGGAACAATGATCGCTGGTTCAAAGTGTTTCACAATCTAGTTGTTGATCTGATGGCCCCAAAACAGACTCTCAATCAGTAGAAAACAGACATCCAGCAAGGTCGAATGAATCTGATAATGAAAACCATGAAACCACCTTACGTGAAATGCCATCGCACCCGTCGGACGAGCGAAACCGTTTCCCCTATCGAAAGACACTAACGTAGAGGGCTGGCCAAACGAACCCAAATACATAAGTTTTTATGCAAGAAAATTCTAGAAATCGATAAGATGAGTCTATAAATTCCTGATGAAAAACAACATAAGAGAGAAAGGAGAGAAAGAAGAAGGAAAGAAGAAGATGAGAGGGCAGATGCACCATCAAGACGTGGAAGAGTCACCCGCGACTCACTGAGTTGTAGAATTGAGAAATCAGTTAGAGGTATATCTCTCCCATATTCCTCATTCTTCTTAGGCTCCTCTTTCCTTTCCCTTTCTTCCACCGGCTCAAGCCAAAGGACCTAGGACAAGGTCAAGGTGAGTCAACTCGATCAAGAAATATTAAGATAAGGGATTTAGGCTAAAGCTCCAACCCTCGTCATTGACCTTCGCTTAAGAAGGAACAAACATCAAAGGTGAGGGTTTTATCCTTTAAGCATACATTAATTTAAGTTGTTATATTTATCTTGCCTTTTACATGCTCTCATGTTACTATGAATCCTCCCTGTAATTATATATTTTATCAGCAATTATTTATCCTTTGGGATTATAGTGTAATGTTGATTACGAATGATCTTCATGAATTTATGTGGGGCGATGGATACAAGCCTTGCCCTTACATGCCTTTATCAATTTATTGAGTTGGCCCTTGCCACTCTTCTCTTTATTGAGTTGGCCATTCCCACTCCCTTTTTGTTGAATTAGCCATTGTTATTTTCCTCTTTATTACGTTTGCCATTGCCACTTTTATATTTGCTGAGTTGGGCATTGTCACTCTTCTCTTTATGTTATTGGCCTTGTTTTATCTATCTTTAAATGGCTTGGGTATGTGTCTTGATATTTCAATACATCCATAATTCAATGAATATCCCCTTTTTTGGTGCAAGTACTATGTTGGGTATCCCTCTTCTAGTGATCGAATATATATCGGGGACGTAATGCGTTTTCGGTGGGAGCCCTAGGGCGACACGTAATTCTATGTTTCATGGGTGATGATACACAAATTGGTGTATGTAAATCGTTATACGTGTTACATCTAATTTTTTTTTCTTTTTGGGGGTTGGATGTCGCATTTAGTCGCTCAAATCTGGTCTTTTCTTTTGGGGGTTCGATGTCGCAATTAGTTGTTCCAATTTGGATTGCGTGATTCACCCGGTTATGTGTTGTGTTTGTCTTGGGATAGCCACATAAATCATTGTTAAACGTGGGATACGCCGATGAATCTCCGTAATATGGGATGCGGGGCGAGTCAGATAACTATAATCGTATTCCACAATGTGGTGATCGCTAAGTATAATAAATCACATATACTTTACTCGGCATGCATCTCATATAGATTGCTTGTGCATTGATACCTCTTGTAGTTGTGGAGTACGAGACGTATCAGAACCTTTACATTACTTTTATAAATCTCTCGAATTACTATTAATCTTAAAGGATGACCATGACTATGAGTAGGGCATTGACCTTCTCCCAACCATACAGATGATGCAGGTGATGTATAGATTGAAGACTTAGAGGACCATCTCCCTATGGAAGATCATACTGAAAGAATAGGAAGATAGTTTTACTATTTAGTTTCATACTTTCGCTGCAAACTTTATAAATGTAATAAGCTCCCATTGAGAGGGCATTTGGTTATTCTTTTACTCTGATGAAATAATCAATACACTTAATTTTAATCTCGTGAATGTTACCTTTATGAAGGTATGTGGATGTGATCCAAATGAAAAAAAAGGTGTAATTTTTAAAGCATCCAATTTATACATTATTAACACCCAGTTTTTTCGGGCACGAGAACAAACTCTGGCCGTGAAAAATTTAGGATGTTACAGTACTATAACGCCCCGAATTTTCATGGCTAGAGTTTATACTCATGCCCGAGAAAACCGGGTGTTAATAGTGTAAAACTTGGATGCTTTAGAAATCTCACTTTTTTTTAAAAAATCGCATCCAGATACATTCATAAAGGTAACATTCACAAGAATAAAATCGACTGGATTCATTATTTCATCAAAATAAAGAAGTTCAATAAATAATCAAATGCCTTCTCAATAGAAACTTATTACATTAATCGAGTTCGCAACGGAAGTATAAAACTAAATAATAAAACTATCTTCATATTCTTTCCGTATAGTCTTCTATAGGGAGATGGTCCTCTAGGTCTTCAAGTGGTACATCACCTGCATCATCTGTACGGTTGAGAGATGGTCAATGCCCTACTCATAGTGATAGTCATCCTTTAAGATTAACAGTAATTCAAGATATTCATAAAAGCACTGTAAAGGTTTTGATACGTCCCGTACTCCACAATTACAAGAGGTATCAATGCACAAGAAATCTATATGAGATGCATGCCTAGTAAAGTATATGTGGAATACGATTATAGTTATCTGACTCGTCCCGCATCTCATACTATGGAGATTCGTTGACGTGTCCCATGTTTAACATAGATTTATGTGGTTATCACAAGATGAACACAACACATGACCGGGTGAATTACGTAACCCAGATTGGATCGACTAATTGTGACATCCAACCCCCAAAAGAAAAGACCGAATTTGAGCAACTAAATGCGACATTCAACCCCCAAAAAGAAAAGAATTGATGTAACACATATAATGATTTACATACACTAATTTGTGCACCATCACCCATGAAACATGGAATTACATGTTGCCCTAGGCCCACAACAGAAAACGCATTACATCCGTGATAATTATTCGATCGTTAGAAGAGGGATACCCAACATAGTACTTACACCAAAAATTTAAATCCATTGAATCATGAGAGTTCAGGAATATCAAGACACATGCCCAAGCCCTTTAAAGATAGATAGCACAAGGCCAATAGTATAAAGAGAAGAGTGACAATGGCCAACTCAACAAAGTTAAAAGTGGCAATGGCCAATGTAATAAAGAGTAGAGTGATGATAGTCAACTCAATAAAAGAAGAGTAGCAATGGCTAACTCAACAAATAGATGAGTGACAATGGCCAACTTAAATATAAGGAGAGTGGTAATTACCGACTCAATAAAGAGGAGAATGGCAAAGGCCAACTCAATAAATTGATAAAGGCAAGGGCAAGACTTGTATCCATCGCCCCACATAAATTTATAAAGATCACTTGTAAACAACATTGTACTATAATCTCAAAGGGCAAATAATTGATGATAAAACATATAATTGCAGGAAGAATTCAAAGTAACACGAAGGGATGTTAAAGGTAAGATAGAAATAATGCGAAGGCATTTAAAGGTAAGACGAAATAACAGGATGACATGTAAGGGCAAGGTAAATATAATAACTTAAATTAATGTAAGCCTAAAGGATAAAATCCTCACCTTAGTTGTTGAAGCGTCCTCCTGCATTGTTAGAACTTAGTGCATGTACTTTAGTTTCAACTTCAACTATAGAGTTGTAGACACCCCACCCAAGCTAACATCTCAAGAAGGCTAAGACAATCTAGGAATCATGATCATGTCCAAAACCAAACCCCAGTCCCAGCTTAAACCTAAAATCTTGACCTAAAATCCCAAACTTCAAATCCGTAATCATAACCATTCAACCCACTGACAGCCCCCGCCTATACCCTATCTGAGCCCCTTACCCGAACCCGAAACCCTAATCCGAACCTTACCCGAACCCGAAACCCTAATCCGAACCTTACCCGAATTCGAAACCCTAATTCGAACCTTACCCGAATCTGAAACCCTAATCCGAACCGTACTTGAACCCAAAAACCTAATCTAAACCATTAGAACCTCCCAAACCCAACCCAAAGTCCCAAACCTAGGACCTATTCAAGACGAGTCAACCTAATACAGCCGGACGAGCCAAAAATCTAAAAAAGGAGACCATCGGACGAATCAGTGCATTAAGCAAAGCTCACACGCTTGAGCCCGGCCCGAGCACGGCCCGAGTGGTAGTTGGACTACCGCCGGCAGTAGTTTAACTACTGCCGGCGATACTCCAATTACCACCGCTCGCGACCCTCATGTGGACAGCTGTCCCAACGTCCAAAAGTCAACTTTCTCAAGAAATTAGCCCTCCAACCTTCACTATTTACCATTTTACCAACCCTAAGAGCCAATGAGAGAGTGCCACGTAGCATTCCCCTCTCCTCAACCAACCATAACTTACCACCTCATCTTTTACCCCTCCTAAACCCTACAATTACCATAAGACCATTGGAGAAGGCTATAAATAGTCCTCTCCTCAAGCATCCACTTTTCATTTCAAAAGCTAAGTGAGAGAGGAAGGGAGAGAGAGAGAGGAAGAGAGTGAGAGTGAGGAGGAGCTCTGAAGCCTCCAAATCCAGATTTTTCAGCTATCCCCTTAGTCTACTCCCTACCTTCTCAACCATCCCTAATCTCGAAGTCTAACCCGGATTGATCATGGCTCAGTCCATGTCTTATCCTACTCAAGATCAAGCTAAAGATCTATTCATTTTAAGCATTCATCATGACATCTAATCCCTTCTCAACCCCCTAGTTCTTTAGATCTCTAGTAAACGTATGCTCTGTAACTTACCGTACATCGGATTCTGTCACATCAGAAATTCCTAGCAATTTAGTCCATTTTATTTTTTAGCATAAGCATCATTACATCCGCCTTTTAGACACATTCCCAGACGTATGCTGTAACGCCTTGAAAATCGGAGGTCGAGCATAAACTCAACTCCCGAGTTCCAGAACATCACTTATGCAACAAAATGAATGATGATTGAATGTTGACTGTATTCGTGCATTGATCATGAGTGAGATTAAGCCAAAACAGCATATCATACTCCAGAGACAGTTAAATTTGCAAGCGGAAGACTGTGATAGATAGATAAAATATATAAACTATGATGAGTCTCCAGAGTGTGATAACATTACAAGGTTAAATAATTACAAGTACAGTTCTAAAATATACCAAATGTGAGGAAGTGTAATGTCTCCTATCCAAGTACCGTAGCCCCGTCAATACAATACCAGGTCTTCATAGACCTGTCAGAGATTACATGTAGGAGAACTCCTCCTCAACATCATAGTAGTAGTTCGGCTCTGCTTCATAAGCATCGCCAACACCTGAAACTCAACAAATCTGGTTGGTGTTGCAAACACCGTCCCGTAACGTGGGGGAGTGAGTGATCAACTCAGTGGAACAATAAAGCATAGGTTAACATGTTATCAATTCAGTCAAGCAGTAATGATAAAGCAGTACAGCCAAACAATTTTTAACTACTCTTATTTAATGCAAGTATGAAATGACATGATGTATGCCCTTGCCAAACCACCCTCATGCGACATCATCTTATGTTCGTGGATGCATACCTCCCTCAGTGCTCCACATCTACCAGGCACATGCGGTGCGATGATGAGCATGATTACCGAGTAGTTATTAGTCCATTTCAAACAGCAGTATTGGGAAACTAAGGTACCTCCCTTGTATCATTCCCAAACATGATCCATTATAGGGTCGTCAGTCCTAGTTAATCTCATACGATATTATGGTTTGAGAGGCATAGCGAAGGCATCACAAAGAGCTCGTCACCCGTCAGCACGGATACAGATCTCACTATATGCGGCTCAATTACTGGCCGTCAGCTCGAATACAGGTCTCACCGTACTCGGCTCAATCGCTGGCCGTCAGCTCGAATACAGATCTCACCGTACTCGGCTCAACTCATGCTCTAGTTGCTGTGAAGGGCTCGTCGCCAATCACAGACCTTAGAGTATACTCGAAGACACTACGGAGGACTCGTCGCCCGTCAGCACGAATACAGGTCTCACCGTACTCGGCTCTCGCCGTAGGTGTCGACAGCTCGAATACAGTGTCCCATACCACCGTATTCGGCTCACGAGTTTGGTTGCTCAATGGTCACTACGGGGAGGCACGTGGCCCCAGCGTAAGCCGACAGCTCGGCCACAGTGTCCCATACCACCATGTCCGACTCATGAGTCTTAGCGGATCGAGGTACCATGGTTAACGGGATTTCCACTGGTAAGTTTGGTACCCTAAGTTCAAATAGTAATGACCAAACATGGTGAACACACATTCGACATATCGGGTTACTTGACGAGCTCGGCTAGCTCGAGCGCACAACAAGTTAGACGATATGAAGCGCATAAGCACTTCGCGTGGCCAACTACTATCGTCAACCGAAGTACGACTCGGGTTTGTCGAACACATCTCACGTGGCAAATGAATCACAGCCACGAATACAATTCTGGTACCGATTGTCTGGACTATAATCATAGCCCCAAACACAATCAAGTGCAGATAGATAAAGCAGTAGCGGATCAAGATTCAACTCATACAATCAAGATCTGGTATTATCCGTTTAGGGCTGCCAGGGCTGTTGCACGCACTCGTTGCTCCACTTCCCCATCACCCATGACGGATCATACAACGTAAATATAAATTTAAACATATACATTACATAGTTAAAATCATAAAGCAGTTGAGCATGTATGAAGCACAACACAAGCATGAGTTTGTACATTTTCAATTCCTAATCACACAACTATCCAAGGAGATCATACACATAGTTAAAAGAGGTTGAGAATCGTATCTCAACACCTTATACATTACAATTTGCTAACTACTACTCATTCAGACATTTCAAGAACCACTTAAACAAACATACATCAACATACATGACATATGTCGATCACATAGGCATTAGGCCAAATCCTTTTACTAGGGAGTTGCCCCAATCATAACACGCGTACACCCACGACGGATAGTCATGGCAAGCAGGAATCCAAGTTCCATATTCATTCAGTCATTTCCACAAACACTTGGGCCACACATTTTAGCATATATAGTGTATATTGGCCGTGACGTGATTTAGGACAAATCCTTTCGTCAAAGGGGTATCGCCAATACAACAATCATATATCCATGACAATTAGTCATGGTGAGCACGAATGAGAATTCTATACTCATTCAGCCATTTTCACAAACACTTAGAATACACTATTACAACATACATGGTATATGTTAGCAAAACATGTATTAGGGTTATCCTTTCGCCAAGCAAGTATTTTATGCATAATAATATATTATACAACAAATAATCATGGCAACCACATCTCTAAAATATATATGTATACGGTACTTCTACAATACAGTATTTCTACATACATAGTGTATTAGTAAAACATGTATTTGGCGAAACTTTCGCCAAATAAGTATTTTATCCATATATCGTATATTCATACAACAAATAATCATGTCAAACACATTTCCAAAATTTATACGTATATGTATTTCTACGAATACCTAGAATATGTAAAATTCCATATTTTTCATCTTTAATCGAAACAGAAAACGGACATCACTTTGTACATGTACAATTGCATGCAGATCATGAATCTATCATTATCTGACATTGAAAGCGTTGAAAACCATAACCTATACACCTAAAGTCCGCACCTTTTGTCGTAGAATCGTAACGAAGTCGATAGGTTTGCTAAGCTTCCGTATTCGGCAGTTTGGCAACCTATAGAACAAAATAGGTTAGCTATTTCACAACCTACAACTGTCTAAACCCCAAAACAGATTAGGGTTAGGGTTTCTTACCTAGAAATGACGCCAGAAATGCCGGGAAAGCGATGAGAATCAGGCGGTGAAGCCCGAATAGCGGCAGGGAGATTCTCCCACTGCTCCCACACTTTCTCTCTCTTTTCTCTCTCTCTCAATCTCAAATTCGTATGGCTGCCATGAGAGAGGGTTTAAGGTCCTTATATAGCCTAAATTTACCGAAATAGACTTATGTTCAAAGTATACTTACGTTATAATCAAATCAGCATCATCATGTTGTTCAGCTCAAAAGAGGGTTTCTGGCGGCCCTCCTTAAGCCAAAGGTCGGACTTAAGCTCACTAACGCTGGATCTACGTTCTATTAAGTTTTCATTTAAGTGAGATTTCCAGATCACGCGTGGCGGACCAGTTTCAGTTCAACGGTCAGTGGATCTCGATCGGAGATTCCGAGTACATGTAAATGTGTATGAAATTTCTCCTGATCCGAAGGTGTAATTTGTTCTGATTCTGACGGTCTGGTTGCTTAAAACTGATCCGCAAGTGAGAGGTGCCAGATTACTATTCAAGATATTTTATTTTGAAATAATTTCACATTTCTCACACTCTTCACTCCCAGAGCTCAAGCGAATAGCGTTGGGACACTATCTGGATTTGATTTCTGAGATGGTTGTCAAGCCCAGCAAGGCGGTCATAATTCCTTAACTTCGTGTTAATCGGACTTCCGACGTGCGGTCCAGATCTGATACGGAGTTTTGAGATGCTCCGAGAGCAGCCGGGTAATGAGATTGATCCTAGATTTTAGGGTACCAGCGTCAATGATTCTACAAGTTTTGGGTCTTGTAGATCGTATTTAAAGTGAATGGTGCTAATTTCAATTTCACAGGCACTCTAGTTTAACACTAGCTAAATTTCGCCTAATTTCTAAAGGATTTAGTCCTGTAAGATTTCTGTTTGAGGTGGTACTTAGTCCTTTGTAGTTTGTATATAGAGTGATCCAAGTTATACTACTTAGCTAGTTTAAGATAGTGTCTAGGGTGAAAGTACTTTGAAAAATTGAAAAATCAAGGTGGTGAAGGGTGGAATTTGTGAAGAAAATGGTTCACAAGCGATTTTAGCCTTTGGGACTGAGTTTTGACAAGTTGATAAGGTGTTAGGGTCGACCCATTGCCTAAGGACGTCTAATCCCAGGTTGGCAAAAATTTGGGATGTTACATATGCTCTGTGGCTTGTCGAAATCTCGGATCTTGCCACATCAGAAATCCATGTGTGTACCTAGTCCTATCTCAACCACATCATCCATTCCTTAAGATTGTTTTACCACACAAAGTAGAGACCGTACTTTCGTACGGACAAATAGGGTTCTTAACACTTTTCCTCTTTGTAACAGAGGTCCCTTGCCCGGAGTCTCAGATCGCAAACCAGGAGTCAATCTAAGGTAGGAGAGTCTTCGGATTTCTCCAACCTTACATATTTCGCGGGTTTTAACAACCACGAGATTTTGAGATTAATTGGCTAGTGGCGACTCCAACATCCATAAACCAGCCTAATCACCCCCACCATCAAATCCATAACATCCAAACCAACGTGGGCGCTGATTTCCAGTGTCTACAAGAGTATATAAACTACATGATTAGCGTTTCATCCTTCATCTACATCTAGGTTAAATAAATTACTAGTCTAATTTAGGGATTTAACCTACGTTATCCTATAAGAAGGCGACTTACCTTGATCAATACCTACAACTCAACTCGAGAAAATGAGTCCAATCGGCCAAACGAGACCCTACACCTGCCTCTCTTTTCTTTCTTTGTTTTTCTTTCTTTCTTTCTCTTTCTTTCTCTTTTCTTTTCCTTTCCTTTCTTTTCTTCTTCTTCCTTTTCTTGCTGCCACGTCCACCAAGGAGTTGGATGTTGCTCTCTCTCTCTCTCTCTCTCTCTCTCTCTCTCTCTCTCTCTCTCTCGTTGTACCTATCCACAGCAGGGTGTGGGGTTTTTATACAAGTCTGAATTATCTAGAATATTCCAGCGTAAGTTATACGCAGAAGAGGTTTAACGCAAACAGGTTACGAAAGATGTGCGTAGAGTTTGTTTTATACAACCTTCCTGTTCTTTCCTCCTTTCTTTTCTGTCAAGAATAGGGTCGTTCTGAATGGGGTCCACAAGTGGAAGATCGTGGTTGCGTTCTTAGGTGCAAGAACATCCCTGATCAGATAGTGGCCTTGCAGATCCCTGATTTGCGGTGGCCTTGTTTGGAAAGACCGGGAAGTCATAATCTCATCGAAACCTTTCTTCCTACTCTACCATCATGGAAGGGTTCAGATTCCCCCTCATTGTGGTCTAGATGGTTCGGATCTAGTGCCATGATCCATGTTTGGCTGTCTTGCGTAGTGGGAGTTTGAAGTACGAATGGATTGTCATAGTTTGCGTGAGCGTCCGGCCAATCCAGAAATCCTCAGCGTGACCAACTTTTCTCCGGTCTTTCTGGAATCTCTGGGATGGTCGGTTTTACCTCCCCTGAGATTTGAATGGCTAAGATAGAAGGGATCTTCCGTAATTGGAAGTTCCAACCGAGTTCTCTCTATATATCCATTTTTATCGTTCGCTATTACAGCGGACGGAATTTGTATATTTTCTGTCTAATTTTCATCATTAGGTGGGGTCCCTTATCATGGATTTCTAGGAAATCCAATCCTTCAATTAGATCCACTATGATGTATTGGTCCATGAGTCAAATTATGAGGTTGATCCCAGCTCTTGATGGGCCATGCATTGCAACAATGTGTGAGAGTTACCACAAGATGTTACTTCTGATAGCTTTTGTGAGATCCATCTCGTTCATCACATTTGCAATGTTCCCTTCGGTCACGGTCTCAAATATGGGCCTAATCTAAGTCCTAAGTGGGCCACATGTTGTGAAAGTGTGGGTGACAATTACAGTAAGGATTTACGTAAATTCCTCGCAAGCACCCGTATCTCGAATGCGGGATTCGTTTAACTTTAGTTTGGTTGTATGGAATTAGTGGAGCCCACTATGATGAATTTTTAGGGAATCCATTTCATTCATTACTGTAGCCAAGTCATGTTGGCTCATGAGCCCAATATGAAGTAGATCCGAGCCCTACATGAGCTTATCTTGAAAGGTCTCCTAGCGGGTGCCAAAGTGGACTTGATCTAAATTACGATCCAGCTTAATGATCAGGTCCCAAATTTAGAGGAAATGTATAGTCAAGATAGGCAGACAATTGGATAAAAATTGGTGTAGATCCGAAATATCACATTTTACATCAAAAGGAAGGAACTGACTTCAACGTTCAACGGTGTAGGATCATAAATCGGGGTCTAAATTTTGTATGATGTCGTAGTCAAGTGAGACCAAGGTGTGATCCAATTTTGAGTTGCGATGAACGACAGGAAATGGCTAGATCTGAAGATCTAGGTTTTTACAGAGTTGATAAGCCACGAAAAGATAACTTCGTACTTAAGGAAAAGTCTACCAAAGTAGGGTCTTTATATTTCATACTTGGTCCATATTATGGACAATCCAAGTCGTTCATATGAAATAAAATATCCAATTACGGCTAGCCACGAGGTTTCTTCACTCGATTGACACCAAAATCAATGGTTAAGGGGCTGATTTGTCAATTGGGTCACTTATACAATGATTAAGGGCTGAAATTTGATGCATATTGTTAATTTATGATACATAGGCATGGTATAAATTTTCACATTAAACGGATAGTAGGAACCATATGATCTAGAATTCAAGGGTCTAGGTTAATGGCATTTTCATAATTATTGATAATCTAAGAGTTTTGGAAAATCTAATGGTTCTATATGGTTCTATGCCCATTTCTAAACAATTCTTACAAAAAAACTTACATCTAAATCATTATGGATAAAGAGTTATTCACTGAATTAGTCAAGGGAAGGTACATATATCAAACCACATGATCAACGGTCGGATGACTTGATTTATGGATGAAGATCATTCTTAATCGGTCAGATTCACGATGGAGGATGGATGTAGGGTTATGTTAGTTAGATTGGTACCGTACACGTGTACATAATATGTTAAATTCATGGTAACACTCGAGGACTTTCAATACTTAGGTATTGAAAAGTTCGGTGTGTTACACTTTAGAATTGAATCTCTCGGGAAGAGATCGCAATATTTTTGCACAGACCTTACTTTCAGGGATTCCATCTCCTAGACCCTATCTGGAATTTACTATGTCATTTAGTTTCATATAGAAGTACATGAAAGTTTCATTTTTTTTCCATATGCATTTCCTCAAATCTAGTAGTAAGGATTTGAACTTTTGATTTCTTGACTATAGAAATGCCTTCATGTGTCATTTCAAGGATATGTCATGCTTGTTTGGCTGTATCATATGAAATAATTCTTTTGAATTCATCAGCCGATAAAGCATAAGTTATGACATTTAAGGCCTTAGCATTAGCACTGCTTTTACTTTTCTGAGCTGCAGTCCATAAATAGAATGTCGTTTCTTTCATATATTTAGTTCCATCATTGCCTAATACTTTAGTCATGGGAGGTTTCCATTTGATCACAGTGTCTTACCATACACTTTCATCTATGGATTTTAGAAAAATCCTCATTCTGGCATTCCAATATGAATAGTTGGAGCCATCAAAAGGTGGTGGCTTGGTAATAGATAAACTATTAAAATTTGACATTATTAAAGCTCTAGATCTTTAACTTAGGAAATTAATCCAAAATTGAGCAACCTGGCTCTGATACCACTTGAAATGGCTAGCTTAACAGTCCTTGGGGGGGGGGGGGGGGGGGGGGGGGGGGGGATCTTAATCGCACTAGTATTGAAAAATTGATTTAAACTAGTTCGTAAGACAACCTACACCCAAAACAAAGTTTACGTAGGACAATCTTATTTCACGAACATTTGAAAAAATCAAGATATCAAACCAAGTAAGAGAAAGTAAACATATTTATTACAAACATTCAACACTTTTGCATAAAAGAAATTACAAACATTATCAACAAATGCAAAAAGAAAACATTCACCACAAACACCAAGAATTATAGTGGTTCGGTGTGTACAACAAATGTTCTCAAACAGCCACACCTACTCCACTCCCAAGATTACTAACCTCATAATATCAACTTTCACTATGAACAAGGTTTTCACACGGTCACCTTAAAACCTGATACAGTTATGATTTTAAAGGGCTATCACAAACATAGAAACCCCGTTTTGAGATTTTCAGGCTATCTCAGATAAAACCTCTATTGAGATTTTCTGGCTATCTCATAAAAAAAAAAAAACCAAATACGAAAAGTAAACTGATACTTATCTTCACCGAAGAAGATGCTGTAGCTGTAGATCGCTTTTCTTAAATGGCGAATGTTCGATGTTCAGTCCAATAGAAAAGGTCTAGGGTTCTAATTGATTTTAATTAGATTTAAACCCAAAGGCTACTTGCATTAATTTCCTCAAATCTCAATAAGAGTAAACATTCTTTTTAAAATCAGAATGACAGAGTTTTGAGATAAACGAATTAATGAAAAAGCTATAAAATAAATTTATAAATGCCGCTTGATAGCTTGACAGTAAATATGGCTTCTCTCTTTCTTGGATAAGGGTTTTGATAGGCTTAAATTGTATTTTAAGATTGAGAAAGAACCTCTATTTATATTCAGAAAATCTGTTCATTCGACTGGTTTAAGGCAGTCTTCGACTGGTCGAAGCACTGGATGTAGTTCCAACAAATTTTCGAATTCGAGCGGGATAAGATTTAACAGATCTTCAACTGGTTGAAGAGCCTGTTCGACTGATCGAGGGTGACCTTTCAGTGGTTGAACAGTCTGTTAGATTGATCGAGCAAGCATAATCTGACTTGAATTTAGTTGCTAGACTTCGAGTCGAGGAACCTTCGACTGGTCAAAGGGAGTCTTTCGACTGGTTGAGGACTCCACTCGACTAGTCGAAGACGCAGTAAAATTTTTGTTATACTTCAGTTCTTTCTTCAACTAGTCGAGGAATTTCTTAGACTGGTCAAAGCAAAACTTATTCAAGTCGAAACTCAGTCAATTATAAGTATAAAAAATTAATTTAAATATGTTTTGAAAGCTCCTAAACCTAAGGTTTTTCAAGGGTTTAAAATACCTGTATGAACTGAACTTCATACGATTAGAAACTTGAAGTTTTCTACTAGTTGATTCATCAGTAACAGTTGAACTTGTTGATGAAGCTTGATCTTCTACTAACATTTTTAGTAGAACTTGAACTTACACTTGAAGGTGAACTTTCCATCTTGAACCATGTGACTTGAATTTACACTTGACTTCAACTTGAACATAATCTTGTCGTTAACTTGAAGAACACTATGCTAAGTTGTTTTGACACGACGAAATTTAATAAACCACGTGTAATATGTGCTTTAAACATGATAGCACTTACACATAGAAAACTTGATTTTTGAGTGAATGAAAATTGATTAGAGTGAGTCTGTTTATAGACTACGAGTAGGCACTTAAAGCACCATTTTAAATGGGTTAGACCTGTTGGGTTTAAACCTCACTAGTTTGATCACCCGAATAGACGTGCATCTAGCTTGAAATTCGTGCAAAACCAAATGATGCAAGCATACTTGCGAAGCAAAACTACTAGGTGAGTGTACTCTCAGTCCACACATGCACTCAGAATCGGCCTGGCACGACACATGAGTGTGTGTAGTCAATGGCATAGGTTCAGGCTAAATGACATAATCCCCAATTGGAACAAATTCACATGCCCCTTGAGAAGGGGTTCAAGCCCCTTGAGAATGCCTATTTCATGTATTGTTTGCAATGTTGTATACCATGGTTAAGGGAAAACACTATCAAACCAATCGTAAAATAAATAAATAAATCAGGTTGCAACTCGGAAGGGAAGTTGGGGTGAGCTCTATTTTTGAGGCATAATAATTATGGATTAACTATTTGAGATTAAATAAATAAATAAATAACTATGCTCTTAAGAAAAAGTGTAGTCATAACAGTCAATTTCTAGGGATCTATTTTTTAAAATACAAACAATGAAAACAAAAATCAAATTTATGGAAAATTTTCGTTTCTTAAGGAATCTTGTTTCAAACAACCCCCCTGGACTGTGATTGTTTTTATGCAACACTTTGGAATTGAAAACGAGTTTACGGAATTTTACTTTTCTAATGTCTGCTATATAAAAAGAAAAGAAAAGACGAGATGAGATGTGGAATCCTTATTTGTTTCCCAAATTTCAAATAAAGTAAAATAATAATAACAAAACTGATAACAATATCTAAGAATAAGTCAATAACTCAATTTCCAACTGATGAAGTGCAATGAATCAACCATTTTACCATTGACCTTTTTTAAAAATCACATTTCTATATAAATCCTTGAGTATTTTATTGCAAGCCAAACTCATGGAATTTCTTATAGTGTCAATAGTTTTCCATTTCTAGGCTACCATATCTCCATAATGGTATTAATAAAAACAATCATGTTGAATTAACCTTTTACATTGGAATGGAGGCTGTGTGACGGTGACAACTATTCTATACCTTTTAGGTAGGTCCAAATTCAGAAAACGAGTCGGACTCCATAGGTCCCGCCTTGTTATATGTGTTTTTATTAACGCTGCCCATTTATTTTGCTAGATCATCTTGGGGCATGAATCCAAAAATGGAGTAGATACAAAGAGCAAATGGAGCAGCCGATATAGTAAGGGGAACATTCAGGCCCATCAATGAAACTTGTGTGGGGCTCACCATAATGTTTATTTGAGAACTAACTTATTGATAAGGTCACATAGACGTAGATAAAAGCTAAAGGATAAATACAAATATTAGCTTGATCCAAAACTTCTATTACCCCCGTGAAGTTTTCAACATTAGGGATTCATTCTTTAGTATTTTTTGTGGTGTGGTCAATTTCAGCTTTGGATCTCCCTCAATTTTAGCTCATAACCTAAAGTGATTTGAAATATATATATATATATATATATATATGGGAAAAGGTACAATGAGCTCGAGCTGATTTTAATATCCCATGAGGTTGAACTATGCGGGCCCCACCGTGATGCGTTTCGAACATCTACACCGTGCATTTGATGCGTCCCCTTTAAAATATGGGATATCCCAAAAATCAGCCGTATACGAAACTCAGGTGGGCCATACCATCTAAAATCATGTGAAGACATACCAAAAATATATAAAAGCACTTGGTGGGGCCCACCTGAGTTTTGAATGCTGCTGAAACTTGGTCTGAACCCTCATCCAAGTGGGACACACATAATGGAAGGGCTGGATTTGCAAACCACATCTCGGTGGTCCACAAAAATGATTATGAATATTTTAATGGTGCACGACTCCTCTCAACTTCTGTATGTGGTGTGGCCCACACAAGTCACATATTGACTTAATTTTGAGACCTAGGCCCACGATGGAATGGGGCATCTGACTGATGGGGTAGATGTTAGAAACTCATCACGGTGGGGCCCACATAGCTCGACCTCACGGGACGTTAAAATCAGGAGGGCATTGTACCTTTTCGATATATATATATATATATATATATATATATATATATATATATATATATATATATATATATATATATATATATATGGGAAAAGGTACAATGAGCTTGAGCTGATTTTAATGTCCCGTGAGGTCGAGTTGTGTGGGCCCCACCGTGATGTGTGTAGACCATCAACACCGTGCATTGATGGGTCCCTTTAAATTATGGGATATCCCAAAAATCAGCCGTATACGGAACTCAGGTGGGCCATACCATCTAAAATAATATGAAGACATGCCAAAAATATATAAAAGCACTTGGTGGGGCCCACCTAAGTTTCGAATGTTGCTGAAACTTGGTCTGAACCCTCATCCAAGTGGGACACACATAATGGATGGGCTGGATTTGCAAACTACATCTCGGTGGGCCCAAAAAATGTTCTATGAATGTTTTAATGATGCACGGCCCCTCTCCACTTCTATATGTGATGTGGCCCACAAAAGTCACGGATTGAGCTGATTTTTGAGACCTAGGCCTACGATGGAATGGTGCATTTGATTGATGGGGTATATGTTCGAAACACATCACAGTGGGGCTCACACAGCTCAACCTCATGGAACATTAAAATCAGCTAGAGGGCATTGTACCTTTTCCATTATATATATATATATATAAAAAGATATAACACATACATCATGGTGGGACCGCTGATTTTATGCTTAACTGATATACAGTTTTGTTCCATTTTGGAGATAGAAGTCTTTCCTATACCAAGCACGTGAGCAAAATTGATTATCTATTTACCTGTAATTCACAACAATTACCACAGCCATTACTAAAAATGCTCTTTAGCTTAGTAAGTTAATAACCTGGTTTTAAATAACCAAAATCACAACTTAAATTTAAAGCTTCATTGGTACAAATGATAACACTACAGCCGTGTTACACACAAAGGTTGCCGCACTTGAACGGAAAATGAGATCCCAGCAGTAAAAACGGTGTAATGTGATGGATGTGACGGGTTTTTACCAAGCAACGCCTGTCACCATTAAATAACGCTAACGGTCATTGGCCGCTACATTTCACATCAGAGATTTAAAAATCTGGGTTGGTAGATCTATGTTTGAGCTCTTAATTATAGTGGGCCAGTTCTATTAATTAGCTCAGTTGTAAGCGTGCAGAGTTGTAAAGGTATGGTATTGGGGTTTGGTCCACGGAGATTCATGTGTCTGGACCCTTTAACAGATCTTACCTAACACCATGACAATCGGAAGAAAATAATTTAAATAATAAATAAAAAATAAAATAAAACCATGCATGTTTCCACCTAAGCTGACTGTGTCGGTTGTCTTTCTGCAAGTAACAACATAACTAAGTAGAAATTAATAACTTCTTTTTTCTTCTTTTATTGGGTTGTCTTGTTAGAACACATTGCACTATTAGCCACCCCACTAGGGAATCGATACCATGACCTCAGTGTTGAAACTAAGAAATTAATGAGTTATTATATGATGTGTGGCCTACCCTCTTCAACATGCATGGTGTGATCTAGACCGTTCCTAAGTTGGGTCTAGCCATGGATGCGCCTGGCCCCAACAACATATCAATTAAATGATCCTAGTTACAGGCAAATGGACTTTTAATGGTTAAATGTGGACGGCTTAACATTTTGAGTCATAAACCAATGGAGCCGTTGCCTATGAGTCATAAACCACGGTGCATAAGCATTTGTACCCACATGGGTCCCACATACATATATAGTAGGAGTGATCCGAACAGTCTATATTCTAGTCTTTACTGTGGATGGACCACAGTCCAAAACGCAAGCTGAATAGAAGATTCTGGCTACTAATATTGGTAGTGCATTCAACTCCATGCATCAACGGCCAGGACGCCTGCGGTTATCTGAAGATCTCATCATATGGGTCACATGGAGCAACGGACGATGGTGATCTAAGCAGCGACACAATACAAAAAAGGTAGTTGATATTTCCGTTTTGGTGATGATGGACCACAACAGACAAAGGCTGCAAATTGCTTGTATTGTTTTACATGAGGGACAAAAGATAACAGCTCACGAATGGCACCCATGTTTTGTTGGGGAGACGACAACCGCTCGTTGGGAAAGGAATGTCATTGGTTTCATGGGCGTGTGATTCTATCTCTAATGAGTGGTTGTGATGGCTCCCCTTAAACTAGAGAACGCTGGGACGTCTCTCTCTCTACACGCGTGTGAGGATCTGCTCATCCACACACAAGCACACGTGGCAGTATGGCACCAGTCGGAGCTTATCATCAGGTGAATCACCCTTTAGAGCTGCTTCACTCAGGTGGGCCACAGGCCCACAGTGTCCGAAATAAATTGACGGCTGTAAATTTGGTTTTAGCCTTCCGTTTGTTTTGTACGTTCTTCACTACTTGGGCTTGATCAGGACGCAGTTTGGCTGATGACCCCAACGCCAGCCAATTAGCTAGTGTTAAAGCTGTGGGCCCCACCATGATGTATCGGTTTTATCCGTGCCATGAATTCATTTTTCCAGCTAATTTTAGGGCATGGATACAAAAAATGAGGTAGATCTAGATCTCAGGTGGACCACACCATTGGAAACAGTGGTGATTGAACTCTCATCGTTGAAAACTTCATTAGGACCCACTGTTGTATTTATTTGCCATCTAACCTGTTATTTACACCAATGAAGTTATGTGGATGAAGGGAAAAGACATATCAGCTTGATCCAAAACTTCTGAAGCTCTAAAAAATTTTCAATGGCAAGCGTTCAATCCCTACTGTTTCCCATGGTGTGGTTTACGTGAGATTTAAATCACCACGTGAGCTTTCAAAATGAATGGAAGGCGGATATAGCAGATACATCATGGTGGGTTCCGCAGAGCTACGCTAGCTCACTGGCTGGTAATGGGTCATCAGCCAAACCGCGTCCGCTTGGTCACTAGGCATACCTGATACAATGGACACGTGGCAGCTTGATATGACGATTAATCCCTATGATTTCAATAGAAAGGATCCGTGATCACCAAGTGTTCTGTGGGTCCTACCATGAGGTATGTGTTATGTCCAAACCGTCCGTTCATTTGGCGAGCTCGTCGTAAATCTTGAGCAGAAAAATAAGATAGATTCAAAGATCAAGTGGACCACACTGCAAAAAGCAGTGGGGGATTGAACGTCTACCATTGAAAGCAGCCTTTTGGGGTCACAGAAGTTTTGGATCAATATAATATTTGTTTTTCCTCTTTGTCCATGTCGGTGTGACATTATGAATAGATTGGATGGAAAATAAACATTATGGTGGGCCCTAAAAATGTTTTAACAGTGAGAATCATTCTACCAGTGCTATTTGTGATGTGGTCCACTTCGGATTTGGATGTGAATAAATTTTTCTATCATGCTATAAAATTATCTCGCTAAATGAATGAATGGCGTGATATTATATATACATCATTTTGGGGCCATATAACTTTGATCACCTTTGAACCGTTCGTACAGCTTGGAGCTCGAGGAGTGTCCACGCTTGTCTTCGTATGGCGCTTACACATACCAACCATGGGTGTGGTGGCTGGTACACCAGCCAATCGGCTTCCTTGTTTATGGGCCCTACGTGATGGATGTGTTTGACACTCAGTTTGCTTTATACTCTAAGGGTGTCATAATGGATACAGTGGCCCATTTCAAACAACCAACTTTGACCACGAGCACAAAAATAAATAGATGCGTCCCATATAAATGAGTATAATTAAATTATGAGAAGATTAGTCACTTAACTACTAGCATAATTTGATAATGATAAGGTAAATAATAATTGAAGGGTGGGCTTTTTTTTAGAAGATATGTTATCTTATGCGTTCAAAAAAAAAAAAAAAAACTTTCAAAATACCAGCACAAATCAACCAAGAGGTGAAAAACTCAAAGTCAGTCACTAGGAGTAATCATAAGAATGTGTTTCTTGAAAAAAAAATGATTGATATTAGATAAAGAATAAATCCAACATATGAGCATAAACTTGTATTACAATTAAAGATTATGGGTAAGAATTATTATTGCTCCTATAATAAGCTGAGATAAAAGATAAATTGATAGATTTGATTAATTGTTGTTGGTTGGTTGTTTTTTGGATATTTGAATTTTTTTCTCTATCACATTCATTTACTATTTATAGATTTTTATTAGAACTTATTCTTCGAGATTCTTCTTCCATTACTACAATGGTGACAATAATTTAAAAGCCTCTCTAGATTCTTTTCTTCTTTAGATCATTTTTTGAGTATATTTCTTTTTCCTAATTATTCCTCTTCTTTTAACCAAGCCTTGCTTTGGTTGCTAATCGTTCATCGGCTACACATCGGCCGTACTGCTTTTGTCAGTCATCTGATGACATGCAGTATTAATTCTTCTAGATGTTTCTCTCTTTAATATGGTGTTCGAACCACTGCCACTTAGTTTTCCAAATCCTTCTTTTCTTGACATGTCCCTCTTTCCGTTCCATTTCTGAATGCCTTTGGGCCGCTTGCTTCACTTCTATTAGACAAGGTTTTATTGCCCTCAATTGCCTTTTTTTTTTTATATCTTAAACTGCTCAACCACATGTCTTGTATGTCGACTACAACACTCCATTGACCAATTACTGACGTGTTAAATTAGCTTTATGTCAGATGTAATCTGCAAAAGAAAAAAGCGCTCTAAATATCTAAAGATCTTTTTATCCACTTCCTATTCTTCATCCAACGCCACTTGTCGCCCTCGCTTCGCCATTAGGAAAAAGGTGATAACAACATTGTTTCATTACCCAACATCATAAGTGTAATTGATTGTTACTCCACATGTTGTTTCCCCATTGATTCTACTCGATCAATGTCATATCAAGAGATATCCTTTGTCTCATGCTTCCAGGCTGTCCATGTGACATGTTGCATAAAATTGTATGGTACGAAAAGTCATAATAACCTCTTCATTAATGTGCACCTATCGTGGTCGATACATAAGCAATTCTTAAGTCGGTGCTTCTCACCTTTCGCTCTTCTTCTCTTACATCAAACTCCTCCTGATTTGCTGTCCTCAAGTCATCATGGTTGTATCTTCTTCTTCCGTTCTAGCTTTCTACTTGGAATCCTTCATCAAAGACCCTAATGTCTTATCTTCCATAGTGATTAATGATCTTCTATTTAACACTTCAACTGAATCAGACATCGCAGTGTTGACGCTTGGTCCTGCTTTCCATTTAGCAGTCACCTATGAACAACTCTGTGAAATCGAACCCAGTTTTCCAAAGTACCCTGATGAAGTTCTCCTCACGAGCATGGACAAAACTGATGAATGGCTAGGCTGAATGGTATGCTCACGTTGAAGTACAACGTGGAGATACATGGAAGTGAGTAGAAATTTAAAAATGCATCAAATTTTCTCTACACATATCTGGCCAATTTCTCCCTTCTTGCAATAGCATTGACTTTCTGGAGTTGATCAACCAATACATTCCATTTTAGATGAGGCCCCACAGGTCCATCGATCATGGATGTATGTGCATTCGCTCACCTTATACCCTTTGGGGAACCTGTCTTCTTGGGCTTTGCTCTGAATAATCTACATCCATTCACTCTTCTAGACAAGACAATAAGGCATATCATACCTTCATATCTTTTCAACGAAAATCTCAAGATGAGGTTGATGAACAAGAACACAACGTTCCACCTGATGTAGATCTATCGATTTATATTGTATGTGAGTGCTCTGTAAATCACTAAGGAATACATCCATCTATCTGTG
>JAJHSJ010000011.1:41917121-41961084 GCA_021015155.1 Magnolia officinalis
TTAACTCCACCTAGATCCGGTGTCGGTGAGCTTAAGTCCGACCTTTGGCTCAAGGAGGCCCGCCAGAAGTCCTCCGCTGAGCTGAACCGGGGACCGCTTTGGTTATACCTAAGTATACCTTGACTTGAAGTCTAATTGGAGACTTCTTAGGCTATATAAGGGCCTTTGAACCCTCTCTCTCACAGCCATACGAATTTGAGATTTGAGAAGAGAGAAAAGAGAGAAAAGGGAGAGAAAGTGTGGGAGTTGTGGGAGGATCTCCCTGTCATGCCTCCCTGCCATTATGCAAGCAGAACCACTTCGTTCTAATCGCTTTCCCGGCGATTCCAGCTCCATTTTTAGGTAAGAAACCCTAACCCTAATCTGATTTGGAGTGTTGATGTTGTAGGTTATGAAATAGCTAACCTACTTCGTTCTCTAGGTGGCCAAACTGCTGTATACGGAAGCTTAGCAAACCTATCAACTCCGTTACGATTCTACGACAAAATGTACGGACTTTAGGTGTATAGGTTATGGTTTTCAACGCTTTCAATGTCAAATAATGATAGATTCATGATCTGCATGCAATTGCACATGTACAAAGTGTTGTCGGTTTTCCGTTTTGATTAAAGATGAAGAATATGAAATCTACTACTCTAGGTATTTGTAGAAAGTACCGTATACGTACAAATTTTGGAAATGTGTTTGACATGATTAATTGTTGTATGAATATTATATGTGGATAAATTACTTGTTTGGCGAAAGGACTCGCCCTATACATGTTTTGCTTATATACACTATGTATGTTGAAATTGTGTATTCTAGAAAGTACCGTATACATATAAATTTTGGAGATGTATTTGCCATGATTATTTGCTGTATGAATATATTATATATGGATAAAATACTTGCTTGGCGAAGGGATAGCCCTAATACATGTTTTTGCTAATATACACTATGTATGTTAAAATAGTGTATTCTAAGTGTTTGTGAAAATGACCGAATGAGTATAGAATTCTCATTCGTGCTCGCCATGACTAATTGTCATGGATTTATGATTTGTGTATTGGCAATACCCCTTTGACGAAAGGATTTGCCCTAAATCACGCCACGGCCAAAACACACTATATATGCTAAGATGTGTGGCCCAAGTGTTGTGGAAATGACTGAATGAATATGGAACTTGATTCATGCTTGCCATGACTATCCGTCGTGGGTGTACGCGTGTTATGATTGGGGCAACTCCCTAGTGAAAGGATTTGGCCTAATGCCTATGTTCAACTATGTCGCGTATGTTGATGTATGTATTTTAAAGTGTTTGTTGAAATGTCTTAATGAGTAGTAGTTAGTAAATTGTAATGTTTTAAGGGTGTTGAGATATGATTCTCAACTTCTTTAACTATGTGCATGATTTCTTTAGATATCTGTGTGATTAGGAATTGAATATGTACAAACTCATGCTTGTGTTGTGCTTCATAACATGCTCAACTGATTGTATGATTTTATCTATGTAATGCATATGTTTAAAATCATGTTTACGTTGTATGATCCATCATGGGTGATGGGGAGTGGTGTAACGATTCTGTGCAACAGCCCTGGCAGCCCTAAACGGATAATATCAGTCTTTGATTGTATGATTTGAATTTTGATCCATTATTGCTTTAAATATCTGAAATTGATGTGATTGGGGCTATTGTATAGTCCAGGCAGTCGGTAACGGGATCGAATTCGTGGCTGAGTTTCATTTGCCACGTGAGATGTGTTCGATGAACCCGAGTCGTACTTCGGTTGGCGATAGTGGTTGGCCACACAAAGTGCTTATGCGCTTCATATCATTCAACTTGATGTGCGCTCGAGCTAGCTGAGCACGTCAAGCAACCCGATCTGTCTTATGTATGTTCACCATGTTTGGACGCTACTGCTTGAACCTAGGGTACCAAACTTACTAGTGAAATACCTTTTAACCATGGTACCTCGATCCGCTAAGACTCATGAGCCGGGCATGGTGGTATGGGACACCGTGGTTGAGCTGTCGGCCTACGCTGGCGCCACGTGCCTCCCCGTAGTGACCAGTGAGCAACCAGATTCGTGAGCCGATTATGGTGGTATGGGACACTATATTTGTGTTGTCGGCCTACCTTGATAAGGTGATGGGGGAGTGGTGTAACGATTCCGTGTAACAGCCCTGACAACCCTTTGTAGTGACCTCGAGCATACTCTGAATCTGCGGTGAGGCGATGAGCCTTCCCGTAGTAACAGAGTATAAACTAGGCCTGTATTGATAAGGTGATAGGGGAGTGGTGCAACGATTCCGTTACAACAGCCCTGGCAGCCCTTGCAGCGACCTAGAAACACCCATCGTATGAGATTGTCTAGGACTGACGACCCTAGAATGGATCATGTTTGGGAATGATACAAGGGAGGTATCTTAGTTTTCCAATCTTGCTGTTTGAAATGGACTAATAACAACTCGATAATCATGCTCATCATGCATTGCATGTGCCTGGAAGATGTGGAGCACTGAGGGATGAAAGCATGCCGCGAACGAAGAGGGTGTCGCATGAGGGAGTATGTAAGTGAGGGCATCCATCATGGCTACATTCATACTTGCATTAATAAGAGTAGATATGAATGTTTGATTTTACGGCTTTATCATTACTGCTTGACTGAATTGATAACACGATAACTTATGCCTATTGTTCCACTGAGTTAGCTACTCACTCCCACGTTACGGGACGGTGTTGTACACACCAACCAGATTTGTTGAGTTTCAGGCGATGACGATGCTTATGAAGCAGAGCCAGACTATTGTGATGTGGAGGAGGAGTTCTCCTACATGTAGTTCTCTGTCAGGTTTATGAAGACCTAGTATTGTATTGACGGGGCTATGGTACTTGGGACAAAAGCCATTTCACTTACACATTTGGTATATTTTGGAACTATACTTGTAATTATTTAACCTGGTAATGTTATCACACTCTGGAGACTCACCACAGTTTTTTTTTATATATTTTATATATCTATCACAGTCTTCCGCTTGCAATTTAACTGTCTCTAGAGTATGATATGCTGTTTTGGCTTAATCTCACTCATGTTCACTACATTAATGCAAACAACATTTAATCATCATTATCTATGTTACATAAGTGATGTTCTGGAAACTCGAGAGTTGAGTTACTACTCGACCCTCGATTTTTCGGGATGTTACAACCACCTAAGACAGAAATCTTATAGGACTAAATCCTTTAGAAATGAGACAAAGTAACTAAGTGCAAAACTAGATTAGCTACGAAATCCGCTAGGATCGCTTTAAATACGATCTGCAAGGCCCAAAACTTGCAGAATCATTGACGCTAGGTTACCCTAAAATCTAGGATCAATCTCATTACCCGACTGCTCTCGGGAGCATCTCGAAACTCTGTATCAGATCTGGACCGCACATCGGGAGTCCGAATAATACGAGGTTAAGGAATTAGGACCGCCTTGCTGGGCTTGACAACCATCTCGAAAATCAAATCCAGATAGTGTCCCAACGCTATTCGCTTAAGCTCGGAGTGAAGAGTGTGAGAAATGTGAAATTAATTCAAAATAAAATATTTCAAATAGTAATCTGGCACCTCTCGCTTGCGGATCAGTTTTAAGCAATCAGACCGTCAGAATCTGACCCAAATGCACCCTCGGATCAGGAAAAATTTCGTAAACATATCCATGTACTCGGAATCTCCGATCGAGATCCGCTGAACGTTGAACTGAAACTGGCCCACCATGCGTGATCTAAGAACCCTACTTGAACGAAAACTTAATAGAACCTAGATCCATAGTTTGTAAGCTTAAGTCCGACCTTTAGCTCAAGGAGGCCCGCCAGAAGTCCTCCGTTGAGATGAAACAGATGCCCTTTGGACAAAACCCAAGTATACCTTGTTCCGAAGTATGTTTTGGTGAGATTTTAGGCTATATAAGGACCTTAGAACCCTCTCTCTCATAGCCATACGAATTTGAGAGAAACCCTAGAGAGAGAAGAGAGAAAAGAGAGAGAAAGTGTGGGAGATGTGGGAGCATTTCCCTGCCACCCTTCCCTGCTGCTATACGTGTTCAACCACTCCTATCTAATAACTTTCCCAGCGATTCCAGCTCCGTTTCTAGGTAAGAAATCCTAACCCTAATCAGTTTTGGAGTTGTAAGGGTTGTAGGTTATGAAATAGCTAACCTATTTCGTTCTATAGGTTGCCAAACTGTCGTATATGGAAGCTTAGCAATCCTATCGACTTCATTACGATTCTACGACAAAAGGTACGGTCTTTAGGTGTATAGTTTATGGTTTTCAACGCTTTCAATGTCAGATAATGATAGATTCATGATCTGCATGCAATTGCACATGTACAAAGTGTTGTCTGTTTTCCATTTTGATTAAAGACGTAGAATATGGAATTTTACATACTCTTGGTATTTGTAGAAAGTACCGTATACGTATAAATTTTGGAAATGTGTTTGCCATGATTATTTGTTGTATGAATCTATTATATATGGATAAAATACTTATTTGGCGAAAGGACTCTCCCTAATACATGTTTTGCTAATATACACTATGTATGTTGAAATAGTGTACTCTAGAAAATACCATATACGTATACATTTTGGAGATGTGTTTGCCATGATTATTTGCTGTATGAATATATTATATATGGATAAAATACTTGTTTGGCGAAAGGATTCGCCTTAATACATGATTTGCTATCATACACTATGTATGTTGAAATAGTGTATTCTAAGTGTTTGTGAAAATGCTTGTGAGAGTAAGTGCTTGGATGATGGTGTCTTAGGTAGGTGTTGAGATGGGATTCTCAACTAACTTAGAAACATGTATGATTTCCCCCATGTGGGTCGTTTACTTTAACCACTTATGAAATATATGTGTTTGTATTCCTATTTATGTAGTGCTTTATAACATGCTTTATAATATGCTTTATGATATGCTTGTTAACATGCTCAAATGATTGTATGATTTTATTTATGTAAGGCGTATGTTTAAATTCATGTTTATGTTGTATGATCCGTCATGGATGATGGGGGAGTGGTGTAACGAATGCGTGTAACAGCCCTGACAGCCCTAAACGGATAATACCAGACTTTGATTGTATGATTTGAATCTTAATCCATTACTGCTTTAACTATTTGTAATTGATTGGGTTTGGGGCTATGATGATAGTCCAGGCAATCGGTAACAGGATTGACTTCGTGGTTGAGATTCATTTACCACGTGAGATGTGTTCGACGAACCCGAGTCGTACTTCGGTTGGCGATAGTGGTTGGTCCCGCGAAGTGCTTATGCACTTCATGTCGTCCAACTTGTTGTGCGCTCGAGCTAGCCAAGCTCGTCAAGTAACCCGATCTGTCTTATGTATGTTCACCATTTTTGGACGTCTCTGCTTGAACCTAGGGTACCAAACTTACCAGTGAAATCCCTTTTAACCATGGTACTTTGATCCGCTAAGACTCATGAGCCGGGCATGGTGGTATGGGACACCGTGGTCGAGCTGTCGGCCTACGCTGGGGCCACGTGCCTCCCGTAGTGACCAATGAGCAACCAGACTCGTGAGCCGATTATGGTGGTATGAGACACTATATTCGTATTGTTAGCCTACATTGATAAGGTGATGGGGGAGCGGTGTAACCTATGTGCGTAACAGCCCTGACAGCCCTTTGTAGTGACCTCGAGCATACTCTGAAATTGCGGTGAGCCTTAGAGTTTTGCCGCAGTGTATAGAGTATGAACTAGGCCTGTTTCTGTATAGTGATGAATCGTTAAGAGGTGATGGGGGGAGTGGTGTAACCTTTGTGCGTAACAGCCCTGACAGCCTTTGTAGTGACCTAGAAAAACACCATCGTCTGAGATTAACTAGGACTGACGACCCTAAATGGATCATGTTTGGGAATGATACAAGGGAGGTACCTTAGTTTCCCAATCCTACTGTTTGAAATGGACTAATAAATACTCGGTAATCATGCTCATCATGCATTGCATGTGTCTGGAAGATGTGGAGCACTGAGGGATGAAAGCATGCCGCGAACGAAGAAGGTGTCGCATGAGGGAGTATGTAAGTGAGGGCATCCATCATGGCTACATTCATACTTGCATTAATAAGAGTAGATATGAATGTTTGATTTTACTGCTTTATCATTACTGCTTGACTGAATTGATAACATGTTAACCTATGCTTTATTGTTCACTTATTTATGTAGTGCTTTATAACATGCTTTATAATATGCTTTATGATATGCTTGTTAACATGCTCAAATGATTGTATGATTTTATTTATGTAAGGCGTATGTTTAAATTCATGTTTATGTTGTATGATCCGTCATGGATGATGGGGGAGTGGTGTAACGAATGCGTGTAATAGCCCTGGCAGCCCTAAACGGATAATACCAGACTTTGATTGTATGATTTGAATCTTGATCCATTACTGCTTTAACTATTTGTAATTGATTGGGTTTGGGGCTATGATTATAGTACAGGCAATCGGTAACGGGATTGAATTCGTGGTTGAGATTCATTTTCCATGTGAGATGTGTTCAACGAACCCAAGTCGTACTTTGGTTGGCGATAGTGGTTGGCCACGCGAAGTGCTTATGCACTTCATGTCGTCCAATTTGTTGTGCGCTCGAGCTAGCCGAGCTCGTCAAGTAACCCGATTTGTCTTATGTATGTTCACCATGTTTGGACGCCTCTGCTTGAACCTAGGGTAACAAACTTACCAGTGAAATCCCTTTTAACCATGCTACCTCGATGTAACACCCTGAAAATCGGGGGTCGAGTATAACTCAACTCCCGAGTTCCAACGCATCACTTATGCTACATAAATAATGATGATTAAATGTTGTTTGTGTTAGAGCAAATAAACATGAGTGAGATTATACCAAAATAGCAATTCATACTCCAAATCAATTGTATAAAGGCAAGCGAAAGACTGAAACTGTATATATACATGTATGTAAAAGATACAAAATCATTTCTTTTTCCAGAGTATGAACCCATCTAAGTCACCATATACATATATCTATTTAATGTTTCAAAAAGTCAAAAATGCAGCTAAGAGTGTAATCCCAGCAAATCCCGTCGATCCGGCAGTCTAGTCGAAGCCGCCAGTATACTGCATATAAGAGAACTCGTCCTGGTCCTCGTCGTAGCCAGGCTCCGCCTCCTGAGTCATCAGCTCATCTAAACCTGAGACAGAGTCTATTGGTGTGTACAACACCGTCCCGTAACGTGGGAGTGAGTAGCTAACTCAGTGGAACAATAAGGCATAAGTTATCATGTTATCAATTCAGTCAAGCAGTAATGATAAAGTAGTAAAATCAAACATTCCTAACTACTCTTATTAATGCAAGTATGAATGTAGTTATGATGGATGCCCTCACTGACATGCTCCCTAATGCGACACCCTCTTCGTTCGCGGCATGCTTTCATCTCTCAGTGCTCCACATCTTCTAGGCACATGCAATGCATGATGAGCATGATTACCGAGTTTTTTATTAGTCCATTTCAAACAACAGGATTGGGAAACTAAGGTACCTTCCTTATATCATTCCCAAACATGATCCATTCTAGGGTCGTCAGTCCTAGACAATCTCATACGATGGTGTGTTTTCTAGGTCACTGGGAGGGCTGTCAGGGCTGTTACACGGAATCGTTGCACCACTCCTCCATCACCTTATCAACTACAGCCTACCTATACTACTACATACCGCGGCAGAACCCTAAGGCTCACTGCGATTTCAGAGTATGCTCGAGGTCACTACACACCGGATACGGTCAGGGCTGTCAGGGCTATTACACAACGATCGTTGCTCCACTCCCCCATCACCCATCAAGTAGTGTAGGCTGACAGCTCGAAATAGTGTCCTATACCCATAATCGGTTCACGAGTCAGGTTGCTCACTGGTCACTACGGGGAGGCACGTGGCCCCAACGTAGGCCGACAGCTCGACCACAGTGTCCCATACCACCATGTCCGGCTCATGAGTCTTAGCGGATCGAGGTACCATGGTTAACGGGTGTAAGACCCGTATCCTAGTTCGTACTGTTCCGGCGACCCCCGCGATCTGTTATCGGCGTTTGCGCACGATCACGAGTCGTGTCTCGTATATTAGAGTCGGCTCGACCCGAGACTTGTACCAGTGCGACCGCGCCGTCGCTGCGGTTTCGATGCCGCATCTCATGCGCCAAGGCAATACCCAGGCCAGGAGATGTGGGCCCGCGTTCAGTTCGAGGAAAACGCGCGCGTTGCAAAACCCAAGAAAGATTTCAAATCATGTCCCATCAATCCCATCAATGTCAAGTACAACACACATCAATCAACCCATCACCCAACACATCACTCACCCCATCACAACCCATACTTCTCTTACACAACAACCCCAAAAGTCAACATTTCCATCACATCCTCTCTCTCTCTCTCTCTCTCTTCCATCCATCACTCAATCCCATCTTCTCTCTCTCTCTCTCTCTCTTAATTCTCCCTTCTCTTCCAAGCAACCAAGGAGAACCCAACGTGCAAGCTCTCCATGAGAAAACCTTGGTGTGGCCCATCTTCCTACCCCCACATCTTTCATCCTAACCCTCTAAACTTCATCATCCTCCGTCAAAATCGAAGCCGAGGAGCTAGGGATTCCATCGGGCCAAGAAGATCAAAAGGTGGGTGATTTTACTATTTGATTTTGAGATTTGAGGGCCCCTTTCTCTCTCTCCCTCTTTTGCCTTTTGTGTGATGTTTGTGTGGCCCACCATGATAGTTTTATATCCACACCATCTGATTGCGGGACCCACCATTGCTGTCTGTCTATTTGAACAGGCCGGATGAGGGACAATACAAATATCAAGTTGATCCAAAGCTTTGGTGGGCCACCACGTGGACCCACCTTGATATGGGTGTCCTGGATGCACCATGGTGTGTGTCCCACATCCACACGACCATCCATTTTATTCCTGGCCACGGGCCCATCTGATCCTGACCGTCCAGGGGTGGACGCACTGTGATGTATATGTTTATCTACATTGTCCAGATACCATGGACGGTGGCACCCACCTGATGCAGTGCTGCATCCAGCACATGGACCATGTATTACAGCTACATGGTCCATCTATCTTTCCAGATTATTTATGGCCAGCGGCTGTGGGCCTACATGCCACGTAAATGATAACCTGACCGTCCTTCCTGCCTTGACGCTGGATGGAAAACACAAATACCAGTTTATTTTGCAGGTGGCCACAGGCGTGGATCCACCTGATGAATGTGTTTCATCTAGCCGTCCAGGTGAGACGGCCGACCCACCAAGATGTATTATTTTCATCCACACCGTCCAGATCATCTGGATGGTGGTGGACCCGTTTGGACGGAGCAGGGCGCTCCACCGTGATGCACCGTCCATCTTGATGGACGTCAGCTGTTCTGGCCCCAACAAGATGTAAGTGTTGTGTCCACGCGTCCAGCACCAGGACGGTGGGCTACCTTAATATATGTATTCTATCTACACCGTCCAGACAGCGCTGGACGGTGCTGGACCTACTTGGTTGAGTGCCACGTGGGACCCACCTCTGGAATCCAGTGGCTGAGGTTGTACAACAGCTAGAGTGCTGCTGTATTAAAGATACATCAGCGCCCATTCTTGTGAGCCGTGCATGTGGCACGTGTTATATCTAAACCGTCCATCTGTCCAGCGTCCAGATCTGGACGCTGGAACCTATCTCCAAAGAAAAAGAAAAGAAAAGAAAGAAAGATAAAGTAATATTTTATAATATTATATTTTATATGTAAGTATATACGTATACTATATATATGTTTGGTGAGCCCCACGTGGGACCCACCTTGATGTAAGTACCTTACATCCACACCGTCCGTATTTGGACGGTGGTGGGTAGAGCACACAGTAATGTATGTGTAATCCACTCCGTCCATCCATCCACCTGGACTGGTGGCCACACGTGTGGACCCACCTGGTATGTATATCCAGACCGTCCATCTGGACGATATAGGTGGGACCCACGTAGATGTATGTATTAGATCCCTGCCGTCCATCCATATTTTTAGGATGATGGGTCCCACTGCTGACTGTCATCAGCAAATCTTGTGGGCCACCAGACGTATGTGTTTCCTTTACCCGCCCATCTGTCTTAGACGTGGGAACCACTCCACGTGTTGCACGTATGGAGGTGGGGCCCACCTTGATGTACAAATACTAGATCCACACCGTCCAATGTTAGGGCGGTGGGTCACACTACTGGTTGACGTCAACAAACTCTATGGGGCTTACCGTGATGAAGTGCTTTGTCTTCTCTGGCCGTCCGGATCAGGTGGAACCCACCCCCGATGTATTTGTTATCCAACTGTCCATCTGATGTGGGTCCTACGCAGCAGTAGCTGTTGCCCCTTGGACATTAGCAAATTCCTGTGGGACCCCCCTGATGTACTTTCTATCTACACCATCCATCTGTACATGGACGGTGTTGTGGGACGCACCCTGATTGTATGAGGCCTCCCTTGATGAATGTGTTGTATTCTCACCGTCCATCCATTTGGATGGATGTATGGCCCACCTCGATGCATGCATTTTCGCCACGCCGTCTATTTGATGGTTGCCTAGTTGCCATTGCTGTTGTACTGACGTCAGTTAGTTTTGTGGTCCCATCTGGACCATGGACACCACCATGATGAAATTATTTCATCCACACCGTCCAGATTGTGCGGGACGGTGCTGGACAATATTTGGGCAGTACCGATTTACATGCACAATGTTTGTAAATCGGCTCCATCGCTATGCATGTACCCATGCTGCTCATTTGGTGGGGCTCGTTTACTGCATGTGTAGGGCCCACCTGTTATGTATATTGGGCCCATGTGCAGGGCCTACCTGTTGTACATTTATGACCCCTTTTTTTTGGCGTGGCCCACTGAATTGTATTCATGACCATGGTGATGTATATTAGACCAGTGTGTTCAGGCCCATTGTGATGTATATTAGACCCTTGTATGAGGCTATAGGCCCACTATATGTTTGACTCTATGTGGGTCACTCCTTGAGAGCAATGATGGTTAAATGTCCACATTGATGGGCGATGATGGTTGAATGTTCACATTGTGACCTTCCCTTAGGCCTTGTTAGGCTCATTCTCTCCGATTTCGATTATCGAGGCCGATATCGATCGATTCCCGATTGATATGGTCGATTGCCGATTAGCGATCGAGGCCGATTATCATGACCGATTGCCGATTCTGATTTGCCGATTCCGACTATCGATCGGTGCGATTGTCGTGACTGATTTACTAATTCTTATTACCTTGACCGATTGCCAATTTCGATTGACGTGACCGATTTGCCGATGCTGATTATCGATCAATTCTGATTGCCTTGACCGATTGCCGATTCCGATTACGTGACGATTTTGATCGACGATTCCGATTATCGATCGGTGCGATTGTCATGACGATTTGCTGACTCTGATTATCATGACCGCTTGCCGATTCCGATTGACCTGACCGATTTTTCGATTCTGACTGTCGATCGGTGCAATTGTCGTGATCGATTGCCGATTCCGATTGACGTGATCGATTTGCTGATTCCGATTATCGATCGATTCGAGTATCAAGGCCAATTCCAATTATTTCGATTTGTCGAGGTTGATTGTATAGGCCGATTCCGATTGTCGAAAACAAGTATCGAGACTGATTCCGATTATCGAGGCCGCGTATCGAGGCCGATTCCGAGTGTCAATTTGATTGTTGAGGCCGATGCCGATTGTCGAGACCTATATGATGTATATGCAACCCGTAGTTGGGGCCCACTGTGATGTATTCGTGGCCTATGGGCAAGGTCCATTGTGATATGTATTAGGCCCATGACGCATGACCCATTTGATGTATTCGAGACCCATGTGTAGGGTCCACATGTTATGTATTTAAAGCCCATGAGCAGGGCCCACCCGTTGTGTATATATGACCCTTAAGTAATGTCTATTGTGTTGTATATTAGGCCTTTGTGTGAGGCCGTGGGCCCATTATATGTTTGGCTTTGTGTGAACCATTCCTTGGGGGCAATGTTGGTTAAATGTCCACATTGTCGAGGCCGATTGTTGATACCGGTTATTGATACCGATTATGAATATGTGACTGCATAGCATCATGATACATGCCCATATACATCATCTGCATATTTATTATGAGACGTGGTTGGTCATTGCATATGTCATTGAGCATGTTGTTATGAGACTCCCTGATAGGCGGAGGTTATCTCACATGAGCGCATGGTATGCTTAGGATTGATGTATGACTGGATTGTATGACTCATGCATCTTGCATTGTATGCTGTGATTACTATACGCCCTAGCGGCATCAGGGTCGTAGCCTCCACAGGTAGTTCGTGGATGGCCAGATGGGACACCGGAAATCTGTTCTACATGGGGTGCTATAGATATCCCTGGGTGAAAGTCCCTAAACCCTCTTGGTTTCAGAGGTTGCTCCAACGTCTAGACCGAGTGGATGCATGAGCGCATGAGGGCCATATACCGTTAGGCCGCGTCTCCCACTGTGTCGTGGTCGGTTGGAAGGGGGTACGGCCTTACCTGCCCGAGAGGAGGGGGCAATGCTCGGCTGAGTCTGACCAGCTCGAGGAATGGGTCCGCTATCGACGAGCCGGGCCCGATATTGGCAGGTGGATAGTGAGGTCTCTTTCACTCACCTTGTTGCGCGCGATGGGGCGGCAATCTGGTTTGGAGTGTAATAGACCCCGGTGATTTTCCAGAGAGTAACCGTATTGATATGTGGACTTATTGAGCAACAATTGCATATTCATTCATCATTCACTCACTATCCACTTGGGCTGATGGTGCGTAACCATTGTTACGTGTGCTTTCGCATGACCAGGATTTCGGTTGGGCGCGCGACTAACCTGAGATTAGGAGTTTACCACATTGAGTCTGACTATCCAAATTTAGGTATGGGACTGGTTTGGATAGAAGTCCATTGTGCTGGATCCTGTAGCCTGCGATACTACGTACTATCATCCCGACTTCACTCCAGCATGGTCATTTCATTCGCACCGCATATTACATTGCATCCGCAATACTTAGTATTTTGGGTTGCAATGTTTCTGCATTGATATAGCCGTTAGTACTCATGTCTTGCATCGCATAGCCTTGGTACGGCTGATGATACTCATAGACTTATCAGTATATTTTCGCTTATTTCGATATTGTATGATTTATGACATTGTATCCTCAACATCTGATATTTGGCTTTCTTTAACTCCTCATTTGTATAGCTGAATTGCATTGCATACCCTGACATTGTATGACTCACGGACTGCCAGTATTTCCGCTTACTCTGATTACTCTGATTACTCTGATTACTTTGATTACTCTGATTACTCTGATTACTCTGATTACTTTGATTACTCTGATTACTCTGATATTGCTTACTTGGTACTTACCTTATGCACACACTTACACCACCCCCTAAGCTTTCTATAAGCTTATGCACGATAGATGCGTGCAGGTGATGTTAGGTTGCAGCAGTGTCGAGCTTGGAGTATGCAGGGTCTTTTGGAGCTTGATTTTTGATTTATGTATTTCTCTTTCAGCATTATACTCAAATGATTATATTAGTGGATATGTGATGATGATGATGTTACCTTTGTGAATTGGGTAATCTTGTGGTTATGCTCCATTACAAAAAAAATTATACTGAAAAATCCTCCTTGTAGGATCCCAGGATCGGAATTTGGCATATGGACGCTAGGAGCCGAGAATGGGGTACTACGGAGGCTGTCGGCACCAGATTCGGCGATCGGGATTCCTGTGAATCCGATTTCCGGGTTTGGGGCGTGACAGCGGGATTCCACTAGTAAGTTTGGTACCCTAGGTTCAAGCAGTAGCGACCAAACATGGTGAACATACATTAGACATATCGGGTTACTTGACGTGTTCGGCTAGCTCGGGCGCACAACAAGTTGAGCGATATGAAGCGCAGAAGCACTTCGTGTGGCCAACCACTATCGCCAACCGAAGTACGACTCGGGTTCGCCAAGCACATCTTATGTGGCGAGATGAATCTCAACCACGATCCCAAGTCTGTACCGAATGTCTGGACTATACACATAGTCCCCAACTCAATCAATACTCATTTAGAACATGTATAGTAAAGCATAATAGACAAAGTAAATCAAGCATGTTAACAAACATATCATAAAGAATGTTATAAAGCATGTTATAAAGAATATTGTAAAACACTATGTAAACAAAAATACAAATACATGTATCTCCTAAGTAAGCGCCTAAAGTAAACAACCACATGGAGGAGATCATACAGGTCTCTAAGGTAGTTGAGAATCCCATCTCAACACCTATCTTAGGCATTAACATCTAAGCACATGCTCTCACAAGCATTTTCACAAACACTTAGAATTTACAATTTCAACATACATGATGTATGTTAGTAAATCATGCATCAGGGCTATCCTTTCGCCAAGTGAGTATTTTATCCATGTATATTCTATTCATATAGCAAATAATCATGACAAATACACCTCTAAAATTTATACGTATACGGTATTTTCTAGAATACACAATTTCAACATACATAGTGTATATAAGCAAACATGTATTATGGCGATTCCTTTCGCCAAATAAGTATTTTATCCATATACCATATATTCATACAACAAATAATCATGGCAAACACATTTTCAAAATTTGTACGTATACGGTATTTTTACGTATACCTAGAGTATGTAAAATTCCATATTCTGCATCTTTAATCGAAACAGGAAACAGAAAACACTTTGTACACGTGCAATTACATGTAGATCATGAATCTATCATTATCTGACATTGAAAGTGTTGAAAACCGTAACCTATACACCTAAAGTCCTCACCTTACACCTTAGGATTGCAACGAATCAACTAGGTTCGTTACGCTTCCGTATTCGACACCTTAGTAGCCTAAAGAATGAAATAGGTTAGCTATTTCATAACCTACAACCTCCACACCCCAAAACAGATTTAGGGTTAGGGTTTCTTACCTTAAAACGGAGTCGGTATCACCGGGAAAGCGGCAAGAAAGGGGTGGTGCAGCCAGTGTGGTGACTGGAAACAACAGCAGGGAGATTCTCCCACAACTCTCTAGCTTTCTCTCTCTTTTCTCTCCTCTCACTTAGGGTTTATCCCAAATTCGTATGGCTGTGAGAGAGGATGCTCTAAGGTCCTTATATAGCCTAAAAACTCTTTGGAATAGACTTATGTTCAAGGTATACTTATATTATAACCAAATTGGCATTGTTTCAGCTCAACGGAGGGTTTCTGGTGGGCCTCCTTGAGCCAAAAGTCGGACTTAAGCTCACCTATCTTGGATCTAGGTGAAGTTAAGTTTTCGTTCCAGCAGGGTCTCCAGATCACGTGTGGCAGACCAGTTTCAGTTCAACGGTCAGTGGACTTCCATCAGCAATTCCAAGTACATGTAAATGTTTATGAAATTTTTCCTGATCCGAGGGTGTATTTGGGTCAGATTCTGACGGTCTGGTTGCTTATAAAATGTCCGCAAGCGATACGTGCCAGATCACTATTCAAGATATTTATTTTGTAAAGAAAACAAGAGGTTTCACACTCCCTTTCTCCGGACTCGAGCGAACGGCCGTGGGACACTGTTTGGACTTGATTTCCTAGATGGTTGTCAAGCCCAGCGAGGCGCTCCTAATTCCTTAAGGTCATATTATTCGGACTCCCGATGTGCGGTCTAGACCTGATACGGAGTTTCAATTCGTTCCCGAGAGCAGTCGGGTAATGAGTTTGATCCTAAACTTTAGGGTAGCCTAGCGTCAATGATTCTACAAGTTTTGGGTCTTGCAGATCGTATTTAAAGCGATTCCAACGGATTTCATGGCTAATCTAGTTTAGCACTTAGTTAACTTTGTTAAATTTCTAAAGGATTTAATCCTAAGTGATTTCTGATCGAGGTGGTACTCGAGCCCTTGTACGAAAATTTTCAAGTCGTTACACTCGATCCGCTAAGACTCATGAGCCGGGCATGATGGTATGGGACACCGTGGTCGAGCTGTCGGCCTACGCTGGGGCCACGTGCCTCCCGTAGTGACCAGTGAGCAACCAGACTCGTGAGCCGATTATGGTGGTATGGGATACTATATTCGTGCTGTTGGCCTACATTGATAAGGTGATGGGGGAGCGGTGTAACCTATGTGCGTAACAGCCCTGACAGCCCTTTGTAGTGACCTCGAGCATACTCTGAAATTGCGGTGAGCCTTAGAGTTTTGCCGCGGTGTATAGAGTGTGAACTAGGCCTGTTTCTGTATAGTGATGAATCGTTAAAGAGGTGATGGAGGAGTGGTGTAACCTTTGTGCGTAACAGCCCTGGCAGCCTTTGCAGTGACCTAGAAAACACACCATCGTCTGACATTAACTAGGACTGACGACCCTAGAATGGATCATGTTTGGGAATGATACAAGGGAGGTACCTTAGTTTCTCAATCCTGCTGTTTGAAATGGACTAATAAATACTCGGTAATCATGCTCATCATGCATTGCATGTGCCTGGAAGATGTGGAACACTGAGGGATGAAAGCATGCCACAAATGTAAGATGGTGTCGCACGAGGGAGGGTGTGGTGAGGGCATACATCATGACTGCATTCATACTTGCATTAATAAGAGTAGTTAGGAGTGTTTGATTTTACTGCTTTATCATTACTGCTTGACTAAATTGATAACATGTTAACCTATGCTTTATTGTTCCACTGAGTTGATCACTCACTCCCACGTTATGGGATGGTGTTGTACACACCAACCAGATTTGTTGAGTTTCAGGTGATGGCGATGCTTATGAAGCAGAGCCGGACTATTGTGATGTGGAGGAAGAGTTCTCCTACATGTAGTTCTCTGTCAGGTTTATGAAGACCTGGTATTGTATCAACGGGGCTATGGTACTTGGGATAGAAGCCATTACACTTACACATTTGTTATATTTTAGAACTATACTTGTAATTATTTAACATGGTAATGTTATCACACTCTGGAGACTCATCACAGTTTTTATATATTTTATATATCTATCACAGTCTTCCGCTTGCAATTTAGCTGTCTCTGGAGTATGATATGCTGTTTGGCTTAATCTCACTCATGTTCACTACATTAACGCAGACAACATTTAATCATCATTATTTATGTTGCATAAGTGATGTTCTGGAACTCGAGAGTTGAGTTACTACTCGACCCCCAATTTTCAGGGTGTTACAATAATCCAGGGGTACAGCAGATGGAGGTCCCTAGATGTGTGGATGGCGTCTCAGAGCATTGATCGAAACATCAGAAGTGGTTACAGTTCAAGGGAACTGAAGACTCTTCACCATCATCAAAGATCTTCACATTGTGCGAGAAAGAGGCTCACTCACTTATTTGTAAGTATACAGAGTCCGTCAAGTCCGAAGCTCTTTCCTTGTGTAGGATTGAGATTCAGAGTTTGAGTGACAAACTCACCAAGGCCTCTTTGTAGGCCTCCGACAGAAGAATACATGGTCCTTATGTAGGACGAGTTGCCTTGTGTAGTCATAGGTTGCCTTGTGTAAGCTTGGGTTGACTTGCATAGGACTCGTTGCCTTGTGTAGGCACTTAAGAGAACCTTGTATAGGTCCCTTAGTTAACCTTCTATAGGTTGTGAAGGTTCAGGGTTAACCTGATTTAAAACCATTGGATAGTGAAATCCGGTACACTCTAGGATAGAGTGCGTCCGCCGAGAGTAGAGTAGGCAAGTAGCCGAACCATTATATATGACTGTGTTTGGGATTGCTTTGTGTACATTGTTCTAAGTTATGCTCATGTCTATCAAATGATCATTGTGATGCATGATTTAGTTAATGTATAAGTATTAATAGAAATCACATCCCACGCACTATCATATACACCATCCTTAATAGGCTTGTTCTTTATATGTAAATCTTGTGTAAGCCTATGTGATTTGGACCCTCTATAGGATCGGAAGCCATAGAGTTACTTTGCCTTACTCCTTTGTTTAAAGTTACGCATTGTTTATTCTTATTAGAAAATAATTTTTTGAAAAGTCCTATTCACCCCCATTTAGGACATTTGGACATACTTCATACTTCAGTAATAGCGGTTCTATGACAATTTCATCTGCCTCACTTGATTTAATAAACACAACTGGAATCAGAGTCCTATCCTATCCAGTTGGATGATAAAGCAGTTAAACCAAATCTGAACTTTTCATTGAATTGGTTCCCACATAAAGCACCATTGTAATGATCGTAGGGAATTTAACTATCCACCATTGTAACACCCTGAACTTCTCAATACCTAAATATTGAAAGTTCTCGAGTGTTAACATGAAATTTAATCCATTAAGAACACATACTTAATACAAATCCAGCTATCATAACCTTTACAGACATTCCCCAATGCAAACCTGACCATTGGGAACAGTCTCCACCTAAAATCAAGATATCTGACCGATAGATCTTCTTGGATCGCAAGATAACCCCGTTACTTAGAATCATGGCCCACTCAAGCTTTAGACGTGCCCCATCCTTTGGGCTAGGCCTTCACTTGAGCTGATAAAACAAATGAACAGACTGGATCTGTTGAGATCATCATCGTAGACCCCACTCCAAGTGGTGCACGTACATAGCAGGGGTACACCTGCGCTGTGAAAGTGCCCTGGTTTGTCAATTAGCATGAGTGTTGAGTCAGCAAGACAAGTGAGCCCCATAAGAAGATAATTCAAGCGTCTGCCTTGACTGGATGTGTGCCCCGGACTCGTCAAAGGTAAACATAGCCTCACATCCCATGTGCTAAAACACCAGGTATATAAAACCCTTAAAAATGGTTAGAACAACATAGGGTTTAATGTGTGAAAACTGTTCTGCAAAATCAGGAAAATCTCTAAGTTTTCAGCCTTTATCGATTTATCGATAAGTGCTTTGATGAAATCGGACTCTGTAATCGATGTCCTCGACACTCACTCGATAAATGAGGACTTCAGATGTCCAGCAACCAAAATGAACCTTGAGCTAAATTATCGATGAATCGATGGAAGGATCGATCCCATCGACATTCGAATATCGAGTTCATCGAAACGGCTTGATAAAATCGACATCTAGTCAATTTGTGTCCAAAAAACAGCTAAGGAAAAACATGTGATTATCGATGTCTCGAAGAGAGTCTCGATATCTTCGAAATTCAAATTTCGATGATATCGATGGACCTTCGATGATATCAGATTGGGACACAAATCTGACTAACAAGCTTTTAGGTTAAACTCTTTGAAATGTTCAAGGTATCGAGTGTCACTTGATGATATCGATATTCAAAGATCGATTATATCGAGACCAGGTCGATGTCGTCGAAATGGGACACAAACTGTCCAACGAGTTTATAGGAAGATTTCTTGAAAATATCGATGAATCGAAACTGGTATCGATATGATCGATAATCAAAATTAGATGATATCGAGGGATGCTTGATCATATCAAAACTTGTTAAAAATTCTAAGGCAAGTTTGCTCTCATGTTTTTAAATGTCGAGGAATCGAACCATGAGTCATGAAATTGGAGTTCGAAATCCGATGACATCGAAGCAGCTTCGATATCCTCGATCAGTTGGTAAAAAGATTCAAAAACATTTGACAGATGAAGTTTGTCTCATGGAGCGACCATTTGATGTTATCGAGAGCATACGCCCGATGATATCGAAGCATGCTCGATGATATCGAACTCTATAAAAAATATGACTGTTTTATTTTTGTTGGATCTTTTTTCCTATTTAATGGGAGCTTGTCGTAGGTTTTGTAGAGAGAAGATAAATAGAGCTTTTGTGTGTTTAATTTAGATCACCTATCCTAAGCCCTTTTCTCTCATGAGAGTTCATCTTCCAATCCGCCCTCATCATTGATAATCAATAGAGTGGATTGGGGAATGAACTTCCGCATTCAAGGATCATCCAGCTACCACCTTAATGACAAATTATTGAGTTGGGATACCTTGAATGCTTAGATGTTTGGAATCACTCTTGCTCTAAATTAGGTAAACATTTAATAGAGTAGGATTCCAACATAACCTTAACCCAACCTGTCGCCTAAATGGGTACATCATCAAGTGAGCTGAAGAATCTTCGTCACCAAGGAGGAGATCTTCATCGACGTGCATAATGGGGCTCATCTGCTTATCTGTAAGTCATTAGAGTCCAAAGACCCTTTTGATCATTCCTAAAAAGGACGAGCTATATGTCCTAGAGGGGGGGGGGGGGGGGGGTGAATAGGACTAGATAATCCCACAATGCTGAATTTAAAGACAATTTCAAAAGAACGAGTTTTGAGAGGTTGATACAAATGTTGTTCTAAGGTCAACCTTACACCATAAAAACCAAGGGTTTATTACTAGAATGGTTTGTGTATCAAAAACTCAAACTGATACAGAGGAATAAAGAAATAAATAACAAGAATGAAAATCTACAAATGAATAAACAATCAAACAACAAGACACAAAGAATTATAGTGGTTCACTTGTGTGTACACCAACTGTTTAGAAAAACAGCCACACAAATACTCCACTCCTAATATCCTCACACAGTGGATATTAGCGTTCACTATGAAAATAAAATTTTCCAAGTTCACCTAAAACCCTCACAATTGTATCTTTCAAGTGGGCTTATACAATTAAAAAACCCCACACTCTGAGTTTTCTGAATCACCTCAGACAAACAAAAACAGAGATTTTTCTGGCACAATCTCAAAAACCAAAATAGAAATTTACAATAATGTAAAATAGTTGGATATTCTCTTTTTGATGCTGCCCGGAAGAACCAAATCAAAGTAGAATTTCAACGTAGAAGTTCAATGTCCAAACTCACTTATGAAATGGTTCTAGGTTCTAAATTGATTTAAAATTATATCAAGTTGGGCTAGCTCTATTTGATTTTGATTCCAAGAAAAGGGCAATCTCAATCCCTTCTTCAAATATGATTGGAATAAAGAATAGAAAATCAAATATAATAAAGCTAAATTAAGAGAATATTAAATGAGCACAATATAACTTAAAAAGAACACTAACTTATCTCTCAGAGTGACGAATTGAATTAGCTTAAATTGAATGAAAAATGCTGAAATTCATGCTCTATTTATAAGTGAAGAAATCACATTCACGAATGGTGCTGTGGATACTACGACTGGTCGTAGGACCAACAAATTTTTGAAATTTTGAGCGCGATCGGATAAAGCTATTCCACGACTGGTCGTAAGACCTCCACAACTGGTCATAAGACCTTCACGACTGGTCGAGGGACCTTCACGACTGGTCGTGACCTGTCCACGTCTGGTCATGTGGAACAAGATTTAGTTGCTGGAATTTGAGTCGTGGCTGTAGGACTGGTCGAGCAGTCTCCAGGACTGGTCGTGGCTTAACAAAAAATTCCAAAATTTTGCAACAACCTTACGACTGGTCGTGGAATTTCATGGATTGGTCGAGCCAGTGCTAAGACTAGTCGAACATATTCCAGGACTAGTCGAGAAACAGTCTATTCACTTATAAAATGAGTCAATTGAATTATGTATTCAAAATGACCTACCCTAAAGTCAATCGAGGGTCATTTATACCTTGTCCATGATGTATGAACATTGAAACTTCTTTTCCTTTGGTTGATAGATGATCTTCAAAGTTCATGAAGCTTGAGGTCTAGACATATATAGAAGCTTGAACTTGAGTCTCTTGAAGCTTGAAATTGACTAACGTTGAAGCTTGAACTTGAGTATCAAAATCTAGGAACGTTGTCTTGACTTGTCCAAAGCTTTGAGAATCTTGAACTCTTGAAACTTGAAATTGCATTAGAAGTTCTTGAAGTAAAGACCTTTGTCCTTGTACATGATTTGCATTGTCTTGAATATGTAGATCCACTACACAAGACAGATTCCAAGAGGTTTTGGCACTACAAAATTTGACAATTATAGGGGCTAAAAACCATAGCACTTACAATCTCCCCCTTCGTCAAATTTGTGACAAAACACACTCCATACAAACATAAGCATTATACGCACAAAGAACCATGCACCAGTTATCAATATAAACCAGTCAACCTGGTTAAAGAATCATGCACCAGATATAAAAATGCAAGCAAGCATATTTTACTATTGCTACTACTCCCCCTTACTCCTATCCATCCCTCCATCCACAATCCACATGCCTTAAAACACAAACACCATATATCAAGCATGTCAAAATTCTCTCCCGTTTTGTCATAATATGATAAAGGAAGAACCCAATACAAGAAACAGGATGTAGATAAACAAAGAATAAGACGAGCAATGAGGAATAAAGGAGCAAGATATGAAAATTCATAAGCAAGTAATGTTCAAGCACCATCAATCAACATCATCCAAGTTCAACCAAAGTCAATCCTCAACCCGAAAGGAAGCAAAGTATCATAAGAGTTATTACAATCCATATACGAAAATACTAATCAGATCCTGAAGAGGGAGCAGGAATAAATGGATCAATCTGATGTAAACCCTTATTAATGCGCCTCATATATTTACGCATATAAGCAAATTGAGAATCCTAGGTTACACGAATCTGAGCCACCTGTTCCTCAAGAGAATGCAACCTCTCAGACAAATCAGAAGGCTGATAATCTGGGTAAGCCTCAGAATAATTCGATCTCATTAAAGATATCATCAATGTTAATATCTTCTGGAGGTAAATCGCCTTCTTCTTCATCTACTGCTTCAGCTCCACCAACACCCACAATGACTTGACCTATGGCCAACGTCAAATTCATCTTGTTTATATTTGAGTTGTTGAAGATTTGGTGTTGAATAGGAGCCTCTCCAATAGGCATAGCCACTAACATATGGGTGGCCAACACAGTCATAAGATATGCAAAAGGGATATCACTGTGTCCAGGATGGAGATAAAATTGTATGATAGAATGACAGGTTAAAGAAGGAAGACATATAGATTTACTAGAGATAATGGAATGCAGAATCCGAACCATGAAAGAGGTGAGTTCGGTTTTGTTACCAGAACGTGGATAAAGATTTGAAATAAATATCTGTGAAGGACTCTGTATCTGGGTAACAAATACTTTAAAGCAAGCGCATTCCCATTTTGACTCCATTGTGCATTTATATTGCATAATACTCTAGTAAGCATACGTTTTTCTGATTTAGATGGTTTAGCAACTAAAGAGCTAATTGGAATACCCTCATCATTGACAGGTATGTCCATTAGGGAAGAGATCAGATGTTGGTCTATTTCAAATGGACCTTCTCTAGTTGCAATAATAAATGTTAAATTCTCAGTTGGAAAATCAGAAATACCTACAAACATAGCTTGTGCAATAGACCAGTATGCTGGCCCACCCCAATGTAGAATGTTAGTCCATCCTACAGATTGGAGAAGAGGAAGGAGTTCAAACGGAGCTATATGTTCAACATGAACAGGTCGTTCAACTATAACATTGCACAACCTTAAATCCTGCACATACGAGAGATCATTTTCGGGTGACTGAAGGTGGTGTGCCGATCTAGATGTTTAAGGACCATGGGAAGTTTTCTTTTTTCCTCTACCTTCCATTTGCAACTAGGAAAATAAGGAATCAAAAGGTTGCAAAAGAAGTAGAGTGGGTTTTCTCAAAATCAGATTTTGGAGAAGAAAACCCCAAAAACCTCAATGAAACAAGAAATAAATCACTCTAAAGATGAAAAAGAAGTAATAAGTACTTGAATCTAGAAGAAAAATGGAAAAGAAGAACTAACCTTGAAGATCTAGGAAGATGGGTTCGACCGGTCGTGCTAAGACCCGTTGGAGAAGAAGCCCCAAATAGAAGAAAAATGGATTTTCTCCCAAATAAAGGTCAAGCCTGTGCTACACGACTGGTCGTGCACATGCTCGACCGGTCGTGCCACGACTGGTCGAGTATGTACTCGACTGGTTGTGCACAGCCAAAAATATGCATTTTTCACATAATTTGAAATTCTAATCATTTAAAATAACAAATATGTACAATATGATACAAGAATGCATAAATAATCAATTCAAATTGCACATACCAAGATCAAATTTCAATTTATGAAACTTGCTTTTGTCGAGCGGTTTAGTGAAAATGTCAGCAAGTTGAGTCTCGGTCGGAATGTATTCCAAAGTAATTGTCTTTTCTTCTACTAATTCATGAATGTAGTGATATTTAATGTCAATGTGCTTGGTTCGTGAATGTTGGATTGGATTTTTAGATATATTAATTGCATTGGAATTATCACAATATAAAACCGTAGAGTCCCGTGTAATTCCGTAATCGCTTAACATTCTTTTCATCCATACGAGCTGAGTTTATACATTACCTGCTGCAATGTATTTAGCCTCAGCGGTAGAGAGCGATACAGAACTTTGTTTCTTACTTTGCCAAGAAACTAAACAGTTCCCAATATAGAAACAACCACCACTGGTCGATTTCCTATCATCAACGTTACCAGCCCAATTAGCATCAGAGTAACCTGCTAATTGAACACTAGTATCATGTGGATACCAAAGACCCAGATTAGTTGAACTTGCGACATATCGCATAATTTGCTTAACAACAATTAAATATGACTCTTTAGGGTTAAATTGATATCTAACGCAAATTCTTGCGCTAAATGAAATATCAGGTCGGCTCGCAGTTAAATACAGCAAACTACCTATCATACTGCGATATAATTTAGGATCAACTCTCTTACCTATACAGAGTCCTTTGAGAGTTTTAAGGTCATACTCATAGGAGTATCAAAATTTTTCCCATTCTCAAATCCGAACTTTTTAACTAAGTTTAGAGCATATTTGGTTTGAGAAATAAAGAAAGCATCAGATTGTTGTTTAACTTGCAACCTTAGGAAATAATTCAATTCTCCAACCATGATCATTCTGAACTTAGATTTCATAAGATCTGCAAACTCAACGGTCATGTTAGCACAGGTAGATCCATAAATAATATCATCAACATAAATTTGTACTATTAAAGTGTGATCATTATGTTTCTTTACAAATAGAGTTTTATCAACACTTCCCATTATAAAGTTATGACTTAGTAAAAACTTAGTCAATTTTTCATACTATGCCCTAGGAGCTTGTTTTGAACCGTAGAGAACCTTTTTTAGGCAATAGACATGATTGGTATTCTTAGGGTCTTCAAAACCCATTGGTTATTCAACATACACTTCTTCATGTAAATCATCATTTAAAAAAGCACTCTTTACATCCATTTGATAAATTTTGAACTTTCTAAAACAAGCAATGAATATAAATAGTCTGATTGATTCAAGACGAGTTACTGGGGCAAAGGTTTCATCATAATCGATGCCTTCAATTTGAGTGTACCCTTGTACCAGTCTAGCCTTGTTTCTGATTATATTACCAAGTTCATCAGACTTATTTTTGAAAATCCACTTAGTTTCGATAATATGTTTATCTTTTGGTCTAGGAACTAAGTACCAAACATCATTTCTCACAAATTAATTAAGCTCTTCTTGCATCGCAACTATCTAGTTTTCGTCAGTAAGAGCTTCTTTAATGTTAGCCGGTTCTATCTGGGATGTAAAGCATACGTAGTTACACACATCTTCTAGTTGTCTACAAGTCTGTACACCAGTGAGAGGGTTTCCAAGAATTTGATTAGATGGATGGTCTTTAACTGTTCTCAGTTCAGAGTTATTTTGACTTGATGAAGAATCTAGTTTATCAATTAGAAGTATTTCATCATTATCTGAACTTGAGACAGGTGTATTCAAGTGATCGTCAATAACCACATTAATTGATTCTTGAATCACACTGGTCCTCTTATTAAGAACTCGATATGCTTGACTATTCAAAGCTTACCCTAAAAATATCCCTTCATCACTTTTGGTGTCAAATTTTCCCAGATTTTCACGATCACGTAAAATATAGCACTTGTTGCCGAAAACTCAAAAGTATTTGATAGTAGGCTTCTTATCAAACCACATTTCGTAAGCCTTTTTACTATTTGATTTTCTCGTATAAACACGGTTAATTATATAACATGCAGTATTTACGACTTCAGCCCAAAGATTTTTAGGGAGCTTCATACTGTTTAACATTACATTTGCCATTTCTTGAAGCACTAAATTTTTTCTTTCTACTATACCATTTTGTTGTGGTGTTTTGGGTGTAGAGAATTCATGTGATATTCCCTGATCACTGCAAAACTTCTCAAAACCACTATTCTCAAATTCTGATCCATGATCGCTATAGATCTTACAGACTTGAGTCTCTTTTTCAGTTTGGATACGTCTAAGTACCCTTTTAACTTCATCAAGAGTTTCTAATTTGTCTCTTAAGAAGAATACCCAAGTATATCTGGTAAAGTCATCAACAATTACCAGAATATACTTTTTGCCACCTAGACTCTCTGTTCTAGTTGGTCCGATAAGATCCATATGGAGGAGTTCGAGCGATTTAGATGTGGCATTGGAGTCCACTTTTTTGTGAGAACTCATAGTTTGCTTGCCAATCTGGCATTCGCCACATATTTTATCTATTTTTTTATATTTTGGGTAAGCCTCTTACTAACTCTGTTTTGCTCAATCTATATAAGTTATGGTAGTGTACATGTCCAAGGCGTTTATGCCATAATTCAGTCTCATCGGTATGGACCATGTAAGATAATAAATTAGATGAGCTAGAGTCACTTACAATATAGCAGTTTTCAGAAGTTCTGCGACCAGTTAATATTACAAAATCATTTTTATTTAAAATTTCACACCCTAAGTTAGAAAATTTTACGCTATGATTTTTATCGCATATTTGAGAAATGCTTAATAAGTTATGTTTTAAGCCTTCTACATATAAAACATTCTCAAATAAAGGGAGGTTAGAAAGTTGAACCATACCTTGACCAATAATCCTGCAGTTGGTACCATCACCAAATGTGACTGAACCATCAGTCATGTCTTTAAGATTGGTGAACAGACCTTTGTCACCATTCATGTGTCTGGAGCATCCTCTGTCTAGGTACCACTTTGAATGGATTGAAACTTTGAAAGCCATGTGGGCAACCAAGCAAGTAACCTTAGGAACCCATTTCATTACAGTTTTGGGTTTAAGAGTATAGTTGGTCTTCTTGTGTTTGTAGTTGATATAAGACCAACCCATTGAGTTAGATTTTAAGAGCTCCTTAAGTAAATAAACAATTTTCTCAGCTAAAGGATTATGATTCTGATTTTTATAGTTGATATGGTTGCTTTTAGGTTTTAAGGATTGAAAAGTTTTAGTATTTTTAGAAAAATTTTGATTTAGACTTTTCCCTTTTGAGTTTGAAGACTCTCCTTTCACAAACTTAGGAGGAGTATTCTTATGTTTGGGAGGAATATTTTTGTCGAAGCCCAAACCGGATTGGTCGCCACATTTTCGGGATCTGGATAAAAGTTTTTCTAACTTAGGATCACCTTGGGCATACCTCCAAGTGTCTTTTAAACTCAAAAGTGAAGAGACTTCAAGTTTTAGTTTTTCATTTTTAGATTTAAGATTTTCAATAAGGGAGGTTTTGAAATCTAAATCGCATTTAGTCTTTTTAAAACAATCTGAAATGTCTGATTTTTCTAAAACAAGAGTATCAAAATTTTCTTTAAGTTTCAAAAACTTTTCTTTCTGAAGTTTTAGTTTTACCGCAATTTTACGACTTTCCTTGTATAGGGCATTATAAGCATATAGAAGATCTTCTTCATTTTCATGATCACTATTCAGATCTTCTTCACTAGTTGAATCATCATGATCTGAAAAAGTGAACTTGGCTAGAGTCATAAGGGCTTTGACATCATTGCCCGACTTGGTTTTAGAATCTTCTGATTCATAAGAGGCTTTAGAGGCAGAAGATTCATCTTAAGTAGCCAACATACCCTTCTTTTTGGGTTTGTCCTTTTTAGGACACTTGTTTACTAAATGATCATATTCATGGCAGTTGTAACATTGATTATCTTTTAAAGATTTTCAAGTTTTAGATTTAGATCTTTTCTTATCATTAGATTTTTGAAAATCAACCCTCTTTTTACTTTTAAAAATCATATAAAACTTTTTTAACTAAAAGGGCCATATCATCTTCAAATTTTTTAAATCAGAATTACTATTTTCTTGAGAAATACATTTAGAAGATTTAAGGGCGATGGATTTACCTTTAGGAGCTTTAAAGATTAACTCATAGGTTTGTAACGAATCAACTAATTCTTCTACCCTCATATTATTTGTATCACAAAGTTCCTGGATCACAGTCACCTTTGAATTGAATCGTTAAAGTAGTGAGCATAGTATCTTTGCACAAACTTTACTTTCTGGGATTTTATCACCAAGACCCCACATAAAGTTGACAATGTCATTCAATCTAGTATAAAAGTCCACGAAAGTTTCACTTTCCTCCATACGTTTTTCCTCGAATTTAGTTGTGAGGATTTGGACTTTAGATTTCTTGACGATTATTGTTCCCTCGTGTATCATTTCTAAAATATCTCAGGCTTGCTTTGCAGTATCACAAGATATAATTCTTTTGAATTCATCCAGTGATAGTGAGCAAGTTATGGTGTTTAAAGCCTTTGCATTGACACTACTCTCATTTTTCCGAAGAGTGGTCCAAGAAAAATAAGATGAAATTCTTAATGTTTTAGATCCGTCGATACCAATTACTTCAGTGGTAGGAGGGGTCCATTCAGTCACTGTGGCTTGCCACACGCTCTCATCCATGGATTTTAAGAAAATTCTCATCCTGGCTTTCCAATAGGCATAATTGGAGCCATTAAATGGTGGAGGCCTAGTGACTGAAAGGCTATCAAAATTTGACATCTCAAATAGCATAGATCGATTAACTCAGGAAATTAATCCAAAAGAAATAACAATTAAAACGAGCTATTAGGCTTTGATACCACTTGAAAAGGCCGAGCTATATGTCCTAGAGGGGGGGGGGGGAGTGAATAGAACTATGCCAAATAAATAAAAAATAACAGCGGAATTTAAATAAATTAAATACAGATAGCAATAGATAATCCCCCAATGCTGAATTTAAATACAACCTCAAAAGAACGAGGATTGAGAGGTTGATACAAATGATGTTCTAAGGACAACCTTACACCATAAAAACCAAGGGTTTATGGCAGGTCAACCTTACTGGATCGGTTTGTGTATCAAAAACTCAAGCCGATACAGAGGAATAATGAAATAAATAGCAAGAAGGGAAATCTAAGCTATTACAACATTCCCACACATCCACATAAGGATTATAACATTCTCTACAAATGAATAAACAATCAAACCACAAGACACAAAGAATTATAGTGGTTCGCTTGTGTGTACACTAACTGTTTAGAAAAACAGCCACACAACTACTCCACTCCTAATATCCTCACACAGTGGATATTAGCATTCACTATGAAAATAGGTTTTTCAGGTTCACCTAAAACCCTCACAGTTGTGTCTTTCAAGTGGGCTTACACAATTCAAAAACCCAACACTCTGAGTTTTCTGGATCATCTCTGATAAACCAAAATAGAGATTTTTCTAGGCCAATCTCAAAAACCAAAATAGAAATTTATAATAATGTAAAATACCTGGATATTCTCTTTTTGATGCCACCCGGAAGAACCAAATCGGAGTAGAATTTCAATGTAGAAGTTCAATGTCCAAATTCACTTATGAAATGGTTCTAGGTTCTAAATTGATTTTAAATTAAATTAAGTTGGGCTAGCTCTATTTGATTTTAATTCTAAGAAAAGGGCAATCTCAATCCCTTCTTCAAATATGATTGAAATAAAAAATACAAAATCAAATATAATAAAGCTAAATTAAGAGAATATTAAATGAGCATAATATAGCTTAAAAAGAACATTAACTTATTTCTCAGAGTGACGAATTGAATTAGCTTGAATTGAATGAAAAACTCTGAAATTTGTGCTCTATCTATATGTGAAGAAATCACGTTCATGACTGGTCCTGTGGACACCACGACTGGTCGTAGGACCAACAGTTTTTTGAAATTTTGAGCACGATCGGATAAAGCCGTTCCACGACTGGTTGTAAGACCTTCACGACTGGTCGAGGGACCTCCACAACTGGTCGTGTGGAACCAGATTTAGTTGCTGGACTTTGAGTCGTGGCTGTAGGACTGGTCGAGAACGAGTCGAACACTGTTCATACGACCGGTCGAGTAGTCTCCAGGACTGGTCATGGCTTAACAAAAAATTCTGAAAATTTGCAACAACCTTAGGACTGGTCGTGGAATTTCTTGGACTGGTCGAGCCAGTGCTAGGACTAGTCAAACATAGTCCAAGACTAGTTGAGAAATAGTCTATTCACTTATAAAATGAGTCAATTGAATTATGTATTCAAAATGACCTACCCTAAAGTCAATCTAGGGTCATTTATACCTTATCCATGATGTATGAACATTGAAACTTCTTTTCCTTTGGTTGATAGATGATCTTCGAACTTCATGAAGCTTGAGGTCTTGACATATATAGAAGCTTGAACTTGAGTCTCTTGAAGCTTGAAATTGACTAACGTTGAAGCTTGAACTTGAGTATTAAAATCTAGGAACGTTGTCTTGACTTGTACCAAGCTTTGAGAATCTTGAACTCTTGAAACTTGAAATTGCATTAGAAGTTCTTGAAGTAAAGACCATTGTCCTTGTACATGATTTACATTGTCTTGAAATTGTAGATCCACTACACAAGACACAGATTCCAAGAGGTTTTAGCACTACAAAATTTGACAATTATAGGGGCTAAAAACCATAACACTTACAATTCCTTTTGTAGGATTGGGTCAAAGGTGCTTCTCACCCCTTTCAAGTCCTCATAGGAGGCCTCTGACAGGAGAATACATGCGGGTGTTGTGTGTTGACCCTTGCTCATGGGTAGCATAAACTCGAGATTCCTTTTGTGGATCCTTGGCCTGTGTGGCCTAAAATCCGGGTGCTATGTGTTGACCCTTGTTCTTGTGTGGGGCATAAACTTATGTCTCGTGGAGACATGTTAGGTACCTTGTGTAGGTCCTAGAGTCAGCCTTGTGTAGGTTGTACTTGTTTAAGGTAAACCTGTTTTGAAACCTCCGTTAGTGAGATCCGGTACACTCAAGGGTTGAGTGCGTCCTTCGAAAGTGGAGTAGACACATAGTCGAACCACTATAAAAACAGTTGTGTTTGAGATTGTTATTTACTTTTATTACTCATGTGATTTCTCTGAATGTTCTCATAATGCTTGCTTACATGATTACCTAGAACTGATTAGAATCATATCCCACACACAGTCACATTCATTATGAACTATGTTCCTCTTCTTGTTTATGTTTTGAATAGTCTCATGATTGGATCCGCTATTTGGCTTGGAAGCCATTAGAGTTACATTGAAGAAATCCTGAAACTTGCATATTAATTCAAGATAGGGTTGATAGGTTTTAAACCATCGTAAAATTTTAAAAAGTCTTATTCTCGGCCTTAGCATCTTCCCACTTCTATTAAAGCGGTCATTACCGCAATTTCAGGCTGTACCGAACCTGGAAGGTGGTCAAACCTAGTTTGACCCACAAGAAACAAAGAAGGATTCCTTCTTCCTATTTTTCCTGCCACAGGGAATTCGAACGGACAGCTGTTGATATCGTCCATGACCCATTAATCTCAGTCCATATGAATGATCTGAGTTGTCCATCTGAAACGGATGGGACCTCTGACTAAGACCCAGCAAGCCTCGCTAGTAATGAATCAGAGAACGATCCCACCCATCCGGACGTTCGGATCATCACAACAAGTCTAGCTCGATGGGCCACCCTAAACTTATACCAAAACCATCTCTTCGTAGGCCAAGATTTCGCGATGAACCTAACGGAGGGAGTGGATTTCCCAAACATCTGTGATCGTGGACCCCACTATTAACACAAACAGAGTATTTCGCAGCAGACGCGAACAACAAGGAAACCAGATCGAACTAGGCATCTCTGCATGCTGGACGATCAAATTCTAGATCACAGCCCCAATCCGAACTATCTAAACCACTGCGGTGTGGATTGTGATCCCTTTTACGTCAATAGAAAGAATCGGAGGGGATTGCAAGCCAATTCCAATTCTTGCTACGCAGAAACATAGTGCGTATGGAAGTTCTGCTTGGCTCCTTTCAAGCCTTAGTAAGGTTTTGCAGGAGGGATCAAAAAAATCCCTTGGCCTATAAAAGGCCCTCAAGTCTCATGATTGGAGAAAAGATTACAGCAAGATAGAGAGATATAAAGAGAAAAAGAAAGGAGGAGAGAAAAGTAGGTTATGCATTGTGGATAAGATCACAACCCTGCTCAAGCTCATCAAGGGCTCTTGGCCTGTCTGGTCTACTTCGATCAGCCACCGGCGATGAAGAAAAGGAAGGAGGAATCGGCCATCTAGCGGCTGCCCCAAATACAAATCAGGTCCAAGTCCACATCTATTTTTCCTTCTCTTTTAAAAATTCTTCTTTCTTTTTCCAACAATGGAGATGGAGAACATCACCATGTCAAACAGAGTCGACTCTGTAAACAGCACAAATAAAATTCCCTGAGAGTCACTAAACCTAGGTTAAGTCTGACAATTATTATAATCAAATTCAATCAGGTGAATTAGGATAAGAGTCGAAGTACGTCTCAAGCATTAGGATCTTAAGAGTAAACGATCAGATAACCCGAGGTAAGGGTTTTCTCCTTTAAGCTTACTTGATTTAGAGATGATATTATCTTGACATTTACATGCTTTCATGACACTGTGAACTTCCTCGTATTTTCTTAATTTATTAACACCAACTATTTATCCTTAGGGAGTAGTGGTTAAGGTGTGATGTTACTCATTCACGGCCTTTCAGAATTTATGTGAAGGTTTTTCCTTAAAGTTGGCATTAATTTAAGTTAATGTGAATTACTTTGCCTTTTACATGCTCTCGTGAATTCCTTCTTGCAATTATTTAATTTATCATCAACAATTATCTATGTAAGACCCGTATCCTAGTCTATAATATTCCTTCGACTCCCACGATCCTTCCCGTCAAATTCCGGCAACCTGCGACGTATAATTGACGTTTGCACGCGACCCTAAGTCGTATCCTTTAGATTTGAGTCAACTTAATCCGAGACTCGTACTATTGCGACCGTACCGTTGCCGCAGTTCTAACGCTGCGTCTTACATACCGATCCAATATCCAAGTCAGGAGATGTGGGCCCGCGTTCAGTTCGAGAAAAACAACGTGTGTTTGCAATCCCAAGAGAATCTGTACAACATGTCCCATCAATCAATCAACCAAAGTACACACCCATGCTCTCTTTCTCCACAAGTCAAGCAACTACCAAGTCAACTCTCAAGTCAAGTACACCATCACCTCACATCCATCACTCACCTCACATCCATCACTCATCACTCTCTCTTCTTACAACCACCATTCTCTCTCTCTTTCTTAACACATTTTCCAAGCCATTCCAACAGAGAAAAGAGTAGACGTCTAAGCATCCCAAGTGAGAGAAAAGAGTGAGTTGTGTGGCTCACTTCCTCTTCCAAAATCCTTCATCCTAGCCATTCATTTCTCATCATCTTCCATCAAAGAGAGACACAAGGAGACCGGCGTTCCATCAGACCAAGAAGATCGAACGGTGGGTGCTTTATAGGCTAGATTTTCATGTTTTGATGATGGGTCAAGTGAGGCCTACCGATCGATGGTATGGATCTCATTTTGGACACTAGGTGTGGCCGATGGCCCACCGTGATTCTCATGATCATTCTATAATGGGGCCATTCTCCATGGACCTCATCATGATGTTTTTTTTCCTTGCATGAATAGAGGTCATCTAGACCTTCCAGTTTGGTGGAGAAGGAATCTCCACCATTGATATTTGATTTGGTGGGCCCACATGTATTGGGACCCACTTGATGTATGATTGAATGTAAGGGAGGGCTCATAGTGGCGGAGCCCTCCGTACACTTGTCCCTCTCTCTTTCTTTCTCTCTCTCTCTCTCTCTCTCTCTCTCTCTCTCTCTCTTCCCCTCTCTTTTTCATATTTTTTTATGTGTGATGATTTGGTCGTGTGGCCCACTTAGATGGACCCCACCTTGATGTATGTCTTATCCACACCATCCAACCTTTTAGTGGCCCACATAGGCATCACGCCTGTAGGTGGGGCTACCTGATATATGTGTTATATACAAACTGTCCAGCGTCAAGGGACACTGGACGTGGACTGAGTGGAGTGTGAACAGCAGTGGGACATCCTACCAGCGTCTGCACGTGGAAACCAATATATATATATTATATATATATATATATATATATATATATATATATATATATATCAGTTTGATTTAAGAAAACTTGGGTGGGACACTCATGCAAGCCCCACCTTGATGTATAGGACTAATCCACGCCGTCCATTCCATTCCCCAACTCATTTTAGGTGTTGAACCGAAAAATGAAGTTAATCCAATGTTCTGGCGGGCCGTAGCATAGAAAACAACGTTTTTACCATTGAAATACACCCTATGTTTCTGTACCTCAAAATATATCGAATATTAGGCTTGATGGGTTTGTCTTAGGCCATAAAAACCAATGGTTGGGTCAAATTCTCCCGATGCGGGCCCCACCTACGAAAAACCTCAAAAATACATATATTTTTTTTAAAAATAATTAAACCAATAGCAGCAAACGCTGCTGCTGCTGACAACCAAGGACGCCCAACAACGTCCTGCTACGTGGGCGCTGGAAGTAGGGGGTCCCAACTGTGGGCCCCATTGTGATGTGTGTCATCATCAACACGTGCATTTGGGTGGGCCCCATTTAAGCAGTGGCCCCCCCCTAAAAATCAGTCGTGCACATAACTTAGGTGGCCCACGTCACAGGAAACAGTGGATTGAAAGTCTGCCATTTGAACCCTTGTGCGGTTACAGAAGTTTTGGATCATTATAAAATTTGTTTTTTCCCCTTTTTCTGGTCCGTGTGACCTTACCAACAGATTGGATGGAAGTTAACATTATGGTGGGCCCCACGTGGGACCGCACCTTAATATATATGTTTGGTCCACACCGTCTAGATGGCTGGATGGTGGGCCGTACCATGATGTATGTGTTCACTCCACCATCCAAATAGCTGGACGGTGGGCCTTGCTATGATGTATAAGTGGTATCCACACCTTCCATCAGTGTGGACCCCACCATGGGGTATGCACTTAATTTATGTCGTCCATCCCTATGGGACTCACCATGATGTATGTGTTGCATCCAAACCGTCCAACCCTTTTGGCGAGTTCATTTTAAGGCTTGAGACTAAAAATAAGACAGATCTATTTATCAAGTGGACCACACGACATTGTGAGCATTGAACGTCTACCATTGAAATCCCCATAGTATCATAGAAATTCTGGATCAACATGAAATTTGTTTTCCCTCTTAATTCAGGTCCGTGTGACCTTATGATCAAATTTGATAAAAAAAATAAATGTTATGGTGGGCCTTGGGAATTTTAATGGTGGAAATCATTGTCACCACTTATAGTTTGGGTGGCCCATTTGATATGCATGAGGCCTATTGGTATGGCGCACCTTGATATATGTAAGGCCCATTACTGCTGCCCATTGTAATGTATTCAAGGCCCATGGGTTATGGCCCACTGCAATGTACATAAGGCCCATTGGTGCGGCCCATTGATGGGGCCCACTTATTGAATATAAGGCTCATGTGATGCGGCCCATTTGATGTATTTAAGGCCCAATGAGATGTATATAGGTCCATTATAGTGTGTGATTTGTCCGTGGTGTACATATTGATGTTTATGGTGGCCATGCCTTAGGAGCAATGATGGTTTGACGCCCACATTGTAAGTACAATGTTAGTTAAATGTCTGTATTGTAACTCTCCTTAGGGCCCATTGATAGGCCCATACTTGTTGTGTGTAGGCCATCTAGGCCCATCTGTGTTGTAAGGATAGTTCATTACTTTATAACATGCTTAGTATAATCCCATGACTCATGCCCATACGCATCATATGTATGCTTGATATAAGGAATGTATGATCATAACATAAGCCAGTTGGGTAGAGACATTTACGGGACTCCTTATGAGATGGAGTGCCCCACATGATCGCGCAGTACACACTGGATTGCTGCATGATTTGACGATGTGATTCATGCATCTCGCATTTGTGTGTCATGATCATTATACGCCCTAGTGACATCAGGGTCGTGGCTTCATAGGCACATCGTGTATGACCGTATCGGATACCGAAAATACTTAGTTCTAGCACTATGGGCACTTAAGATGTCCTTGAGTGAGAGTCCCAGAACCTTTTTCATACCAGGAGATGCTCCAATGTTTAGACCGAGTGGATACATGAGCGCCCGAGTGCCGAATACCAGTAGGCCGTGTCTCCCACTGTGTCGTGGTTAGCTGGAAGAGGGTGTGGCCTTATCCGTCCGAGTGAGGGGGTTGTAAGCTAGGCTGAGTTTGACCAGCTCGTAAATGTGTCAGCTATCGACGAGCCGGGTAGGTATTGGTAGATTACTGGTCAGGCAGATAGTGAGGTCTATTCTGCTCACTGGGTTGTGCGACTAGGGAGGCAGTAACTAGTGTGGAGTGTACTAGACCTTGGTGATATCCTAGAGAGGAATTGTACTGATATGTGTACTTGATGAGGACTGGTATGCTTGCTTTGCTCTCGCATATGACATTTGGATACATAGGCCTCGCATCGCATGGCCTTGGTAAGGCCGATAGCATTCATGCCTTACACTACATAGCTTTGGTACAGCTGATAGCATTCATGGACTTACCCGCATATTTCTTCATTACTCTGATATTGTATACTTGGCACTTGCCTTGTTCACACACTTACACCACCCTCTAAGCTTTTGTAAGCTTATGCACGACCGTTGCGTGCAGGTGTCATTGGATTGTAGCAGCGCTGAGGTAGGAGTGCGTATCAGATTATTTTAGAAATTTTTTTATCACCTTGTATTTCCCTTTTCCGCATTGTACTTAAATTTTTTGATATAGTGGATATGTGGTGATGTTGTTTTGTGACTTGGTTATGCCTGTGCTTAAGCTCCATTACCAAAAAAAAAATCATACTGAAAATCCTCCTTGTAGGATCTAGGATCGGAATCTGGCATATGAGTGTCAGGATCTGAGAATGGGGCACTATGGAGGCTGTCGGCACCGGATTCGGCGATCCAAAATTTTGTGAGCTCGTTTTTCGAGTTTGGGGCATCACAGAAGTTGGTATCAGAGCATAACTTGGGAATACCTAAGGATCACATCACATATCTACTATGAACTTAGAATGAATAGGTCCCGAGTCCGAATAACTTAGCAATTTTTCGACATAGACCCTTAACATTTATGCCTTCGAGAATTCTCAAGTCTGATAGGCCCTTGTTCCTTCCTGTAGGACATGCCGGCTAGAAGAGCGACCCGAGCAAATCCCGATCCACCACCTACGACTCCCGCTCTACCACCTGTGATTCCCGCTCCACCACCGGATATTCCTACTTTCCAGCATGAGGATGTCACTCCTCTACCTGAGACTGGTGCGGATCCGACCATACCCGTGAGTGCCGCCCAGCTGCAGCAGATGTTGCAGGCGATGACAGTTATTCCTCAGGGGCAGAGCAGGCATCCCACTGTTACGCCAGCCGAGGCCGAGCAGGATCGTGCGAGCACCCTTCTCAAGGACTTCCAACAGCACGATCCCCCGCGATTCCGGCGTGAGCCAGACCCTACTGCAGTAGAGATATGGTGCTCCGAGGTGGAGAAGATATTCGACACCATGAGATGTAAGACCCAGCAACAAGTCCCACTAGCTGTATTTCTTCTCCAAGGTGAGGCTCAGTATTAGTGGGCATCTGTCGCCCGAGCAGTAACGACCGGTTTGGTATGGACCTGGGAGGACTTTGTAGACCGGTTTGATCGGAAGTTCTTTCCCGAGCATGTGCGACAACAGCGCGCATTAGAGTTTGAAACTCTGGTCCAGGGGGACATGACTGTGTCCCAATATGAGGCACGTTTGTCGCACTATCGAGATTCACAACGTACCTTATTGATGATGAGGGGCGGAAGGCCCGCCGTTTTGAGAATGGTTAGCGTCTTGCCCTCAGGAGCCGTGTGATCGGATACATGCTTCGGACGTTTAAGCAGATTATGGAGAGGGCCCAGATTTACGAGTCAGATTGGGCCGGTTTGCAGAGAGCCCAAGACCAGAGAGGAGATCAGAAGAGGAAGGCGCCCTCTGGTAGCTCACAACAGCAGAAGCATCGTCCACAGCAGCGACACACGACCCGCCCAGCATTCCAAGCACTAGTGGCACCCCCAACACCACCTCCGAGACAATTTTCAGGTACTTGCTTTGGGTGTGGTAGGACAAGACATCGTAGGCACGAGTGTCCCCACACGTAGCAGCAGCAGCTGAGGGCACCGTATCAGCCTCCGCGACAGTCCCCACAGCAGCAACAGTGACCGCAGCACCAGCCTCCGGGACCTCCCCCATAGCAGCAGAGGTGGCAGATTAGGCCATCACAGTGGCAGCAGTAGTAGCAGAGACCTCAGAGGGGACCTACACCTCCCCAGTAGGCCCAAGACAGATTTTATGCCACCGAGCAGGACCCTCAGTCATCAGGAGTCATCGAGGGTACTCTCCCTATTTCTACATGCATTGCACGTGTATTGTTTGATTCTGGTGTATCACATTCATTTGTGGCTGATGACTTCTGTTGATTGACCGGTTGCCGATGGAGTCTATTCGTGAAGGTTTGTCAGTATCGACACCCTTGGGGAAGACTGCAGTGTTAGACCGATTTTTCTCGTCTTGCCCCGTTCTGATTGGGGATATCTTTTTGCCTGCCGACCTGTTCGTATTGCCGATGTCCGAGTTTGATGTCATCTTGGGCATAGATTGGCTCACCGAGTACCACGCTATATTGGACTGCTCCGCGAGGACAGTCACGTTCAGTATACCCGGTGTGCCAGATTTCCATTTTGTTACCAAGCCCAGATGAGAGCAACTTTCTTGCCTGTTATCGTGTGTCATTGAGGAGTTAACTGATTTGAGTATCTACCAGCTACCAGTCATTTGTGATTTTCCCGATGTGTTCTAGGAGATTCCGGGATTACCACCTCGTCGGCTCACTGAGTTCCAGATTGATCTCGTGCCCGGTACCGCGCCTATTTCGAAGGCCCCGTATCGTATGACACCGTTGGAGTTACGGGAACTTTAAAAGCAGTTGGACGAGTTGAGTGAGTTAGGCTTTATCCATCCGAGCAGTTCACCGTGGGGAGTGTCGGTACTCTTCGTGAAGAAGAAGGATGGCTCGTTGAGGCTCTACGTGGATTACCGCGAGCTCAACAAGGTCACGATAAAAAATAAGTACCCGCTCTCAAGGATCAATAATTTATTTGATTAGCTGCAGGAGGCGCAATTCTTTTTGAAGATAGACTTGTGGTCCGGTTATCATCAGGTTCGGGTCCGAGATGTGGATATCCTGAAGACAACCTTCAGGACTCGCTATGGTCATTTTGAGTTCCAGGTCATGTCCTTCGGACTGACCAATGCGCCCGCATTGTTCATGCAGTTGATGAACGAGGTCTTCCGTCCATATCTCGACCAGTTTGTTGTGGTGTTCATCAATGACATTCTGATATGTTTGAGGACCCGTGAAGAGCATGAACATCATCTGGAGATTACATTGCAGACCCTCCGTGCACACCAACTTTATGCGAAGCTAGAGAAGTGCGAGTTCTAGTAGGAGGAGGTGAATTTTCTCGGTCATGTGGTGACAAGGCAGGGTGTCGCTATGGACCCCTCGAAGATTGATGTCATGCGTCAGTGGGGTCAGCCCACGAATGCGTCCGAGATCTGCAGTTTCCTTGGTTTGGCGGGCTACTACCGACGTTTCATTGAGAAATTCTCTCGTATTGTAGCCCTGTTGACCAAGCTGACCTGGAAGGGTACCGAGTTCATTTGGAGCGACACTTATGAGCAGGCATTTATGGAGATAAAGGACCGCCTAAAGTCCGCTCCTGTCCTCACTCTTCCCTCTGGGAGTGATGGATTTGATTGTATTTACCGATGCCTCGCGAGTTGGCTTAGGTGTTGTCCTGATGCATACGGGAAGCCGGTGGCTTATGCGTCTCGTCAGCTCAAGGTTCATGAGCTGAACTACCCCACGCATGATTTGGAGTTAGTAGTAATTATCTTTGCCTTGAAGGTGTGGAGACACTATCTCTATGGGGTGAGGTTCGAGCTCTTCTCCGACCACAAGAGCTTGAAGTATCTGTTCTCTCAGTCCGAGCTGAACATAAGGCAGAGGTGTTGGATGGAACTCCTAAAGGACTATGATTTTGATCTCCAGTACCACCCGGGCAAGGCGAACGTGGTGGCAGATGCCCTTAGCCATCAGCCATGAGGCCTGGTGACGCACATGATGATTCAGGAATGGAGGATGCTTAAGGATGTGTCAGCTTTTGACTTCGAGATCGGCTTGCAGTCTCCTATCGTACAATTACCGAGCCTGTCATTCAACCATCTCTTGTTGCAAGGGTGATCGAGGCTCAACAGGCAGATGAGTTAGTACAGAGTTATCGGGCTGAGGCAAGCATCTGAGAGTCAGTCAGATTGGCAGATTGATACTGATGGTGGACTTCACTTCAGAGGTCGATTATATGTCCCGGATATTCTTGAGTTGCGCCGAGATCTTATGACCGAGGTACATCGATCGCGGTTCTCTATCCACCCTGTCTGGACGAAGATGTATCGCAATATGAGGCATCAGTATTTTTGGGCAGGGATGAAGTGTCAGATAGCCAGTTTTGTGGCCAAGTGTGACACGTGCCAGCATGTCAAGACCTATCATCAGAGACCCCCTGGTCTATTGCAGCCGTTGAGCATCCCGATGTGGAAGTGGGAGCACATATCTACCGATTTTGTCATAGATTTGTCGAGGACACAACGCGGTCAGGATGTCATCTGGGTTGTTGTGGACCGTCTGACGAAATCGGCACATTTTCTTGCCATTCGTGAGACTTGTCATGTGGACCGGGTCGCCAAGATGTTTGTTGATGAGATCATGAGACTGCATGGTGTTCCTGTCTTGATCGTTTCTGACCGAGACCCGATGTTCACATCTCAGTTTTGGTCACTGATTTGCAGCTTAACACCACTTACCATCCGCAGACTGATGGCCAGACCGAAATGTAAGACCCGTATCCTAGTCCGTACTGTTCCGTCGACTCCCGCGATCCTTCCCGTCAAAGTCCGGCAATCCACGACCTATAATTGATGTTTGTACGCGACCCTAAGTCGTATCCTGTAGATTTGAGTCGACTTAATCCGAGACTTGTACCATTGCATCCGCACCATCGCCGCGGTTCCAATGTCGCGTCTTGCATATTGATCTAATACCCTGTCCAGAAGATGTGAGCCAACGTTTATTTCGAAGAAACACCGCGCATTTGCAATCCCAAGAGAATCTCTACAACATGTCCCATCAATCAATCACTCAAATCAATCAATCAATTACCTCATGTCAAGTACAAGAGCACTCATGCTTTCTTTCTCTACAAGTTAAGCAAACTCCAAAAGTCAACAAGTCTCTCACCTCAACCATCACTCACTTCACATCCATCACTCACCTCACATCCATCACCCATCTCTCTCTCTCTCTCTCTCTCTCTCTCTCTCTTAACACACTTTCCAAGCATTTCCACGGAGAAAAAAATGGACGTCCAAGCTCTTCCTTAGGTGAGAGAAAAGTGCAAGTTGTGTGGCCCACTTTCCCATCCCAAATTCTTCATCCTGGCCATTCAAACCTCATCACTCTCCATCCAAGAGAAGCACAAGGAGACCGGCGTTCCAACGGACCGAGAAGATCAAATAGTGGGTGCTCTATTAGGCCTAGATTTCTTTTTTTTTTTTAATGAAGGGCCAAGTGAGGCCTACCGATTGATGGTATGGATCTCACTTTGGACCCTAGTGTGGCCGATGGCCCACCTTGATCCACATGATCATTCCATGATGGGGCCATTCTCCATGGACCCCATCATGATGTTTATTTTCTTTGCATGGATAGAGGTCATCTAGACCTTCCATTTTGGTGGAGAAGGAATCTCCACCGTTGATCCTTGATTTGATGGGCCCACGTATTATGGGACCCACTTGATGCATGATTGATTGCAAAGGAGGGCCCATAGTGTCGGGGTCCCTCCATCACACTCGTCTCTCTCTCTCTCTCTCTCTCTCCCTCTCTTTCATTTTTTCTTGTTGTTTGTGATGATGCGGCCGTGTGCCCCACCCGGATGGACCCCACCATACGGCATGCATTTTATCCAAGTCATCTATAGCTGGGGCCCACTTTATAAGTGTTGTATCCACACCACCCATCATTTGGTGGCCCATGTGGGCAGCCCACTTGAAACGCACAACCGTCCAGCGTCCGTTGAATGGAAAACACAAATATTAGCTTGGTGTAAAGCGTTTGGGGTGGGCCACTTGTGTAGGCCCCACCATGATGCGTGAATGTAATTCATGTCGTTCATCCTATTCTTCAGATTATTTGAGGTGTTGAGCCGAAAAATGAAGCTAATCCGATTTTCTAGTGGGTCATAGCATAGCAAACAGGGTTTTTACCGTTGAAATACCCCCTTGTCATTTCTATACCCCAAAATATACTGAATATTGGGCTTGTTTGGCTTGTCTTGAGCTATGGGGATCAGTGCGGGGTGGATTCTTCCGATGCGGGCCCCACACCTAAAAAAACCACAAAAAATCCGATAAAAAAAAAAACATCTGCAGCAGGTCACTGCTGCTGCTGCCAGAGGCGCGCAGGCAGCGCCTGCTGCGTTGACGGATGGACTGATGGGCTGGGACCTGAGTCCCAGCAGTGGGACCCACTGTGCTGTGTGTGAACATCAACACTGTGCATATGATAGGCCCCTTAGGGTAGTGGGCCCTTCCCAAAAATCAGCCATATACGAAGCTCAGGTGGCCCACATCATAGGAAACCGTGTGGATTGAACGTCTGCGGTTGAGATCCTTTTCGGTATCACAAAAGTTTTGGATCAGATATGAAAATTGTTTTTCATTTTCATCCAGGTCTGTGTGACCTTGCCAACAGATTGGATGACAAACGAACGCTATGGTGGGCCCCACGTGGAACCCACCATTGATGTATGTGTTTTACTCACACCGTCCATGGCTGTGGACGGTGGAAACCACCATGGTGTATGTGCTCTGTCCACACCGTCCATAGCACTGGACGGTGGGACCCAACTAATGATGTATGTGTTCTTGCCTCACCGTCCATACCACTGGACGGTGGGTCCCCGATAATGTATGTGTCCTCTTCACGCTATCTACCCCTATGGGACCCACCATGATGCATGTGTTGCATCCAAACCATTCAACCATTTTGAAAGCTCATTTCTTTTTGGCATGAGCTAAAGAATGGGTCAAATCCATGGTTCAAGTGGATCTCCACCGCTGAAAAATAGTGGGGATAGTGACATTCACCGTTCAAACTTCTTAAGGGCCATATAGTTCTGATCTAGCTAATGTTTATGCCTTCACTTCATCTATTTCCATTATTAGGCCCTGTAGGATTTTAACGGTGGAAATCACTGTCACTACTATCATTTGGAGTGTTGTCCAGTTGATCTTTTGATATGATTCATTTATATATGTTACATATATTTTAATGTGTATTGATATGATTCGTTTATATATTTTATATATATGTGATTTATAACATATCTGAATATCTGAGATCACACCTCATTTGGAGTGTTGTCCACTTGATCTGAGATCACACCTCATTTGGAGTCTTGTCCAGTTGATCTTTTGATATGATTCGTTTATATATGTTATATATATGTATTTACTTTACTATTTTCATATCTGAATATCTGAGATCACACCTCA